>AP025050.1:23857637-24096223 GCA_036186865.1 Eustoma russellianum | reverse complement strand
TCAATCCGTTACCATGACTGATAGGATGATCAAACAAGGATGAAAAGCTACATGTTCCGCTTCTCCTGTTAGTTAGAGAGGAGCAGAGACCGCCCTATCTTGTGGGTTCTTTTTCTTTCTTAACCATGAGAGTCAGTCAATGTTGGCTTCCTCGATTACACAGTTGACCACACGCATTCAACGGTAGGGAGTAACACCTTCTGTTTACAATTTAGAACGCAAATTCCAGAGAAAAATGGATATCTCCCGAAAATATTTTAAGCTCAATTCGGTTTTTTTTCTCTCCACCTGCACCAATGTGCCTACTTGGCTTCTTATATCTAAGGTGATTTGTGTATCTATTCCAACGACAGACAAATCGGTTATTGGGGAAAAATCAATATACTTCTAATGTCGAATCGGGATCAATGGTCAAGCTATAACTCTTCGGTGCAAATCCTTTGCTATAACTAAACCGAGCCAATCCAAATCCAAACCTATATTGACTCCAACCTTCAAGAACGTCGTGATTAAGATAGCTGCCTTTTGAAAGCCAGTCTTTGGGTCCTACTCTGACTAGCTAGTATTCCGAGAGGCCAAATAATGCTTTGTATACAGTTCTCTAGAGCACTGTTGATACTGAGTAATTGTCGGGCAATATCTTGGTCATCTGACCAAAGAGCATCACATTGGCTTTGAAGCAGCTGCATGGTACTGGCATTTTCTAGACGTGGTTCAATTATTCCCATTTTTCTCTATCTATTGGTGGGCTTGAACATGAATAACTCCCTTTGGTATTCTACGTGCACTCTTACATGGCCCAATACGTTCATTTCTACGTGAACCAATTCGTGGTATAGCTTTTGTCATATTTTATCATTAAATAAATATGAGTCATATTAGAAATAGATCTGGGCATAAATGTCTTTCCCTTATTACATGTTAGATATGAGAATATAGACAAATGAACATCTTTAGGAAAAAACCCCATTTGACAAGGGCGCAAGGTGGAGAAGGCTGGGCCTCTACTAGGAGAAAGAGCTTTTGACGATCTGAGATAGTCCGATGATATCTATTGCCTAAGCTTGAACTGTCCAAGGCTTGATAATAGGGTCTAAGTTGAAAGAGGAAGCAACCCGCCTGTTGTGGCAGGACGGCTCTTTCACAACAAGACCTGGACGATTATCCCTACCCTTGGTATACTAAGCTTAAGAGTGTACCGAAGGAATTGTAGAAGTTGAGATCCATTCCTACTTGCACTTGTCACAAGTGTACCTGTAATCTCAGTGCGGAGATTAGCAAATTTGTTGAAAATGATTGTGTAATCAAGTTCTGGAAGGATTAAATGAAGAGTTTGAAGCTGTTAAGTCGCAGGTGCCACTCTCCAGTCCTTTGCCAGACTTTAAAACTACCTTTTCATGGCAGTGAAATTAGAAAGGAAACTGGTATATTCTCGCAAACAAGGACAGTCTAACAACAATCCTTCAATGGTGATGAATGTAAATACTGAGTCCAGGACCAATTCATTTGCACCTCGGTCCACGAGTCCCAGCAATTTTGGTGCATCTTGGCAAATGTCAGTTGGCAGAGGATTTAGGAGGGGTGTGCCAAGGCCTTATCATAACAATTCTAGGGCTCTTGTATGTAGTCATTGCAATATGACAGGGCATACAGTCGACAAATGTTACAAAAAGTGTAGGTACCCTTCAGGGTTCAAATCCAGAGGACAGGTGAACATGGTAACCAATGAGGGTAGCATGCCACAATATGGTTATGTAATGAATAGTGGAGGCTATGAGAGGATTCAAAATTGTGAGACTACTAAATCAAAGCCATCACCAAGTCTGACTCAAGATCAGTATGCCCAACTGATGAGTTTGTTGCAAGGACACCAAGAAAGAACTAGTAAGAATGTTATTATGGCTCCAAATAACATAGATACAAACCATTCTCCATGTCAGCACAGCAAGCTACAGTTTCTAGTAAGATGTAAGGTAAAGATTACAACAAAACTTAAACATATGGATATTGTATTCTGGAGCTAATGGTCATGTATGGTCTTGCATTCACCTCTTTCAATCCTATTCACCTGTTGACTCCATATCTGTTAAACTACCTGATAAATCACTTGCTAGAGTCACACATATAGGAACAGTAAGGGTAGATCCATATCTAACTCTTACTGATGTATTTTATATTCTTGTCTTTGCATTTAATCTCATTTCCCTAAGTAAACTTACCCATCCAACCTACTTGAAGTCACATTTAAATCAAATGCTTGATTGATTAGGACCTCAGAACCAAGAAGATGATTTGTTCAGCTGAGGTAGATCAAGGATTGTATCACATCTATGGCACACCTAGACGTGAAGCTGAGCCAATTTCTTCCATTCACTCCACTCCTTTGGCATATGCTGTCACTTCTTTACACACATTGATGTGGCATTCAAGACTAGGTCACATGTCTATTCCAAGAATAAAAGAGGATCAGAAGATTGATTCCCTTTTTCATATTCCTGATCCCTTGTTAAAATGTAAAGTGTGTCCCATTGCTAAACATAAGAGAATACCTTTCCCAATTTCAGATTCTGTCTCCTAGAATCCCTTTGCTTTTATACATAGGGATATCTGAGGACCATACAGGTTCCCCACGTATAAATAATACTACTTCCTCACTGTTATTGATGATTACAATAGATGATGTTAGGTTTATTTGATGAAAAGCAAAGTTGAGACCAGGTCCATTCTTGAGAGTTTTTATTATTATCCATTTTCTCACTTTGATGCCAAGATCAAAATACTTAGAACTGACAATGGACCAGAGTTCAATATGAATCAGTTTTATGCATCTTATGGCATAATCCATCAAACCAGTTGTGCCAATACACCGCAACAGAATGGAGTAATTGAGAGAAAAGTTCAACACATATTGTCTGTAGCAAGAGCACTTAGATTTCAATCTTTTCTTCCTTCATATTACGGATTCTATGTCCAACATTCAGTCTATCTTATCAACATCACTCCTACACCTATTCTACACCAGAAAACACCACATGAGCTTCTATACAAAAGCACTCCTACTTACAGACATCTTAGGATATTTGGATGTCAGGCATTTGGAACTAACACTAAGTTGAATAAAGAGAAAATTGAGGCTAGAGCTAAGAATAGTGTATTCTTAGGTCTTCCTCATATCACCAAAGGTTACATCCTTCAAGATCTTGATACAAAGGATATTTACATTTCTAGGGATGCCACATTCCATGAAATAGTTTTTCCATTCATGCCTCAAGTTCCCTATTGATCTGAAACTTCATCTGAATCACTCAATACACCCAGTTCACCTTCATGTTATGAAATTGACCCTTATCCGTCCTTCATTCCTAATAACTCTCTACCTTCTCAGCCTGTGGGTTCTATCTTATCCCCTTCTTCCTCTACTAGTAATGATCAATCGTCTCTCATGCCCACACTTGCTTCACCATCTCCTCCTGGTTCTTGTTCTTTTGAGCATTCATCTAATCCTGCTCCTAGTCATGCTGATGCTCCCAGTTCCTCCTTACATGTTGGCAACATTGTTATAGACTTGCCTCCTATTTCTAAAACTTCTATCAATACTAGGCCTTGTAGAACCAGACGGATGTCTACCTATTTACAAGACTATCACTGCAATTCTCTTACCTTCCCTTCTAACCTCTCAGCTTTTACTTCCCCTCATTCCTTAGACAAGGTCATGACTTATGTATCTCTAGCTCCATAATACAAAGCATATGTATTAAGTCAAAGTGTACATATTGAGCCTAACTCTTATGCAGAAGTTGCCAGGTTTCCTATCAGCCAGCTATATCCACTGAACTGGCAGCGCTGGAGGCTAAAAACAGATAGAGCATAGTGCCTTTACACCCCGACAAGTAGACAATTGGATGTAGGTTGGTGTACAAAGTCAAGATTAAGGCAGATGGCTCGGGAGAAAGGCATAAAGCAAGGTTGGTAGCCAAAGGTTATACCCAGCAATATGGCATAGATTACTAAGACACTTTCCCCCCTATTGCTAAAATGACCACTGTTAGAACACTTTTGGCATTGGCAGCATGATTTCGGAGGCATCTTTACCAACTTGATGTCAACAATGCATTTCTTCATGGTGATCTTCATGAAGATATCTACATGCTACAGTTGAGAAATATGTTTGGATAATTTTCAAGGTCATGTTTTCAAATGTTGAATACTTGAAAATGTCACACATGGTGTTATAAATGATCAAAATTTGACAAACCGAAGAAAAATGACATCGATCTCTCTGATTATTGCACTTGGATTGATGTACAACGAACCCGCACATTGATCGATCCATGTAAGACAGAAAATTCAAGACCTTACTGTGAGATATTGATCTCTAAACCTGAGACACATCAATCGATCTATGTACACATCGATACCTCACTTCGATCGATCGTTTTAGGTCAGAGACAAACTTTGAAACTCACTGAGACATCGATCTCTGAAGTAGAGACACTTCGATCGATCGATGTCTAGGGTTTTTAGAAATATTTTTATAAACTGTGATAAAATGTTTGTTTTCATTTTTACATGATTTATATATGTTTATCATGTTAGTATTATGTGTTTTTGATGATTATAATTATATCTTGTGACTAATGTGCCTTGGAAGTTTCTACAACTTACCAAAAATGGCAAAATTGGTATTTTGAGTTTGTGTAGGTACTTGACATTGTGAAACTATTTCAAGGACACATTCATCTCTTATTTATCATCACAAAGGTGTTATTATCTCTATTTCTGACCATCGGGGTCATTACATGAGTTTTCCCTTACTAGGTGTATTTTTGTCATTTTACTCCCGAGGGCAGTTTCGGTATTTTTACTCAAGAAATCTCTTGATTATCTTATTATCTTCATTCAGAAGTTTATTTATGGTAGTCTTGAAGATTGTTTGGTGGTTCTCTATTTCATTTCTCTATTTGATGACATTATCGATAGTAGCGGGATTCGTGACGGGTTTTGATGTCACATTCTATTTTCTTGTTGAAGAATCTTATTGATATATTATTGGAGGTTCTTAATCATCATTTTACGGAGATTATAAGGTGTTCTCGGTGCAAAATTTATCGCAACGTACAAAGGAGAAAAAGTGCGAATGTTGGATTATATGTTGACATAATCTTGTCAACTATTATTTATTGATTTCTCTTCCAAAAATATGAGTTGATATACATATATAGAGCCTCAAAAACATGTATATACAGGTGGAAATAATGGTGTATTCAATTAATGACTTTATGACAAGTGAACCAACCAAAAACAAGCTAGTTGGTAAAGACGCCAACTTGGAAATTTCAAAAAAAAGGGTACCAACAGTCGTGGATGAGGTTTGATCAGATTTCTTGGTCAAAAGGCAGCCTTACATGCCCTATTATCTTGTCAAGTATTTGAGAAAATCTTGGAGGAGTTATGCCATCTTATCCTTGCATATTACTTCATTATTTTCAAGACGATTTCAAGTGTAAAAATCGGCCATAATGTATTCCAAGGTGGACCAATCATTCTTCTTTATGTTGCAAAGTATACAAGATGATTATATGGCACCCCAATGATGTGAAGACAACTAAGAATTGATGATGAAGATGGAGACACACTGGAGGTCATATCTTCAAGGCCTATTTCACACTATAAATAGGAGGCAAAGGTGAAGAAGAAGAACACACACTTGAAAGCAAAAAAGTTGAAGCTCATTGTCTTGCTATCTTTTTCTCTTCATTCTTGTTTCATTATTTGTGTAGCCAAGGTGTCCTTGTGATATTAGTCGAGTAGCTACGCACCTCTTGTGTCTCATTTGTAAGATTGGTTAACCAAATTTATAAGGCTACACCAATAGGTGGTAAAGGTGTTGCAACCAAGAGTTGCATAGAGGTGTTCATCCAAGTCTTGAATAAGGTTGGTGTTTAACCCATTGTGTTCATACCATAGTAAAATCCAAGGAAAGGTGTTCCTTGGGACTGTAATAGGTCACATTGACCGAACCAGGATAAATCTTTGGTGTTCTTGTCTTCTTTATACTTTTCTAACTTTCTACCTGTTTTGACTTCATCCAACTTCACACATCTTGAAAAATAGCAAAACACTTTCAAAATTTATGATTCTTCGTGGAGTTATACTTTAGACTCTTAAATTGTATTTGCAACAAGAATCACTTGATTTGAGCAAAGGAAAGTTAGTCTTTCAGTCATTGCAAGATAATTGCTTTTTTCTGACTGCAATCTGACCTGTCTCAAGGAAAAATAAATTCTGTTTTCATCAAGGATAGTCTAAGGTAAGGACCTTTCGAAAACATAAACTAAACATCCTAGGGAGTTTTTTGGTATAAAGATCAACTTTTTGGTTAAGTAATCAAAGAGAGACATGTTTTCAAAGTTAAGCATTATTCTGTTCAATTGTGTCCAGATTGACCATCTGAATCTTTTTATTAGGTTGAAGAGTCAAACGATCTTATTTTTGTCTCACTATTGGATAAAGTCTAGTTAATACATTGAATTTAATTACTGAAAAGTTTCATAATTATTGGAGTTGTGTACACTGAGTTTTGAATTTTTCAAAAACGGATATTGAATCTGAGGAGGTCTCATATTCTGTT
This sequence comes from Eustoma russellianum, assembly GCA_036186865.1. Classification (NCBI taxonomy): domain Eukaryota; kingdom Viridiplantae; phylum Streptophyta; class Magnoliopsida; order Gentianales; family Gentianaceae; genus Eustoma; species Eustoma russellianum. The sequence goes on along the minus strand of AP025050.1, from coordinate 24,089,592 downwards.
TTCAAAGGGTATTCTAACCAAGGGTAATAGCATAATTTTCGTTAACCACTATTCACCCCCTCCCGCTAGTGGTGTTTACTGCAGGTGTACGGTCCAACAGCTGCCCCCTCATGGCCTTTCTATATCTGGTCCTAACATGGTTTGCAAATTGCAGAAATCCCTTCATGGCTTGAAGCAAGCGAGTAGAGAGTGAAATGCAACCCTTACTAATTTCCTACTATCTATAGGTTTCCATCAGTCAAAATGTGATTACACACTCTTCACTGAAGCTGTTGGGACTTACTTTTTAATTCTCTTGGTGTATGTTGATGATATAATTGTTGCATGTAATGATGAGATGGCCATAGATGACATCAAAAAAGTCCTCGCATCATGCATTTCAAATTAAAGATCTAGGCTGTTTGAAGTTCTTTTTAGGGATTGAAGTGGCTCAGGCGGAAGAGGGGATACACATTAATCAAAGGAAATACACCTTAGGCCTCTTGGAACAAGCTCGTTTTTGCAAGCTAAACCAGCAAAGAGTCCCATAGAAAGCCTGTTGAGAAAAAGAGTTTGAGTGATTCACAAATACATGATTTAAATACTACATGTTTAAGAAATGCGTTACAAAATTTATTACTTGACACGTTTTTACGACAAACTTGCCTTATATACTTTATATATAATTTTGTCGTACTAACAAGCAATGAAGCTTTAAAGCTTACATCAAATGGCAAACATTTGTTGTGTTTGAACTAATTTCAGGTGCCACCATTCATGAACTAAACTAATTCATTAAGTGGAGTACTTAGTTTAATGAACTAACTAGTTCATTAAATGGAAATATATTTGAAAAAGGCATGATGGCAATAAATTGAAGAATGGAAAGTCTCCTTACTCATCCATATCACACGCCATTTATATACCTTATATATATATATATGATTATATTTTTGCTAAAAAGGCACAATACACATATATTTTGACGTACTACCGACACGTTACATATATTACAAATGTATGTCAACATCACACCACAATACTTACCTCATATTTATGAGTCTTATATCATATGATATAAGACATGGTGATGACAAAATTATTACGACACCAAAAATTGTCGTATCGGGTGACTGCCGAAACTTCGCCAACGTGTCACGTACTTGCCATAAATAGATGTCCAGCCCATATACATTAAAAAGAGCCAAAATTTTCGTGGCTTACATGGTATATTCAGCCATATAATCATTCCATGTTGGCACACACAAATCACCCCCAATTAAGGCCAAATTCTGGAGATTCAAAATTCACCTTTTTAAGCACATGTGGGCGCCAACTTTAGTACAGACATTAGAGCTGAATATCTAGTAGATTTTATGTATATTATATGTGACATAATATATATAACATGTGCAAAAATTTTTGAATTTAATCAGAGAAAAATCGTGTAATCGACAAAACTCGAAAATTCGATTTTCTACGAACACAACACATGAAATGTTTTTGGCATGACATGTAACATGTATCTAGACACTTTTTACATGTTCAATACATGTTAAAGTATACTAGAATATTCAAATTAGGGATGATTGAAATATATCATACATGTGTAATTATTGTGCAATATTTGACAAAGTTTACAAAAATGAAATTCAACACATGTTAGAGACTATCACACGCCATTCTCAGTCTTGGTGGAGCTTATGTGGAGCTTAGTTGGCATCTCAAATGATGGAGAATATGCCACACAAGGTTAGTGACATAATAGAGGGAGCTACACAAAGAACAATTCAATCTTTTTGGCAAATGTAGCACATGCTGAAAATTCAGCATGTGAGACAATTGGTGGCCGATTTTTTATCTTGATGGTGATCAAATTTGCTTCCAAAATAGAAGGGATTAATCGATAATTATTTGGCAATATTTTGAACTTTATCTGGCACATGTTTTTACACTTTAATCTCATATTTTTACAGCTACTAATTGGTGACAAGACTTATCCAATCATAGAGTGCCAAGTAAGCAAAGGCTAGACATTCATCAAATCATGGTGTGCCAAGTGAGCAAAATGATGTCATCTCTACACAAGGTAATCTTCCAAGGGCATTAAAGAGAATTCTCAATATGGAAGAAAATCCCAAGGGGGGCAGCCGAGACTAATTAAAAAGAAGAGAAGAGAGCAAAACAAGTCAAGACTACTCTCACATTTCATCAAGTGCAAAGAAGTCTCTACTCTCTTCTTTTTCATTTCTTTCTTCTTTTTCTCTCAAGCCTATTATTCTTATATTCAACATATTGAATAGGCTTTGATTAGACCACCATACATGTTCCATTTGTTGTAAAAATATTGATCAAGATGTGATCAAACCTTCATCCGTACGGTGGTGGTGTTCGTGACCGGTGTGCTTGATTGTATTGTTTGTGAAAGGGTGGAGTTGGTGTGTAACTCCAGCCACCCTTGTGTTAAGGTGTTATTTTGTGTTTAGTGATAACCGAGAAATGTGTCCTCAAAGACTGGAGTAGATTGACTTAACCGAACCAGTATAAAATCCTTGGTGGTCTTACTTTACTGCATTTTACTTTCAGTTTCCAGTTTTCTACATTGATTTCGTTGCAATGGTAAAAATAGTAAACAATTTTCAAAAATTATATAATTTTGCATAAACATATCCACATATCCTAGTTTTCATTTGGCGTAAGTTTCAACTCATTTGGATAAGTATAAGTCAATCAAACATTAATAATTCGGAGACTAGTGCAATCTTATTTTAAGACTTGCAAAGGTTGAGAACATCAACGTATTTTACACATTTCCGAAAGGAATTTTTCAAAACTGCTTCAATTCATTACAATAAATATCTTAAGGGGTTTGCCATTAAATTTTCAGACCATTTTGAGCCACGATTTAATCAAAATAAAATTTTCGAATCAGACTACTGTTTCTGGCAGATTTGTGCAATCTGACAACAAACGTATTTTCAAAGGGTTATGAGTTGAATTTTAATCTGAAATTTTTATAAGATACTCATAACATCTGAGAGTAGAATCTCTCCAAATTTCAAAATTTTTGAAGGTCTTTAACTAGGTCTTTCAAATGTTTCAAATCAGGATCTGAAAACAGAAACTGTTTTCAGAAGTTAGGTTTTTGGGTCAAAATATTTTAAAAAACAAAAATTTCCATACCTACTATTCAACCCCCACTTATAGTGGTTCTTTACACGTCCTACAAGTAGTATCAGAGCGCAGGCACACTCACGACAAGGAAATCAAACGATCTTAGTGAGATGGCAACCACTAGCTACAAAACCGAGCAAGAAGGAATGTCAACCGTAGGACCTCCTCTTTTCGATGGTGAGTCTTTTATACAATGGAAACTTAGAATGAAACTATTCTTTATGGCCATCGATATAGGCTTGTGGTCAATTATAGAAGATGGTCCTTTTGTCCCTTCTAAGTTATCTACTGTTGATGGTGTCACACTACAAGTTTTAAAACCGAAACAAGAATATACTAGTGATGACAAAAAGAAATTGAGCATGAATGCTAGAGCCATACAACTACTTTTAAACGGGCTGAGTTAAAGTGAATCAAGTTACGTGTCTAATTGCTCAAGTGCTCCAGAGATGTGGAGAATTCTAGAAATGAAACACGAAGGGACTAGTCAATTCAAAAGGTCTAAAATAAATATGCTTATGTCTACTCTTGAGTCTTTTAAATTATTGCCTAATGAATCTATTGCTGATATGGACTTACGATTGACTAACATCTACAATTCTCTTGAGTCTCTTGGCAAAGCTTTTTCTACACAGGAAAAGGTTCAAAAGGTGCTAAGAAGTCTCCTATCCGAATGGGATTCAAAAGTCACTACAATCGAAGAAAGTATGGATAATAAATCAATAAAGATGGAGGAATTAATCGGATCATTGAAGGTATATGAAAACAAACTCATTTTAAGAAATTCTGAATCTACTTCTAATCATGATAGGGCTATAGCGTTTAAATCGAATGAATACTTCTTTACTTCTTATGATCACATAGATGATAGTGACACAGAGTCCGATGATGAAGATCTAATCACGATGGCTAGAAGATTAAGAAAGATCATGAGAATATCAATTAAAAACATACACAAGCCTACTTCATCTAAGAATCATAGAAATAAAAATAATGAGGAAATAAAGTGTTATGAATGTGGGAAACATGGACACTTGTCATATGATTGCCCGACCAAAGACAAACAAACGAACAAAAACTGTGACAAGGACTGGAACAAAACTAGACTCGTCTCAGAACCTAAACAAAGGATAAAATCCTTCAAAGCCTCTACTTACAGTGATTCATCTGACTCAAAGACTGATGATACCGAAGAACAAACGGCAGAAGTATGCTTTACATCTAAGGCATCAAATGAGGTATCTTCTGACTCTGATTCTAATTCTGAGCCTTCTTATGATGATTTATTCTGTCAATATCTTGAGTTGCGTAAGTTTTCTAAGACTCTTGCAAAAGAAAAGAAATGATTAATTGAAGACAAAAAGTTGTTAGAATCATCTAACACAAACCTTGTTGCTCAATTAAACGATTTAAAAGAAGAGTCGTCTTGCACAATCAATGCATTAGAATTAGAGGTCTCATCATTAACAACAAAAAAATGAAATGAAATCAAGGAATATAGATCTAGAAAAAATGGTAAAACAATTTGACACCGGTACAAACATGCTAGGTCGCATCATTTTTTCACAAAACATGATAGCGACAAAAACGGATTATGATACGTTGAGAAAATCGAGACACTGAATAAATCAACCAAATTCATTCCATCTAAGAAAATAGATGCGTCCAAGATATATGTGGCGCCTAAGAAGACGCCTAGACCCCCCTATGTCATCTCATCATGCTTCTTCTTCATATCATACAAGATATAATTATGTGCCATATAGATATGAAAAGAAACCATTGATGCCTACACGACATTCATTCAACAAAAATGTATTTAGATCACGCACCATGCACACCAACACAAGAACTTAACAAAGACGACAAACATACAATGGTAACAATGGAATTCTCGGTCCAAGGCCAATTGCACTCCCACCTAATGTCTATTATATTGTGTCTTCATATCTTTTCTCACCTTTTGAAAGACCTAGGAAGGTCACCCAAATTTGATACCAAAAGGGACCTTTGCAAAGGATTGAATAAGTAACCTTTAAGAGTGCACTTGAAATGCATGAGTTTTGTTGATATACTACAAACTACTATTTCTTTCTTACATGTACTTTTGATATTATTTACAAAATAAAGGGAGAGAGAAAGTGCATGATTTAAGGGGGGAGATAGAAAGAGTGATTTAAGAGGGAGAAAGAGCATGATTGCAAAATTCAAGGGGGAGAAAATTAAAAAAAATTCAAAATTCGAATTTGTGGTCGATTGGATGGGGAGTGGCTATATTTAAATCATGAACTAAGGATATTTTGTAAATCATCAAAAGAGGGAGATTGTTGAGAAAAAGAGTTTGAGTGATTCACAAATACATGATTTAAATACTACGTGTTTAAGAAATGCATGACAAAATTTATTACTTGACACGTTTTTGCGACAAACTTGCCTTATATACTTTATATATGATGTTACCGTACTAACAAACCATGAAGCTTTAAAGCTTACCTCAAATGGCAAACATTTGTTGTGTTTGAACTAATTTTAGGTGCCACCATTAATGAACTAAACTAGTTCATTAAGTGAAGTACTTAGTTTAATGAACAAACTAGTTCATTAAATGGAGATATATTTTGAAAAGGCATGATGACAACAAATTGAAGAATGGAAAGTCTCCTTACTCATCCATATCATACGCCATTTATATACCTTATATATATTTATATTTTTGCCTAAAAGGCACAATACACATATATATCGACGTACTACCGACACGTTACATATATTACAAACGTACGTCAACATCATACCACTATGCTTACCTCATATTTATGAGTACATTCAGGTATTATATCATATGATATAAGTCATGGTGATGACAAAATCATTACGACACGTTCCAAGGTTGTAAACAAAAAATTGTCGTATCGGGTAACTACTGAAACTTCGCTAACGTGTCACGCACTTGCCATAAATAGATGGCCAGCCTATATACATTAAAAAGAGCCAACATTTTCGTGGCTTACATGGTATATTAAGACATAAAATCATTTCATGTTGGCACACGCAAATCACCCCCAATTAAAGCCAAATTATGGAGATTCCAAATTCACCTTTTTAAGCACATGTGGGCGCCAAATTTAGTACAACCATTATAGCTGAATATCTACTATATTTTATGTATATTATGTGTGACATAATATATATAACATGTGCAAAAATTTGAATTTAATCGGAGAAAAATCGCGTAATCGACAAAAGTCGAAAATTCGGTTTTCTACGAACACAACACATGGAACGTTTTTCGCATGACATGTAACATGTATCTAGACACTTTTTACATATTCAATACATGTTAGTGTACTAGAATATTCAAATTAGGGATGATTGAAATATATCATACATGTATAATTATTGTGCAATATTTGACAAAGTTTACAAAAATGAAATTCAGCACATGTTGGAGATTATCACACGCCATTCTCAGCCTTGGTGGAGCTTATGTGGAGCTTAGTTGGCATCTAAATTGGTGGATAATAATCCACACAGAAATAGTGACATACTGGAGGGAGCTACACAAGGTAACAATTCAAACTTTTTAGCAAATGTAACACATGATGAAAATTAAGCATGTAAGACAATTGGTGGCCGATTTTATGTCTTGATGGTGATCAAATATACTTCCAAAATTGAAGGGATTAATTGATAATTATTAGGAAATATTTTGAAATTTATTTGTCACATGTTTTTACACTTTAATCTAAGATTTTTGCAGCTACTAATTGGTGACAAGACTCATCCAATCATAGAGTGCCAAGTAACCAAAGGCTAGCCATTCATCCAATCATGGTGTGCCAAGTGAGCAAAATGATGTCATCTCTACACAAGGTAATCTTCCAAGGGCATTGAAGAGAATTCTCAAGATGGAAGAAAAGCCCTAGAGGGGCGGCCAAGGCTAAAGAAAAAGAAGAGAAGAGAACAAACCAAGTCAAGACTACTCTCATATTCCATCAAGTGCAAAGAAGCCTCTACTCTCTTCTTCTTCATTTCTTTCTTCTTTTTCTCTCAAGCCTATTGTTCTTATATTCAACATATTGAATAGGCTTTGATTAGACCACCATATACGTTCCATTTTTTGTAAAAGGATTGACCAAGGTGTGATCAAACCTTCATCTATTTGGTGGTGGTGTTCGTGATCGGTGTGCTTGATTGTACTGTTTGTGAAAGGGTGGAGTTGGTGTGTAACTCCAGCAACCCTTGTGGTAAGGTGTTATTTTGTGTTTAGTGATAACTGAGGAAGGTGTCCTCGAAGACTGGAGTAGGTTGATTTAACCGAACCAGTATAAAATCCTTGGTGTTCTTACTTTATCGCACTTTACTTTCAGTTTCCAGTTTTCTGCATTGATTTCATTGCAACAGTAAAAATAGTAAACGATTTTCAAAAATTATATAACTCTGCATAAACATAGAAACATATCCTAGTTTTCATTTGGCGCATTTTGCAACTCATTTGGATAAGTATAAGTCAATCAAACATCAATAGTTCTTAGACTAGTGCAATCTGATTTTTAGACTTGCAAAGGTTGAGAACATCAACGTATTTGACATACTACTCAAAGGAATTTTTCAAAATTGTTTCAACCTATTACAACACATATCTTAAGAGGTTTGTCATTAAATTTTCAGACCATTTGGAGTCACGAATTAATCAGAATAAAATGTTCAAATCAGACTACTGTTTCATGTAGATTTGCGCAATCGACCACAAACGTATTTTCAAATGGTTAGGAGTTGAATTTTAATCTGAAATTTTTAGGAGATACTCATAACATCTGAGAGTAGAATCGCTCTAAATTTTAGTTATTTTGAAGGTCTATAACTAGGTCTTTCAAACAATTCAAATCAGGATCTGAAAACAGAAACTGTTTTCAGAAGTTAGGTTTTTGGGTCAAAATATTTTAAAAAACCAAATTTTCCGTACTTACTATTCAACCCTCCTTCTAGTGGTGCTTTACAGGTCCTACAAAGCCATATCAGCCTCACACACCAAGATTCCCCGGCATTACAAGATGTGACTCATTGCAGAAATCTAATAGGGAAGCTAATCTATCTCACTATCACTAGACCTGATATTGCATTTCCAGTGCAATAGCTCAGCCAGTTTCTTGACTGCCCCACTGAGAATCACTTGAAGGCTATGTAGGATTTAATTTAATAAATCCTCGATAAGACCATTTAATCGAATCAATGGACAAAGTAACAAAATGCAGAAAATATACCTTGCTCCATTGCTGATGTTAATCTGAACACGACGCTGCAACTGCTCCGGCTGATGATGAATCTGGCGTGATCCAAGGATTCATGACCTCCCACCAATTCCTGATACACCCCTTGAACGGAATTAACAATTCACTGCTTTATCCGATGGAGAGGCTAGGCAGTGTGGGCTTTCTAGAACAAGGTTGGAACACCCTCCCACTTTTCTCTCTATGGCCGATTTCTCTTGATGCTGTACGAGGAGGTGAAATCCTCCTCCTTTATATAGAGGGAGAAAGGGAGAATCCTGATGGGTATATTCCTTTATAGATAGAGATTTCATTATCCCAGATACCTGGAATATACTTGATGCTAACATCAAGTTATCTTTATCCATTATCCAATAGGAATCCTGATGGACATATTCCTTTATGGATATAGATTCCTTTATCCCAGATACCTATGATATACTTGATAATATCATCAAGTTATCTTTATCCATTATCAAATATTGTCTAATATTTAATAATAAATATTATTAAATATTATTTAATATTTAATTATTGTACCAACATTTATCTACTAGCGACATGTGGGTTGTCGCCCCTCGGGGACCAGACGTCACACACTTTATAGTCGTTGCACTTTGAGCCCATCCATCGCAGTCTCTGACCATATGATTGTTTACATATTCGGAGTTTCCATTTTAGACCACACTATACATCCACAAACATACCTGATGATCACTTAACGTGTGGATGTTATACACAACAATTAATATTATTATGTGACATATGTGACATATAATATTATCATACATAACGTCTACCTTATGATTAATTCTTATAAACTTTATCAACGTGCATCATATTACACGTGTCTCGAATTAATCCCAACAATCTCCCAATTGGACTATGTATGTATCTTAAAGATTTTATGTCACCCTTTTGAGCTCATATACTATATGTCCCTTAGTGTGTCTTTCCTTTTCTGGTCCATCAGCAAATGTTAGCACTAGACTTAAGCTGCACGCCGTCGTATTGAATTAGTGACTTGTCCCTCTTAAATCATGATACTAACATTCCACTGAATGAAATGGATACTGAAAATGGATATGTAGTGTGGAATTAATATGCTAGGTGATCATACATATTTAATTCCAACTTGACCCTACTTTAGCGAGATCAATAGAATTCAAAATGAATGCCGTAACTTCTTAATGTACATTACTTCTGCAGAAAAATATAACAAAACCTAAATGTACATTATACTGTTTGTCTAAAATAAACAACATTATTGAGCACAAAAAAAACTCACAGACTCCCACTAGGATAAAACATCCTCAACTGGACTAAGACCTATACGTCTAACACGCTTGTGGAACACTACCGGTTCCACGAACTTAGTCAAAGGGTCGGCCACCATGGAGTCTATGCTGATATGCTCAATACTAATCAGACCACTCTGAATTCTATCTTTAACAGCCATATACTTCATCTCTATATATTTCGCTTTAGATGAACTCTGGTTGTTATTTGAATATAGCACCGCAACTTTACTGTCACAATAAATGCTCATTAGAGACGAGATAGACTCCAATACCCGCAGCCCTATGACAAAATTGTGAAGCCATATTGCCTGAATGGATGGAATGATGCAACGAATTCCGCCTCCATAGTGGAAGACGTCAATAAGGTCTGTTTTGCGTTTTTCCATGAGATCGCACCTCCGGCTAAAGTAAACACATAGCCCAAGGTCGATTTCATGCTATCCGGGCATCCAGCAAAATCGAAATCTGTATATCCAGTGATCTCTAACTCATCAGATCTCCGATACATCAGTACGTGTTGCTTTGTTTCCTGTAAGTATCTCAGCACCCTTTTTGCTATGGTCCAGTGATCCTAACCCGGATTAGAGAGGTATCTGCCTAACATTCCCGTAATGAATGCCAATTCTGGTCGTGTACATACTTGGGCATACATTATACTCCCTACTACCAAAGCATAGGGAGTATTCCTCATTTCTGAACGTTCAAACTCAATCTGGGGACATTGTTTCAGACAAAACTTGTCTCCTCTTGCCATAGGGATACTAAGTGATTTACACTTATCCATACTATACTGCTTCAACACCTTTTCGATGTATGCCTGTTGTGAGAGAGCTAAGATACCTTGGATGCGATTCCTCCGTATCTCAAGTCCCAACACATATGAGGCTTCACCAAGGTCTTTTATCTCAAAATGCTTTCTCAGAAAGGCTTTGGTGTCGCTCAACATGTTTGCATCATTTGTTGCAAGTAGTATATCATCTACGTACAAGATCATGAATATGAACTTGCTCCCACTGAACTTGTGATACACGCATTCGTCATTTTGGTTTGCCTCAAAACCAAAAGAGGCAATTACTTTGGCGAATTTGAAGTACCACTGTCGAGACGCTTGCTTGAGCCTATAGATGGATTTCTTTAGTCGACAAACCATCCTTTTTGGATCTCCCACATCGAATCGAGGCTGTTGAACCATGTAAATAGTTTCGTCGAGTTCTCCGTTTAAAAAAGCAGTCTTAACATCAATCTGATGTAGCTCAAGATCTAAGTGTCCCACTAAAGACATGATTATACGGAAGGAATCCTTCGTGCATACTAGAGAGATAGTTTCCGTATAGTCTATACCCTCCTTTTGGGTAAACCCTTTAGCAACAACTCGAGCCTTATATCTAACTACGTTGCCTTTCAAATCCCGTTTGGTTTTAAATATCCATTTGCAACCAACAGATTTCGAACCTTTAGGCAACGAGATGACATCACATACCTTGTTGTCGTGCATAGACTTTGTTTCTTCTTCTATGGCCTTTATCAACTTTTCTTTATTTCGACATTGCAATGCTTGTTGGATATTTTTGGGGTCATCGTCCAACATACCAACATCGAATTCGTGTTCTTGGAGATACACCACATAGTCGCTAAGTATAGGGTTTCTCCGTTCACGAGTGGATCTCCTTAGATGTTGTACCCCACCAAAAATAGTACTATATCAGGAACTAGTATGAAATAACACATTGGAACGTTATTCCTGAAGAAGAACATTTTGCTAAGCTTTATCAACGTCTATTTAATATTAAAGGGGAATAGTATATTACCGCAAGTATGAATTATGAGGCACGTGAGTTGATATCTTTTCCTTCCCAAGATTCTCATAAATCTCGGCCCTAAGAGCATTGGGGGATATTAAGATAGGGCTCTTTTACTACAAGCAACAAACCCTTAGTGGTCTTAGTAAAAGAAAGCATGAAAAGCTCATTCTAGCATTTAGTGTCCTACTAAATGAGATTTGGAAAGTAGAAAGAGGAAAAGTATTCCTTTTTCCCTCATTAAAGCCTCCGGGTAAAGGAAATAATTAGGAGACAACCTTTTTTGCTAAAAAGGCTAACTACACACCATAATTGCTTGTTAAAGCCACAATATGAAATAGTTATGAATGGCGTAGTCACAATATGATGTTATTATAAGGATGAGTAACATACTAAAATTTCCATTAGAAACGTGGAATACGTGGGAATTAGGGAATTAAGGATCAAATTCTACTATTAACATTTTCTTCAACTACTTAGTAGCCTTTCCATTAAACCCTTTAAAAAGTAACTCAAGCATGATGGGGCTACTAAATATTCCCTAACCACAGGATTTAAACTCATGGGAAGTCCATGGTAATTCCTTATACAACCATAAAAACTTTGTAAAAAATAACTTAAGAAATAAGAAGGGATAAAGCAATTAAGGAATAAATGAGCTTGGGGATAAACCCCTCCACCGCCGGCTTTTCCATTGGGGTGAGCCAAGGGGATTTCACCACTAACTTTAGTCACTTTTGGTGTAATAACTTCAATTTTGTGGAAAGTATGATATATTCATATATATATACACACATATATATATATATTTATATATATACATATTTATATGCGCAGTATTGGATATATACATATAGATATATATGGCATATATATATATATAGATTTCGGCCTATGATGTAATAGTGGCTTAAAGGACCTTAGTTCCATGAAAAGTGTGTTTAAAGGATAATAGTTGAAAATACATTTTAAGAACGCATATAAGTATAGAATATGAATTAAGATATGAAGATGAGTAAGCTATGTTCATGGATAAAATGCAATAGAATTGAATTCATATATGTATGAGTGCACATACTTATAAATTTTGGTCATGAGGCCTTTTTGAGCTCATAATGGCTCCAAGACTCTCCATGCACCCTAGAAAGTAAACCATGGTTAAGCCTTAAATTAGTTTCATAAGGATGTCCATGTACATGAGAAATCTTTCCCTCCCTTCATAATTGAAACCGCCGGTTATTCCCCTAGCCAAGAGGCTTCTTCCCTCTTCTTTTAATAAAAAGTATCTTAATACATTCTTAACCTACTTACTACCCTAGAGGTTACCAAAGAGCAAGAGACTTTCTTTCTCTTTTTCCTTAAGGTACACGGCTAACTTGAGCCAAGAAGTCCAAGAATCACTTTCAAATTCAAGCCTTGTCTAGGTAAGTCACCTACTAACATTCTCTAGTAAATTCCATACTTCAAAAGGTGAAGCTCATATAGAATCTTCCTTCCTTGCCAAAACCGTGACCTGCACGGTCCTTAGGTGAAGGTTTCCAAGGCACTAAGTGAGGATAGCTTCTTAGTGGGTTGGATTCCTCTCAACCCCCATTCAAGATTCAAGTTGGTAAGACCATCTAGCCTCCAACTAAGTTGTATTGTGTATTTAAAAAGTGGCTAATAAATATTCCTACCCCTAAAACCGTGTATGATAGGAAGGGGTGGAAGGAATCATTTCTTGTTTCAACAAGGTTCAAGCAAGACCTAAGATCCAAGAAAGCAAGTACACTATAAGTACTCTTGTCTTGTGTGTGAAAGTATATGCTTGAATGTCTAGCTATTACTAGGATTTAATCTTAGATGGAAAATATTAAGCTTAAAGCATGAAAGTTTCAGATTTCTTAAGAAAAGTGACTTGCATGTATGAGATTCCTTCAAAGATGAGTTCTTTGCCTCCTTAGAATATGAATGAGTGTATGTCTAAGAAAAAGGTGGAAAAATTTCTCCTTGTTACCACAAAAGGGGGACGGATGAACAAGGTACTATGATGAACAATGATTTTTGTGAAAGAATATGTATTGTGGGGTAAAGGTTACATAGAAGATGTATGTTTATATGTTTTTATGACGTAGATGTTTTATGTTCATGGTGAAAATAAAGTATGAGCCCTTACATGCGGGCTTATTTTGGGGGTATAGAGCATACAAATTAGATATGCCAAGGATAGACTTGAGTATGTACAAAAGGGTGCAACATCAAGGTGTGTTATATGTAATTTTCGAAATGGTTTTGAAGGGATTTGTATGTGGCTTTTAGAATGTATTAGAATCTGTATGTTACATTAAAAAGTGCAAGTGATGGGTAGAAAGCCATCCTTGAAGAATAATTTTAGTTAGTACACTTTTATTAAGAAAAGTGTCAAGAAGGGAAATTACTGGAACAGGACATAAAAATGTAACGTTTTATATGGCATGGAAATTATTCTTTGAAGTGTTCAAATAAGCTGATTTTTGGCATGGTGTTAGACTTATGTGTATGGTAAATATGAGAGTTGGAATTTTGATAAAAGAAGTTATGGTTTATCCTTAATAGAATTTTTAGTAAAACTGGTCAAGCTAAAATTACTGGAACTAGACAGAATTTAAGTGACGTCTTGGTTGACCCGAAAATGGACCTTAGAAACATGCAAATGGGCTGATTTTAGGTAGGAAGCTAGCTTTATGTGTTTACTAAATCTGTGAGTTGGAATGTTTGATAAAAAAAATTACGGTTTAGTCACAATTAAATTTGTAGTAAAACTGGTCACTCCAGAATCAACATAAAACTGTTTTTGAGAAAGCGAGTAAATGACCCCTTTAAAGTTATCCTATTGCTTTGAAATTTTTATGGTAATTACTTAGGACATAGGTGAGCATGTCCATACAAATTAAGCAGCTTGGAATTATTATTTTAAGGGGTAACTACCAAAGTTAAGTTGGTATTACTAAACTGGAAAATTAGGCAGAATTACAGAATTGGTTGTGAGGCTTTATTCTCGTGGTCTTAGACTTATTTGTGTGGTTTGGGCTTATGAGCATTAATTCCTGATATGTCTGAAGTATTTTCCAGGTGTTGGCCCAAATTAAGTAAGGCTTAATGGGCTTGAAAGAAAGGTAGAAGAAGGGTACTGCACTGCTGAATTCAGCAGTATCCTGTTTGATAATTTAATGATTTAACGGTTTTCTACGTCTTGACTCGTTACATAATTTTTATGACAAGTAGACAAGACAGACTTATGCATACATGGTGAAGAGATCATGAGAATAGACCCGAATTATGAGGTTTTGGGGCCGCGCAAATAGAACGTTAACTCTGAAAATGTTACACCCCGTGACTTTTAAGCGCAACTTTCAATACTTAGAGGTCAACCTTTAATGCAACTTAATTAATTATGTAGGTTATGAGACTTAGTTACACAAAACAAAGAAGAACAAAAGAAAGGGGTTAAAAGTTGAATTAAAAGAAAGTATGGTAAATTATCAAAATAGTCCCTACTAAGGATAGGGGAGTTACCAAAGCTTAGTATAACTCCCCATCAGTCTATAGGGGACGGTTTCCACACCAAAGAGGAGAGGGAAAACCGCAGGAAAAGAGAGAGAAGAGGAAAAGGAAAGGAAGAAGAAGAAGAGAAGAAGGAAAAGAAGGAAAAAGGCCATTCTAGGTTCAATACTTATCAAGGTTCTGCAGTAAATCCGTAAGACTAACTAGAAACCAAGGCAAGTAATCTTTCTATACGCTTTACGCAAATTTTGATACTTTAGGCCCTACGTTCTTACAAAGAGAAAACATGAATCACACATTAGTATTCTTGTCTTGTCTATCTTAAATGCTTTGCTATATGTAAGTCTTGTTGCTAATTGTGTAAAGTCTTGCTCTTTGGGCCATATTTCTGAAAACAGTTGTGTGGTGCTTTATTGTTTGTCAAACATGCCCATAAAAGTGTATATTTTGACGTGCTTATTGTCTTGCTCTACTCTTATGTTGATTGTCTACACTTAGACGTTGAGAGTAAGTGCAGGAAATTGAGAGATGAGTGATGACATTGCTGTAGTCTTGTTTTGTTGGGAAAGTTGATGAGATCTTTTGAAGGTTGTGAATGATTGAAGGCTAGAGTGGATATTGCTAGGCATGACTAGGCATCAATTCATGTTTAGATGTGTGTTAAGTAAGATGAATCTAGATGTTAAGATTAAGTGTTGAAAATGGAAGGGTTGAAGAAGGAGGGTGTTGGAGAGGAAGTTACTGCAGAAAAACTGCAGTTTGGCATCGTCAGAACACTTTGAACGCCTACATTAGACGCTCTATGTCACATTAGGCGCCTAATGTAGCGTTCAATGTGTCCTGAAGCTTTCCCGTACAGAAAAACTGCAATTTAGAACCGTCAGAACACTTTGAACACCTACATTAGGCGCTTTATGTCACATTAGGCGCCTAATGTAGCATTCAATGTGTCCTGAATCATCCCCGAACACTTCGAACGCCTAGTATAGGCGCTTTAAGTCACTATAGGCGCTTCATGTAGCGTTCCAACTATACTGAAGTCTTTTTGACCCTTTAGGTGCCCTATGTAAGTGTAGCAACTTTATACACTTCCTTTGAACATAAAATGCAAGGGTATTTGAGGTGTAATTGAGGAATAGGTGGTAAGATTGACTAAGTAAGAATAAGATCGAATCCTGAGCGAATTAGTGAGACGAACGGACTTGGAAAGATACAAACAGGGAGTGTTTGAGGTGCAAGACCGTATACTTGATATGTAAGATGTGTGTGTGAGATACCTTTATTATCTTCCATTACTCATAAATTACAAAGTGTTTTGAAAGTGTGCTAGAGTTGTAACATTAAGTGTGAATGAGTAGGGTTAAGTATGAATTCGAAGTGGATTCGTGATACGAAAGGGCATGAAGTGGTATGAATGAGGTGTATTTGAGTAGTAAACGTTAAGTGTGAATGAGTAAAGTTAGGTATGAATCCAAAGTGAGTTAGCAATATGAAAGAGCACAAAATGGTAAGAAAAGGGTGTGTTTGAGGAAGTATGAACGAGCAAGGTGAAGTGTGAACTCGAGATGATTTCGTAATACGAAGGGACATGAAATGATACGAGTAGAATGTGATAGGGGTTCAGGACTTTGTACTTGATATGTAAAGTGTGTGTGCATGTTTACACGTTTGATATGATGTTACATGAGCATTCTGCATCATGACATGGGCACTTGCATTTGATTTGAGAATTGCTTTGCGAAAGAACATGTGTTTACAAGAAAAGTTTGAAGTTTTCGAAAGACAAGATGGCTGCTGGTTGATCACAGGGTATAAAAGTCACGCGTGCGAAAGCATGGTATAAAAGCGTGATCTGTGAATCAACAGCAGGGTATAAAGTATTTTATGGGGCCGTGGACCTATCAGCACGGAAAATAAAGTTATTTTATGGGGCCGTGGACCTATCAGCACGGAAAATAAAGTTATTTTATGGGGCCGTGGACCTTTCAGCACGGATATATGATATATGTAATGGGGCCGTGGACCTTTCAGCACGGATATATGATATATGTAATGGAGCCGTGGACCTTTCAGCACGGGGTATAAAGTTATATGTTATGGGGCCGTGGACCTTTCAGCACGGGGTATAAAGTTTTGTTTGCTGTGGACTGATCACCCACAGGGTATAAAGTTCTGCTACGTGAAGAATATGATATGTAAAGTGATGAAATGTTTGTGAAATGACATGCATGACATGTTTATGAAAGAAGACATATGCATGGGTGTTGTGTGTGATTTTAAAGAAGTACATGCATCATGATACACAAAGCATAAGACTTGATATGCAAGAAACGTGGTTAGTTTATGACTTGCTCATGTGATACGTTGTTTTAATACATGCTTGTTCTCGTACCTGTGTACCATATATGTGCTTTATCTGTTTTGAGAAATTCTTATTGAGATGCTATTTGTTAACCCGGGCACCTATATTTTGGGCAATGATTTATACACTGGTGGCTCGTCATGTGTGGTCCCGTAAGGTGTATTGACGGGTTACTTGCTGGCGATAATTTCGCTAAGAACAAATACTCTCTTCCTTTTTAGGTGAGCCGGAATATGAGATGATATTTATCGAAGACGATAGCGAGTGGGCTCAATGGGATAACGGACATGGGAATAGATAGATGCTGTACTTCTTTCCTTAAGTTTTGGAAACTCAATGTTATTATGTTGTTCTGGAACTTATGTTAGCTAGATGACCAAACACCTTTTATTTCCACTGCATTTTCTGGTTGTATTATTGACGATGAAGGTTTAGATTTTATGACGTTTCCGCTGATTTATCTTACGTCATGAATGATGTTCGCTTGATCTGCTTTGACGCTTCGTAGTTCTCATAGTAGGTTACGGCGGGTGCACTGGTTCCGATGACAGCGTCGGGCCGGGGTGCTACAGGTGGTATCAGAGACTAGGCTTCAGATCTATCTCGGAAACTTAGGTTCATGATCTTTTAGACACCTAAGATATGATTTTCCCTTAAGTTTGATCCTTAGGTGTAAGTGCTGATTATCTAGAGCCTAAGTATGATCTGGGTTGGGTGTGTGCGAGTGCGTTTATCATTTAACTTTTTTATAATAATTTTAATTGTGGACCCCACCAATCTCTTGGACACGATATGCCTCTCTGCAGTATTACGTGGCCGAGATAGCATGCTTAGACAAGATAAGGACGTCCGACAGGCTGAAACAGAGATGGATAACAGTGTCGGAGTATGCCGACCGTTTCCATGCGATGGGTTAATTCGCTCCTGCGATTATGCCTGATAATCGCTTAAAGATGACAAAGTTCGAACGAGGTTTGGACTCAAGAATTCAGTCAGCAATTGTAAACGTATGGATGAGAACATACGAGGACATGATGGATGCATGTTTTCACGTCGAGAGTGATTTCCGCAGAGTGGCGGCAAGAAAGGCCGATGCAGGGTACTCCGACAAAGGTAAGAGGTTAAGAGAAGAGATTTGAGTTGGTGGCAGGCTAGGACGTTAGATCAAGGTTCTGAAGAGAGGCTCGGTTGAGAAAATTTCATAGACCCCCACAACAGAATTTAGTTGTACAGCAGGTTGAAAGAGTTTGCCGCACTCCAATAAGGGTCATGTCGGCGAATGTAGGAAGTTGGAAAGAGCATGTTATCGATGCGGACATGTGGGAAACCTTATTCGAGATTGCTCAGAGATGAGAAAGAATGCTCTGGAAGAAGTCGCTCAGCAGCCGAGGACGAATGTCTGCGTCAATGTCATGATTGCCATGGATATTTGGAAGTCGCCGATGTGGTATGAGGTACAATTTTAGTGAACAAGATATTCACCAATGTACTTTTGATAGCGGCGTGAACCCCTCTTTTGTGGCAAAGGGATTTGTTAAGCGCCTTTGTGGTTCACCAGAATAGTTGGAGATTCCATACTGTGTCCGAGCGTCCAAGATCAAATTACGATTTCAAATCAACATTGACTATCGATTTAAAACAAGTGACAGTTAAGAATTCTGTGATGGAAGGTATAACCTTTCAAGGGAATTGCTGTTGATTGAAGGAAGTTGAACTGATTACCAAGTGGTCTAGATCTACGAATGACACCGAAGTCAGCGTTTCTTGGGTCTAGCTAGTTATTATAGGAAGTTTGTCGAGGGATTCTCGACAATAGCAATGTTTCTCAATTGCTTTACTCAAAAGAAGTCCAAGTTTGAGTGGACGGCATAATGCGAGAAAAGCTTCACGGAGCGTGAGAGGAGGTTAACCATAGCTCCAGTATTGGCTCAACCTTCTGGTATTGATGGGTTGTGATATGTAGTGATGGGTCAAAAAAACAGTCTAGGTACGTAAACTGTAGCGTAAGTGATGACTTTCCATCCAAATTGAGTTTAGTTGATACTTTACTTGTAGGTTGTGTTTTGGTGCAACACGAACGAGTTATCGTGTATGCCTCAAGACAGCTAAACATGAGACAGCTAAGACGGTTGGAACTATAAAAGGACTACGACTTGACCATTAATTACCATCCAGGGAAAGCTAATAGAGTGGCCAATGTATTAAGCAGAAAATCTAACTATGCGCGATAGTCACCACTTGAGTGGGAAATAGAAGAATTTAGCTTGGATTTGGTTGATTCTATAGTTAATGTTTTCACAACATTGACCGTCACCTTGAGTTTGATGGATTGTGTGACAGAAGCGCAAAAGAGAAAAATAAGACTGTGGGTAATATTGCTGGGGAACTGAGGTATAGTCAGATTGATGGATTTCAGACCAAGGTGGACAGGAACTTATGTTAGAGGAAAAAATGTGTGTACATGATTTAGATGAGCTAAGAAAAAAAAATTTTCAAGGGGGCTTACAGCTCAAGGTTATCAATAAATCATGGTAGCACCAGAATGTACAAGGATCGCTAACAATATTATTGGTGGTGTAAGATGAAGAGACACATTGCAGAGTTCATTGGGAGAGGTCTGGTGTGTCAGTAAGTTGAGACTGAACACCAAGAACCTAGTGGATTAGTGATACCGTTGGAGCTTCCAGGGTAGAGATAGGAACTTATTACTGTGGACTTTGTGGTTGATTACCGAAAACAAGGAGTGGATATAACATGATTTTGGTGATCGTAGATCGATCGACCAATCTGCACATTTTCTATCGGTCTCGAGGGAAGTATTTCTCGAAAGTTGGTAAGTTTAGATATGGATAACATTGTCAGCTTACATGGTGTTCCAGTAAGTATAGTGTCCGACCGAGATTCACGGTTCACATCTAAGTTTTGGACAGCATTCCAGAAGGCCATGGGTACAGAATTAAGGTTGAGTACGGCGTATCATCCTCAAACTGATGGACAGTCCGAGCGGACTATTCAAACCTTGGAAGATATGCTAAGGGCTTGCGTGTTGGACTTTAAAGGGAGTTGGGATGGAATGGTAAAGATGATGGAATTTTCTTATAACAATAGTTATCACAGCACAATTGACATGGCTCCTTTTGAGGCGTTGTACGGAAGGAAGTGTAGGTCCCCGGTTTATTGGGACGAAGTGGGTGTGAGAACTATCACGGGACCTGAACTATTGGAGAAAACGTTAGAGAAGGTGAAAGTTATCTGGGAAAGACTCAAGGCGGCTCAGGATCGCAGCAAGAGTTGGACAGATTCCAAACGACGACCATTGGAATTTGATGTGGATGAAAAAGTTTATTTGAAGGTATCACCTATGAAGGGCGTCATGAGGTTTGGAGTAAAAGGCAAGTTAAGCCTTGGCATATAGGTTGGCATTACCTCCGGTGTTGGCGCAAGTTCACGATGTATTCCACGTGTCACAATTAAGAAAGTATGTGGCGGATCCAAGTCATGTACTTGAAGCTCAACCTTTGGAATTCAAGGACGATGTTACATATGAGGAGGTACCCGTAAAAAAAATTGTGGACCAAAAGGATCAAGTGTTGAGGAAGCGAGTGATTCCTTATGTAAAGGTCCAGTGGAGCAATCACACGGAACGTGAAGCCACTTGGGAGCTCGAAGAACAAATGCGGGAGAAGTATCCTCAGCTCTTTGACTAAGGTACGTAAGTTTCGAGGACAAAACTTTTTGTAAGGGAGGTGGAATGTTACACCCCGTGACTTTTAAGCGCAACTTTCAATACTTAGAGGTCAACCTTAAATACAACTTAATTAATTATGTAGGTTATGAGACTTAGTTACACAAAACAAAGAAGAACAAAAGAAAGGGGTTAAAAGTTGAATTAAAAGAAAGTATGGTAAATTATCAAAATAGTCCCTACTAAGGATAGGGGAGTTACCAAAGCTTAGTATAACTCCCCATCAGCCTATAGGGGACGGTTTCCACACCAAAGAGGAGAGGGAAATCCGCAGGAAAAGAGAGAGAAGAGGAAAAGGAAAGGAAGAAGAAGAAGAGAAGAAGGAAAAGAAGGAAAAAGGCCATTCTAGGTTCAATACTTATCAAGGTTCTGCAGTAAATCCGTAAGACTAACTAGAAACCAAGGCAAGTAATCTTTCTATACGCTTTACACAAATTTTGATACTTTAGGCCCTACGTTCTTACAAAGAGAAAACATGAATCACACATTAGTATTCTTGTCTTGTCTATCTTAAATGCTTTGCTATATGTAAGTCTTGTTGCTAATTGTGTAAAGTCTTGCTCTTTGGGCCATATTTCTGAAAACAGTTGTGTGGTGCTTTATTGTTTGTCAAACATGCCCATAAAAGTGTATATTTTGACGTGCTTATTGTCTTGCTCTACTCTTATGTTGATTGTCTACACTTAGACGTTGAGAGTAAGTGCAGGAAATTGAGAGATGAGTGATGACATTGCTGTAGTCTTGTTTTGTTGGGAAAGTTGATGAGATCTTTTGAAGGTTGTGAATGATTGAAGGCTAGAGTGGATATTGCTAGGCATGACTAGGCATCAATTCATGTTTAGATGTGTGTTAAGTAAGATGAATCTAGATGTTAAGATGGATCTTTAAGTGTTGAAAATGGAAGGGTTGAAGAAGGAGGGTGTTAGAGAGGAAGTTACTGCAGAAAAACTGCAGTTTGGCATCGTCAGAACACTTCGAACGCCTACATTAGGCGCTCTATGTCACATTAGGCGCCTAATGTAGCGTTCAATGTGTCCTGAAGCTTTCCCGTACAGAAAAACTGCAATTTAGAACCGTCAGAACACTTCGAACACCTACATTAGGCGCTTTATGTCACATTAGGCGCCTAATGTAGCGTTCAATGTGTCCTGAATCATCCCCGAACACTTCGAACGCCTAGTATAGGCGCTTTAAGTCACTATAGGCGCTTCATGTAGCGTTCCAACTATACTGAAGTCTTTTTGACCCTTTAGGTGCCCTATGTAAGTGTAGCAACTTTATACACTTCCTTTGAACATAAAATGCAAGGGTATTTGAGGTGTAATTGAGGAATAGGTGGTAAGATTGACTAAGTAAGAATAAGATCGAATCCCGAGCGAATTAGTGAGACGACGGACTTGGAAAGATACAAACAGGCAGTGTTTGAGGTGCAAGACTGTATACTTGATATGTAAGATGTGTGTGTGAGATACCTTTATTATCTTCCATTACTCATAAATTACAAAGTGTTTTGAAAGTGTGCTAGAGTTGTAACATTAAGTGTGAATGAGTAGGGTTAAGTATGAATTCGAAGTGGATTCGTGATACGAAAGGGCATGAAGTGGTATGAATGAGGTGTATTTGAGTAGTAAACGTTAAGTGTGAATGAGTAAAGTTAGGTATGAATCCAAAGTGAGTTAGCAATATGAAAGAGCACAAAATGGTAAGAAAAGGGTGTGTTTGAGGAAGTATGAACGAGCAAGGTGAAGTGTGAACTCGAGATGATTTCGTAATACGAAGGGACATGAAATGATACGAGTAGAATGTGACAGGGGTTCAGGACTTTGTACTTGATATGTAAAGTGTGTGCATGTTTACACGTTTGATATGATGTTACATGAGCATTCTGCATCATGACATGGGCACTTGCATTTGATTTGAGAATTGCTTTGCGAAAGAACATGTGTTTACAAGAAAAGTTTGAAGTTTTCGAAAGACAAGATGGCTGCTGGTTGATCACAGGGTATAAAAGTCACGCGTGCGAAAGCAGGGTATAAAAGCGTGATCTGTGAATCAACAGCAGGGTATAAAGTATTTTATGGGGCCGTGGACCTATCAGCACGGAAAATAAAGTTATTTTATGGGGCCGTGGACCTATAAGCACGGAAAATAAAGTTATTTTATGGGGCCGTGGATCTTTCAGCACGGATATATGATATATGTAATGGGGTCGTGGACCTTTCAGCACGGATATATGATATATGTAATGGGGCCGTGGACCTTTCAGCACGGGGTATAAAGTTATATGTTATGGGGCCGTGGACCTTTCAGCACGGTGTATAAAGTTTTGTTTGCTGTGGACTGATCACCCACAGGGTATAAAGTTCTGCTACGCGAAGAATATGATATGTAAAGTGGTGAAATGTTTGTGAAATGACATGCATGACATGTTTATGAAAGAAGACATATGCATGGGTGTTGTGTGTGATTTTAAAGAAGTACATGCATTATGATACACGAAGCATAAGACTTGATATGCAAGAAACGTGGTTAGTTTATGACTTGCTCATGTGATACGTTGTTTTAATACATGCTTGTTCTCGTACCTGTGTACCATATATGTGCTTTATCTGTTTTGAGAAATTCTTATTGAGATGCTATTTGTTAACCCGGACACCTATATTTTGGGCAATGATTTATACACTGGTGGCTCGTCATGTATGGTCCCGTAAGGTGTATTGACGGGTTACTTGCTGGCGATAATTTCGCTAAGAACAGATACTCTATTCCTGTTCAGGTGAGCCGGAATATGAGATGATATTTATCGAAGACCATGGCGAGTGGGCTCAATGGGATAACGGACATGGGAATAGATAGATGCTGGACTTCTTTCCTTAAGTTTTGGAAACTCAATGTTATTATGTTGTTCTGGAACTTATGTTAGCTAGATGACCAAACACCTTTTATTTCCGCTGCATTTTCTGGTTGTATTATTGACGATGAAGGTTTAGATTTTATGACGTTTCCGCTGATTTATCTTACGTCATGAATGATGTTCGCTTGATCTGCTTTGACGCTTCGTAGTTCTCATAGTAGGCTACGGCGGGTGCACTGGTTCCGATGACAGCGTCGGGCCGGGGCGCTACAGAAAATTTTTCCAGCTTAAAGAATAAGACCATACTTGTATGTATGTGATGCATTTTGTCACGAATTGCATAGTGCACGTCATACATTGCATCATCGTTATTTACATGATTTATGAAACTGATTTTATGTCAAAGAATGATGAAAAAGTGTTTTTAAAGAAAAGATTCAGTTTTGAAAAGAACGCTTTCCAATGGTACCATTTATCTCTGGCCAGCTTAACCCACTCCAGATCTGGAGTTAATTGATCTGATGATTATGACCGTTCAGGCCCAGAGAGAATAGACCTGATTATGATGATTATGACCGTTCAGGCCCGAAAAGAGTAGACCTGATTATGATGATTATGACCGTTCAGGCCCGGAAAGAATAGACATGATTATGATGATTATGACCGTTCTGGTCCGGAAAGAGTAGACCTGATTATGACGATTATGACCGTACATGCCCGGAAAGAATAGACCTGATTATGACGATTATGACCCTACAAGCCCGGAAAGAATAGACCTGATTATGACAATTATGACCCTACAAGCCCGGAGAGAATAGAACTGATGACCATGATTGATAATATGACCGTTTTCGGATCCGGAAATAATAGATTCGAAGGGATGAGCATGACCGCCTCAGATCCGCATATAATAGATCTGAACACTCTCTCTTGTTTTTATTGACGATGATGTTTTGAAAGAAAGAACGAAAGAACTTATCCTCATTTTTTTTATCATGATGCATCACATATGCATACTCATGCATACTGCATTTCATAGCTAGTCGAATGATTGATGTACTGTTACTTAGGCTATGATGTTATGATTTAATATCTCCTAAGCTATGATCTTAATGTGATTTCTTGTCTTATAAGTTATGATTTTATTTCCTTACTGGTAATGGATTGAAGGTCAGGTATATTGCAAAACCAAAACATTTTGGGGTTTTGGTTCTTATGTGTACTTTCCATTTAATTCATGGTTATTTATGGTTTACTTGCTGGTGACGTTGTCACTCACCTCTTATATTTTTCTCCCAGAACCCGCAGGAAATAGGGTCGAGTGGATCGAGGATGAGCCTAGGGTTCCCTATCCGTAAAAGAACGAAAGAAGAACGGCCTAAGGGTTTCTGATATGATAGTCATGTTTGATGGACTTTTTATGAACTTATGTTGGGAACAATGATTTTCGGATTTCCTCATTTTGTAAGACTTATGACGGATGTTTAGACTTCTTTGTTTTAAACGCTTTTATTCTGCCTCGGTTTTGCTTACTTGTTGATGCGTAAGCAGGAAGGTCCACATATTTTGTTATGGACTATGACATGTTATGAATTGACGTCTGGTACTCTCTATAGTGATGTACAGCGGGGGCACCGTATCTGGCTAGGTCGGGGTGCAGGGCGCTACATTAGGGGCACTTGTTCTTGGGATACTGTAGGTTCCTGAACTGCATCAACCGGCAATTCATTGGGTTCTTCAATAACTTCCATAGGAACATGAACTTGTTCCTATAGAGCGTCACTACTGGGATGAGGTACCTCAGGTGCAGGTATTGCTGATGCTATCTCCCCAAAAGATGGTTTAACTCGCATTTCTATCGCATCTGAGTGTGTCTCATCTAACTCGATGATCTGCTGATGCAAATCATTCCCACTCGGAACCAAAGTATCCTCAAAGAACTTTACCGATTTGTCTCGAAAAACACTTAACCTTTGTGATCATATAATTTATACCCTCGTGACCTTTCTGAGTAACCAACAAAATAGCAACTAACTGTTTTGGTGTCCATCTTTCTTTCATTTGGTTTGTAAGGCTTCGCCTCTGCTGGACAACCCCAAACCCTTATGTGGTTAAGGCTAGGCTTACGCTTAGTCCATAACACATAAGGGGTCCTTATTATCGCTTTAGTTGGTACTCTGTTGAGGATGTGAGCTGTGGCTTTAAGCGCTTCTCCACAAAAGAATAATGGTAGTGTAGTTTGACTCATCATATTACGCACCATATCCATAAGTGTACAGTTTCGTCTTTCAGCTACACCATTCATGCTTGGCGACCCAGGCATGGTGTACTGAGAGACGATTCTGTTTTCCTCTAGGTATTTAGAAAATGGACCTGGACATTGTTCTCCTGATCCATCATATCGACCGTAGTAGTCACCCACACGGTCCGATCTGACGGCTTTAATCCATTTGTTGAGTTGTGGCTCAACTTCAGCTTTAAAGAATTTGAACATGTTTATTGCTTGCGCTTTTTCTTAATCAAGAATATGTAGCCATATCGCGAATAGTCATCAATAAAGGTGATAAAATAAGATTGGCCATTTCGAGTAACTGGATGAAATAGGCCATTAATATCGGTATAAATCAACTCTAATGGACTATTCACACGATTTGCTTCATATCTTTGGACTTTAACTTCTTTTCCTTTAGCACAAAATACTCATGACTCTAAATCGGTTAAGTCTAAAGGATTGAGAATTT
The DNA here is from genome assembly GCA_036186865.1 of Eustoma russellianum. Classification (NCBI taxonomy): domain Eukaryota; kingdom Viridiplantae; phylum Streptophyta; class Magnoliopsida; order Gentianales; family Gentianaceae; genus Eustoma; species Eustoma russellianum. Next base: position 24,062,845 of record AP025050.1, on the reverse strand, counting down.
CTGTTTTGACAAGATGTTTTATTTTGTTTTCGGACACGTGTCCTAAACATCGATGCCAAAGTGATCCTGAATTCTCATGAGTTAATTTTGCTTTAACGGTTCGCGTTACAACATGCAAGGTTTCTTGATTTGAAAGGACATTTATTGAATAAAGTTTATCAATTTCAGACATTATACCGTGACCAATTAATCTAGAAGCATGATAAAGTTGGAAATATCCATTTCCAAAATAGTTGTAATATCCACTTTTATCCAATCAATAAAACGAAATAAGATTTTGTTTAAATGATGGTACCACAAAAGTGTCATGCAAATCTGGATAGAAACCAGATGCCAACAGAAACCTGAAATGCCCGATGGCTTCAACCTTTATGCCGCTGCCATTTCTCCAATAGACGTATCTTTTATCGTCTCTTGGTTTTCTATGGCTTAGGCAATCTTGCATAGTCACAGATAGATGAGTCGTGGATCCCGTATCGACCCACCAAGTGGCTATATCCAAAAAAATATTAACTTTAGAACAAACTAACAACGTACCTTTTTTCTTGAGCCAAGAAATATAATCGGTATAGTTCTTCTTTAAATGTATTTCCTTATTGCAAAAGAAACAAGTCATGCTGTTGGGTGCGTCAGTAGTAGGCGCCCCCTTTTCCTTTTTATTTGCCTTTTGCACATCTTTAACCGCAGCTTTGCATTTCTTACCACCAAACTTGGTGGCGACAGCATTCGTAACTCCATGCCCCTCATTCTTTAACTTTTCCTCCTCTTGCATGCAATGCGCGATAAGTTCATTCACCGTCCATTTTTCCTTTTGAAAGTTATAACTGACTAGGAAGTGTTTGAACTTTGGTGGTAAGGAGTTGAGAATCATGACAACTAGCATGTCATCAGAGACATCTAGTTTCATGTTTCTCAATTGAGAAGCGATATGAGTCATCTCTAGGATGTACTCCCTTATGCCGTTGTTTCCACGATACTATTTCGAGCAAATATTCTTTAAGAGATTGTCTGCCTCGACTTTCTCATTCTTTACATATCTTTGTTCGAGATCGGCTAAAAATTCCTTAGCCATCGTAGACTCATAAACGTGTTCCCTAAAGCATTCGAGGATAGTCTTTTGCGTGATCATAAGGCACATGAGATTTGATCTTAGCCAACGTGCCATGTGAGATTTTTCCTCACTTGTACTTTCTTATGTTAGCATAGCTGGACGATCTATCTGTAACGCTGTGTCAAGATCATCAATCCCCAGAAAGATCTCAAGTTGATCTTTCCATTGCTTATAGTTTGAACCATTCAATGTAGGAATATCCTTAATGTTAGACATTATTGCTGAAAAGCAAACAAGAAACAGATGTAAATACACAACACATGTAATCTTTAAACTGCATATAACCGAATATCAAAATAGAACCTTAATTCCATCTACTAATTGTCTTTCAGCATTAGGGCTCTTTGGAGTCATCCCAATACCTTCGAACAATTGGGTGTAGTGGTCAATGTGACGGCTTTCCAAGCACGAGTTAACCATCTTCCTTTGGGCCGATGAGTTAACCTATGCATTTAAAACTTCGCCGTCGGGCCCATTTGGGTCCATTACCATGCTCATATGTGTTTTCGACAATCACACCTTCCTTTGGGCCGGTGAATGATTGCTTCCAACACATACGTGCTTTTCACGATCATAACAAATATAGTGGCGATGATATGATTGCCGCACTTTAAGGGGATCATATCAAAGCCCTACATTTGTTAAGTCGCGTAACTTTATGGTTCTAATTGATCCGCAGTTTCCTGACTGACCCTTTTGTACATACCGTGCATGCTTAATTCTAATATACCTTTTTGTTTTGCTTAAACCAATTTGAACTAGCTTGATTCCCTTTACGGCTCAAATAAGAACCACCTTGAACCAAGCTTGGTTCTCCTTATAGTTTAACAAAGCAATATCTTATCAATAAATTTAACAAGTGATATAACTTTATGATGAGTCATATTGAGTGTGAAATGAACCGATTCGGTAATACCCACTTGCCATAAGGGTGTATTGCCATTCCATATAATTCCCAGACCACCGGTGGAGTCACAATGGTCTTGCTTAAGTATCGGCTTTCTAGACAGAAGTATGTGTATGATGTATTTATCACAATTCAATAAGTCACCTATCACGAGTTTAAATCAAATTGATTATAAGTCCAGATGTTATTGGCAACATAGTCAACTTAGCCCATCGAATTAACTTGGTTGAACTCGGTCAAACCGGTTCAAGCAAGATTCGAATCCTTATTGGGTTAAGTTTCTTAACTTTATTTTATTTATTTATTAACATGCATAAACATCACGCATAAATAAATAAATAAACAACTAATTGCATGCATATAAAAAAATAATGCAATAACCGAAAATTAAACTTAACACTTGATTATTATTATTTTGGATTTCTTAAAAATAATAATAACAATAGTAAGAATTTGTTATTATTATTATTATTTTCTTTAATAACATTTAAATAATAAAAATAGTAATGAAATTATTATCATTATTATTTACTTTATTTTCCTTTAAAAGAAACTTTAAAATAATAATAATAATTACTTATTATTATTACTATTTTTCTTTAATAATAATAACAATAATAATTAAATTATCATCATTATTATTATTATTTTCTTTTAAAAAGGAACTTTGAAATAATAATAATAATAATAATAATAATAACAACAACAATTTATTATTATTACTTTTTTCCTGAAAATAAACTTTAAATAATAATAAAAATTATTATTATTTACTTTATCCAAAATAATAATAACCAAATTTCATGCAATTGGGCCGAGACCAACGAATTGGCCCTCTTTTAATTGAATCCGAATTTGGGTTGAAGCCCTAGTGGAAACCGGGTTGAACCTGGATGGCCCAACCCGCCAAGCCAGAAGCTGCCACTGAAAAAAGTAACTTTGCAAAGAGTAAGCCTCGAATAGGATACCTCCTAATTGCTGTATCAGTAGCAGACCATTAGACCCACAGGCCTTTTTGGTCAGAATAAGGTGCATCATGATATTTATACTAAAAAACCCAGAAATCCAAAAAAATCAAAAGTCTAAAATTTCGGCCGCCATTGAAACTGAGGCCGTTTGAAGAATTGTCCAGCACCAGTGCTTACTTTTGGCAAAAACGATGGGATTTTTGTTTTAAAATAAAAAACTGAAACTTTTCTTCACCAAAACTTGTTCCAGAAAAACATTTTTGACCTGAAAATATTTCGTTTTTCAGCATGATCAGATTAACAAAATGATTCGATTAGACCTGCTCTGATACCACTTGTTGGATTTAATTTAATAAATCCCCAAATAGGACCATTTAATCGAATCAATGGACAAAATAACAAAATGCGGAAAATATACCTTGCTCCATTGCTGATGTTAATCTGAACATGTATGCTACAATTGCTCCTACTGGTGATGAATCTAGCGTGATCCAAGGATTCACTACCTCCCACCAATTGCTGATAAAACACTTGAACGGAATCAACAATTCACTACTTTACCCGATAGAGAGGCTAGACAGTGTTGTCTTTCTAGAACAAGGTTGGCACACCCTCTCACTTTTCTCTCTATGGCTGGTTTTTCTTGATGCTGTATGAGGAGGTGAAAGCCTCCTCTTTTATATAGAGGGAGAAAGGGAGAATCCTGATGTGTATATTACTTCATGGATAGAGATTACTTTTTCCCAGATACCTGGAATATACTTGATGCTAACATCAAGTTATCTTTATCCATTATCCAATAGGAATCCTGATGGGCATATTCCTTTATGGATAGAGATTCCTTTATCCCAGATACCTGGGATATACTTGATACTATCATCAAGTTATCTTTATCCATTATCAAATATTATTTAATATTTAACAATAAATATTATTAAATATTATTTAATGTTTAATTATTGTATCAACAATTATCTATTAGCCACACGTGGGTTTTCACCCCTCGGGGACCAGACGTCGTTCACTTTATGGTCGTTGCACTTTGAGCCTATCTATCTCGGTCTCTCACCATATGACTGTCTACATATTCGGGGTTTTCATTTTAGACCACACTATACATCCACGAACATACCCGATGATCACTTAGCGTATGGATGTTATACGTAACAATGAATATTATTACGTGACATATGTGACATATAATATTATTATACATAACGTCCACCTTATGGTTAATTCTTATAAACTTTATCAACGTGCTACGCATTACACGTATCTTGAATTAATCCCAACAGGATACGCATAGACTTCTCAGTTATATCAAAGGGACAGTAGGACAGGGCTCGTTCTTCTCTAAGATGGGGAGTTTGAAGTTGAAAGCATTTGTGGATGCTGATTGGAGAGGTTGCATGAGGCCAGAAAATCAGTGACTGGATGTTGTGTTTTCTTTGGGGATGCTTTGATTTCATTGAAGGCTACAAAACAAACAACGGTGTCTAGATCATCAGTTGAAGCAGAATATACATCCGTGTCAATGGTAACCTGTGAAATTTAGTGGCTCGTTTACCTTATGAATGACTTGGAACTAAGAGATCAGAAACCAGTGGAAGCGTTTTGTGATTGCAAAAGTGCAATCTATATTGCTGAGAATCCTGTATTTCAGGAGAGGACAAAGCACATAGAAATTGATTGACATGTGGTGAGAGAAAAGGTACAGGAAGGAGTAATAAAGTTGATGCCCATACGTACAGAGTTGCAACTAGCTGATTTGTTTACTAAAATCTTGGATTCTAGCGAATGATGCAGCTTGTTAGCTCATTTGGAGTTTATAACCTCTATGACAAGCCAAGCTTGAGGGGGTGTCAAAGATGCTGATGAAGACACTAGTGGTGATTCGAGGTATGGATTGAGGAAAATCAAGACTGCTCCATCTAGTAATAGTTGTAATGGATGATTAAAGCAGTTAGTTGCTATGTTGAGTTGCAAGTGGAGCATGGAAGCGTTAGAAATGGGTTGAGTCTGTGGATTTTAGAGGAGGAGCCAACTTCCTGGCTTGTGATGGAGCAGGCAGAGAAGAGAACGAAAAAAGATTGAGGCGAGAGCGTTTAAAACGTGTAAAATGACAATTTTGCCCTTGTTTTTGTAGTTATAGCTGGAACTAATAGAATGGCATAATAGTCTTTTCAAGTTCTTCTTCTCCTTCTTCTTCCTTTTTAAACGCATTTTGTAATCGCCAAAGCTGAAGGAGTGAGCTGCGTGGAATTCTGGAAAATTCAATTACCATTCTTCAAGATATTTTTTGTTCTCTCGTCCCAAATTCAATTATCTCTCTTTTCTTCCTGTTCTTCGCTTGTTATTTCTTGTATAAATTTGATTCTGGAAATTGTTGCAAGCTTTTTTGTTAACCAATACAAATTTTACAACCATCATAGTTCGCAGGAATTTTCTGTCTAACAGTACCACTATTCCGAGCCAAAATTGATATTTATCAAAGACGACATCCTGACTCATAATTGTTTTCTTGGTGTTAGGATTGAAAGCTTATAGGCTTTTGATTGCTCATTAATATCAAGAAAAATACTTTTTTCTCCTTTGTAATCAAGGTTGGCCCTTTTGTCAATGCAATGCAGCTAAAAATTGTAAAGTGATCCACTGTTGGTCTTCAACACTCTATGCCTCCTCGGGTGTCTTATAAGCTCTTCTGCTATCAGAAACAATTCTTTCTATTAAAAATATGAATGCTCTATTTGACAGCCTCTGGCAAAAATTCTTTAGGAACACCACGGGTTGATAAGAGACAAGTTTTACTCTCTTTGCTTAAAATATGACATCCGAGGAGGCATGGAGCCTCTAAGACCAACAGATCACTTTACAGTTTTAAGGTGAAAAGACAATCTTGCCCCTAGAATTTATGTTGTATAGGCAGTTAATTGAAGGGCAATTCTGTCAATTAGGCATATTTTTCTGTTTAAATTGCTGGAGCAGCGTTGCGTAATGCAGCTTTCCTTTTTCAAAATTTTCAGAAGAATTTTGATGCAACGCTCCCCCCTAATTCTTCTCCTTAGCTGTTGAGTTCTCTTACCGTTTGCATAGTACATTGTTTGTTATCTTGAATCCTTTGTTTCATGAGGTTGATCAATTGATTGTATAAGTTAGTTCAATTGTGTTTGACAAAATTTTTCATCGGGTGTCATATTTTAAGCAGAAAGAGCAAAACTTCTATTAAAAATATGAATGCTCTATTTGACAGCCACTAGCCAAATTTCTTTAGGAACACCACCGGTTGATAAGAGACTACGTGCTATATTCTTGATTGAGCGATTTTTTTCTCACACGTACCATTTTTTTGTGGTTTGTATGCTGTTGAAAGCTGCCTTTTGATACCTTCACATTCGCACAAAGTATGTGAATTCATATAACAAAAATGGCAAACAACATTCTCTTCGAGAACCTTCTAGCAAGCAGAGAGAAAGTCGAGTGAAACCCTAACTCCGACCTGGCGTAGCCCTGCGCCTTCAATTCAGCCGATGGACTCCTAAAATAACATTCAAAACTTGGAGAAAATGGACCAATTGCAGAGAAGTATCCAGAAATACAAAAGACCAGCTGAAGGGGATCCAGGGGGAGCTTCGATGACGACTCATCTGGGGGCTGATGGCTGGGCAGATCTCTTCCACCAGCGCAAAATTCTATCGGAAATCTACACCGGGAGTGATGATGAAGATAACATCGTTGATAAACTACTTGAAAGATATGATGATGCAATGGTTGATGGGGATGAAGGGTTCGACGCTGCTTGTCCATGGAGGTATCAATTGAGGAGTGTAGAGGGCTGTGGAAGCCATGGCGTTGGGCGCTAATCATCAAGGTACTTGGTAAAACATAAGCATTAGAGTACTTGAAAAGAGGCTATATGATCTGTGGGGAATAAGGGGTAAACTGGATATTGTTGACCTAGAAGGGGGATATTGTAGGACCTGTATAGCACCACTAGAAGGGGTTGAATAGTGAGTGCGGAAAATTTTGTTTTTAAAAACGTTTGGATTAAAAACCCCACTTCTGAAAATATTTTCTGTTTTCAGATCCTGATTTGAAATATTTGAATGACCTAGTTTCAGACCTCCAAAAATTATGAAATTCGGTGAGAATATACTCTCAGATGTTCTGAGTATCCCATAAAAATTTCAAATTAAAACTCCACTCCACTCCTAACCCCTTGAGAATATGTTTTTGGTCAGATTGCCCAAATCTGCCATAAACTGTACTTCTACTTGAAAATTTTATTCCGATTAATTGGTGACTCCAAATGGTTTGAAAATTTAATGACAAGACCCTCAAGATAAGTGTTTTAATAGGTTGACATAGTTTTTGAAATTCTTTTGGAAAGTATGTCAACCACGTTGATGTTCTCAACCTTTGCAAATCTGAAAATCAGATTGCACTAGTCTCATAACTATTCACGTTTGACTGATTTACACTTATCCACATGAGCTGAAACTTGCCAAATGAAAGCTAAGATAATATCTCTGCATAGTTTTATAATTTTTTAAACACGTTTAATTTTTTTACCGTTTCAACGAAATCAACGCAGAAAACTAAAAACTGAAAGTAAAGTGCAGTAAAGTAAGAACACCAAGGATTTTATACTGGTTCAGTTAAATCAACCTACTCTAGTCTTCGAGGATACCTTCCTCGGTTATCACTGAATGCAATAAACTCCTTACCATAAGGGTGACTGGAGTTAAGCACTAACTCTATCCTTTTTACAAACAATATAATCGAGCAATCGAATCACGGACACAACCACCAAACGAATGAATGTTTGATCACACCTTGATCAACTTTTACAACAACGAATGAGTGTGGGTGGTATATTCAATGCCTATACAATATGTAGACTATATGAACAATAGGCTTGAGAGAAGAAGAAGAAGAAAGGAATATGGAATAAGGAAGTAGTATAGCTTCTTGCACTTGAGAGAATGTGAATTGTAGCTTGGCCTAGTCTTGTACTATCTTCTCCTTTTTGTTTCCTCTTGGCCGCCCCAAGGTCTTTCTTCCTTTTTGAGAATTGTCTTTAAGTCCTTGGAAGATTGCCTTGTGTAGAAGATGTGATGAGGATCGGGGATCCCATCAAGAGGTCACGGGTCCTAGGACAAGAAGGAGTGCTAGAGAACTTGGTCATCAAGTTGGAACCTTCTTGTACAAACATGTTCATGATAAACCTAAGGTTGATTGGGTTCACGTCATTCAACCTACACTATGAACATGTATGAATGTGTGTGCGTGTGAATATTCCTTGTTTTGAATTTTGTCTCGTTTTCTTGTGACCCTTGTTTTATGTGTTTGCTTTGTAGGTAAATTAGTTACATGGAAGTTCCAAGCCAAATGGTGGTTCAAAATGGCATTATAGGCATGTGTCTCATAAAGAGAGACAAAAGGAATGTTGTCTTGAGAGGTATGATTGTCTCCACAAAGACAAGTTCAAATGTGATCCAAGATGGAAGTCCTTTTCAAATTGAACTCAAAATTATCTACAACCATCAATAAAGGGGACAGCCATTTGAAGTGCAAAGATGGAGATCAAATTGAATTTTAAACTTAAAGTTAAACTTGAATTTAAATTCAACCATGATTTGAATTCAAGTTTCAACCAATTTGAGACTTAAATTTCAAGAAGATTTCATCCATTATCTTCAGCCATCTACATGCTATCTTGGAGATTAAGAGAAGGATAGATCACAATTCAAATTGAACCCAAGTTTGAATTCAAATTCAAACTGAACTTGAATTCAATCTTCAACCATCCTTTGTATTCAATCCCAATGACTTTATCATCATTAAATCAGATTTCCAGCACCTCAATAATCATCACACAAGGCTGGAAAGAGGTGGGAAGGATAATCGACAACCAAATTCAAAGTGCACTCAAATTAAAACTCAACTTGAATTCAAACTTCACCTAACTTTTGAATTCAACTTCAACCCCATCCTACTCATCAAATCAGCTCTCCAAAGCATTATTTGCCGACCAAATACACGGCTGGAACAAGGAGGATTTCAACTGATAGGAATTTTTTAGTTTTTTTTTTAATTCAAAGAATTAGCAAATTTTAAGTTCAATTCAAATGTTTTCCTAGCTATTTTTTAGATAACATCTAGTTATCTTTAATATCTTTAGACATCTATAAATAGGCCCCCTTTGGCCGATTTTAGGAACAACTTCGGACGAATAAAAATTCTTGATATTTTCTTCACTTCTTGTGAGACTTTGTTTTCTTGGTTTTGAATTAAAAACCTAAGTTAAGATCCTTCAAAGTTGAGATTTTTGAAGGTGTTGCCATTGCTTAAAGGTGCCGTCCAAGAAGGCTAATATGGTTTGCCTGATCAACAACCATCCTAAAGTGTTGGTTCTTGCTCGTTTGAACCATACTTTTGTTTCACTAAGGAAGCAAGGGGAAGTCTTCTTCCTTGTACCTAACCCTTTGTGAAGGACGTTTGGAAGGTGGAATTGTTGGAGTCCACGTCTTGCACGCATCAAATTGGTAGCAGAGACAGGTTACCCTATTCCACCGTCTTCTATCGTTTTCTTTTCATTTGAGTCCATTTGTTTCGAGTTCAGTTGAGTCCTTCTTCTACCCCATTCTTCACGTCATTTGTGTCTTCCATACGTATAAAAAAACGTCCTAGGGTTTGAGTCTTTGCATTTAGCTGCATCTTGTTATTCATCATTCAAGTGTCATTCTTTTGTTTCAACTTTGACGTCACTATCTGAATTGCCTCATTCAAACTTGAACAAGTTAGGGTTTGTTGCATTTAGGATACATTCTGCTTTCTTTTTAAACACTACAACCATCAGCCTATAAAGCCACATCAGTTTCAAATCATCTTGTTGCTACCAAAGCTTTTAGTTAGTGATGATTGTATGCATCTTGTAATCCACATTCTGATTGATTTCATGCCTTAAATACAGCTAGTCATACGTGTGTTTGTCTTCACAAGTCATTTTCAACTCCAACAAAACACTAAGCAATTCCCAATCCCCATGGCCCAAGAAAAACCAACCCAAACCCGACCCTAAAACTCACCAACCAGATTCCAAAATTACCTTGTTTCACCTCTTAACCAAAAGGCCTAAACCAAATTTTCCAAACAAAATCAGAATCAAAAGTTCCCAATTCATTCAAAAAACCCTAACCCTAGAATTTGAACTTTGTTCAATTCAGTCCTAAAACCACCCACTACCCAAATTGACCACACATATCTTCAATTACCAACCCAAATCATGCATCCGTTCCCAAAACTCAAATCCCACAAAGACCCAAAAACGACAAAAAAAAATTCCCAAATAGAAAACCCTAACCCTAACCCTAATTATGTCCAACCTCAATTTACCTCACTTCCAAGGTTATTTTACTATAATGAAAGGTAGCACACTGCAATTCAAAGACATTGCACTATTATTTTGCCCACAAACGAAAATTCTTAGGGCAAAAGCATGAAATTCCAATCCTACCCCTGATAAAAAAAGAGGAATCTGAACTTGCTGACGTTGAAAACAGCAAGAAAGGAAAGAAAAACAAAAAAAAGTGAATAGAAAAGGGGGAAAACATTTGTGCATTGTTTGAAATTTTTTGTGCAATTTGGCAACCTTGGATACCATCTTTCATTTCACTAAATATCAACCGTCCTTCCCACATTCATTCTCCTTATACTGATCTTCTTGAACCAATCACACACTTGGATGCTCGAGTATTGCACGACTTGAACCATCTTGTGGATAGTAAGTGCATATAATCAAAATTAACTAAAGATTGCCCACGACAACCCTTAGTTCATCTTTGGTTCAGCCTTATACATTAATTTTGGTTGCTTACTTTCTTTGAATCTTAGTAAAGTTCAAGTTTGTTTCTATCTCTCTTGATTCTGTTTTGATACCGTTTGGCGCAAATTGAAAGCAAAAGGGAGAAACAAGTGAAGATCGTTGTGATTTGGAGAAGCATTGGCAAACACTTTCTTAATTGATCGCTTTGAATCTTATTAACTTCAAGTTATCCAAGAAGCAAAGTGGTAAAAGAGTGGAAATAAGAGATAGAGGAGTGTTCATATTTTGTTTTTATTAATCAATTAACGTTTGCTTGTCTTTGTGTTAGTTTGCTTCTTTTCTTTTCTTTTCGTTTTTGTTTGATCACTTTAGGTAAAACATGGAGAGCAGTACCCATTCCGCATCTAGCAAGTCAAAAGACGTCGAGACTGTTGACAATACACAACAACAAATGCTGGAGATGTTAAAGAAACTCATGCATGACAACGAGGTAATCAAACATCGATTGGAGGATGTTGAAAGGAGCCAAAAGACGAGTGATGGACCAGGCACAAGTAGGGCCGTTCCCATACCACAAACACGGCAACATCCACCCAAAGAAGTTGAGGATGATAACCTTAGACCACTGCACATCGAGCCAAGAAGGTTTGTTCCTGAGACGCAACCAAGAAGGTACGCTCCAAGAAGGTACAATGATGATTACATTCCATTTGAGCACGATGATTATGACTTTGATGACCACCCTCCCCGTGGTTACCAAAGACGCCAAAAACCCATTTTCCCAAAAGATGACGATTTTCTAAAAACAAAAATAAATATTCCAATGTTTGATGGTAAAAGTAATGCGGAGGAATATTTGGAGTGAGAGACGAAAGTGGATCTAATCTTTTCTTGTACCAACTACACTGAATTACAAAAGGTGAGGTACGATTCTATTGAGTTTTCTGGTTACACATTAAATTGGTGGACGAATTTGTGTAGAAATAGACTAAAACACAACAACCTCCAATTGTCACTTGGGAAGAAATGAATTTGAAATGAGATAACGATTTATCCCAAACCATTTTGAAATTTCTATTTTACACACTTGCAAAACTTAAGGCAAGGTTCCAAAAGTATAGACGAATTCTATAAGGAATTTGAAATCATGTTAGAGAGGTCTGACTTTCAGGAACCTGAAGAAGCAACCAAAGCCCGTTTTCTACACGGTCTCAACAGGGAGACTACGCAAGGGGTTAATCTTCAACCTTACCTCGACCTCACAACCATGGTCCACATGGCTGAGAAGATTGAACAACAACTAAAGGTATGTAGTTCCTCTAATTTCATTTCCACTTATCGTACTAATCAATCTTCATCAAGGTTTTCAAGCAAGCCTTCAGGAACAGGAAGCTCGCGGCCTACAGGAGGCCAAACATGTGACCAAGGTGCGTCACAAAGGATGGACAACTGTGTGTAGTCCACACAAAATCGAGATGACCGAGCCCAACAAAAGGCTCCTACAGATAATTCTTCTGATCTCTCAAACAGGTTTAGGGACATTAAATGCTATAAATGTCAAGGACGTGGTCACATAGGAAAAGAGTGTCCTAATGCAAAACGAATCATGTTAATTGAGGAGACTAATGAATATGTGACTGAATCCGAGCAGAAAATGAATCTGAGCATGACAATGAAAGTGAACTTGAAGAGGATCTAGGCGCACTAGATGATTTTGACACTAAGGAATTTCTTGTTGTGCGTAGAGCTTTGAATGCATATCCGAAATTAGATGATCACGTACAACATAAAGAAAACATTTTCCATATTCGTTGCATGATAAATGGTAAAGTGTGCACTATGATTATTGATTCCGGTTCTTGTGCGAATGTGGCTAGCATCGAATTGGTAAGAAAACTGAATTTGCCTATGACTAAGCATCCGCATCCTTACAAACTTGCATGGTTAAATGATTGCGGTGAAGTTAGCGGCAGTAAGCAAGTTTTGATTTCTCTTAGCATTGGTAGTTACAAAGATGATGTTTTATGTGATGTTGCACCAATGCATGCTAGTCATATCTTACTTGGTAGGCCATGACAATTTGATCGACATGTGATATATGATGGATATTTGAATCGTTATTCCTTCAAATTGAATGACAAACTTTACAAATTGCATGCACTTCCACCCCACAAAGTCCATGAAGATCACCAATGCATGTCTAAGTCTAGGACCAATCCTAAGGAAAAGGAAGTTGAAAGAAAATTTGTGGAATGCATGAAAAGTGAGAACAAAAAACAAGAGAGTAAGAGAAAAGAGGTAGTGCCCGTAAGTGTCAATGAATCCAAAAAGAAGTGTGGACATTTATTTTGCAAAGAAAAGAGAGGTCACACGAGCCCTTTATAGCAACCAAACCGTTCTCATTCTCATTCTCTAGGCGTGTCACCTTTCGTTAGAAGAACTCCCACCAAATTTACCTACCTCTATTACATCCCTTATCCAAGAGTACGATGTTCTATTTTCCACCGAGCCACCATCTGGATTACCACCTATTAGAGGAATAGAACACCAAATCAATTTTGTCCCAGGAGCTGTCTTACCAAATCGACCAGCCTATCGAGCCAACCCGGAAGAAACCAAGGAAATCCAAAGGCAAGTAGAGGAACTCCTAGCAAGTTGACAAATCTGAGAGAGCCTAAGCCCGTTAGCCGTCCCTGTAATTCTTGTACCCAAAAAGGATGGAACATGGAGAATGTGTACCGATTGCCGTGCCATAAATAAAATTAATGTCAAGTATAGGTACGACATACCTATGCTGGATGATATGTTGGATATGTTGCATGGATCTAGATATTTCACCAAAATTGACCTTAATCAAGGGTACATCCAAGTGCGGATTAGAGACGGGGACGAATGGAAGACTGCATTCAAAACCAAGTTTAGGCTCTATGAGTGATTAGTGATGCCTTTCGGGCTCACCAACACCCCTAGCACCTTTATGAGGTTAATGAATGAAGTCTTACGAGGTTTCATAGGATGATTTATTGTGGTTTACTTTGACGATATCCTAATCTATTCCCGAACCATAGAAGACCACCTTGACCATATTAGAGCCGTTTTCGAGAAGCTTAAGCAAGAACAACTTTACGCCAACTTTAAGAAGTGCTCTTTTTGTTTGGAACGAGTAGTGTTTCTAGGCTTTGTCATTTCGGCTGATGGAGTAGAAATGGATGAGGAAAAGGTTAGGTCAATTGTGGAGCGGCCTACACCTACAAATGTAGGGGAAGTTCGCAGTTTTCATGGACTTGCTAGTTTTTATAGACGTTTTGTCAAAGATTTTTCATCCATAGCTGCACCCTTAAATGAGATTGTGAAAAAGATGTGCCTTTTAGGTGGGAAGAGCCACAACAACAAGCATTTGATGAGCTTAAAGAGAGGCTAACCACTGCACCCATACTTAAGTTACCAAATTTTGATGAAACTTTTGAGATTGAGTGTGATGCAAGTGGAGTGGGTATTGGAGCGGTATTGACCCAAGGTAAGAAACTCATAGCCTATTTTAGTGAAAAGTTGAAAGGTGTTGCATTGAATTACTCTACCTATGATGAGGAACTTTATGCCCTCGTGAGATCCCTACAAACTTGGCAACACTACCTTCAACCAAGATAGTTTTTGACCCACACTGACCATGAAAGCCTCATGTACCTTAAAGGGCAAGGAAAGTTGAACAAAAGACATGCTAAATGTGTAGAGTTCATAGAGCAATTCCTTTACGTGATTAAGTACAAACAAGGAAAGGACAATGTAGTTGCTGATGCCCTCTCTAGGAGATACACGTTAGTTACTACATTATCCTCACGATTCATAGGATTTGAACCACTTAAGGACTTGTACCCCAATGACCATGATTTTGGCACCATTTTCAAGGCATGTAAAGAGGCACCATTTGGGAAATTCTACATGCATGAGGGATACCTTTTCAAAGAGCATAAATTGTGTGTTCCTCAATTGTTCCTACGAGAAGCATTAACTAGAGAAGCCCATGGGAGAGGGTTAATGGGTCATTTTGGAGTGTTCAAAACCCTTGAAACCCCTAAGGAACATTTCTATTGGCCACACATGCACGTAGACGTCGAGAGGTTATGTGGTAGTTGCATCACTTGCAAACAAGCCAAATCAAAGTCCCAACCACATGGCTTATATACGCCCTTACCCATCCCTAGTTCCCCTTGGATTGAAATTTCCATGGACTTTGTTTTAGAACTTCCTAGCTCTCGAGGAGGGCACGATAGCATTTATGTTGTGGTAGATCAATTTTCAAAGATGGCACACTTCATTGTATGTTGAAAAGTTGATGATGCCACACATGTTGTTGACTTGCTCTTTAAAGAAATTGTGAGATTACATGGCATGCTACGTACAATTGTAAGTGATAGAGATACGAAATTTTTGAGTCATTTTGGTGTGTTTTGTGGGCTAAACTGGGTACTCAATTGTTGTTTTCTACCACAGCTCACCCACAAACTGATAGACAAACTGAAGTAGTTAATCGTACTCTTTCTCAACTTTTGCGTGCCATTTTGCAAAAACATCTTAAACATTGGGAAGATTGTTTACCATATATCGAATTTGCATACAATAGGAGTGTCCATCACGGCACATTACATAGTCCATTTGAAATCGTATATGGTTTTAACCCCTTGTCTCTCCTTGATTTGATTCCTATTCCCGTACATGAACGTTCAAGTCTTGATGGTAAACAAAAAGCGGAAAAGATAAAGAAACTGCATGAACACGTAAGAACACAACTTGAAAAGAAAAAACCAAGCATATGAAAAACGAGCCAACAAACATAGAAAATGAGTTGTGTTTGAACCAGGAGATTTGGTTTGGGTACATTTGCGAAAAGAAAGGTTTCCCAATGAACGAAAGTCAAAATTGTCGCCTAGAGGAGATGGACCATTCAAAGTCTTAAAACACATAGGTGATAATGCCTACATCCTTGATCTTCCTGAGAGGTATGGTTCTATTTCTTCTACTTTTAATGTTGCTGACCTCACCCCTTTCACTGATGACCGTTTCGATTCGAGGACGAATACTTTTGAGGAGGGGGATTGATGAGGATCGTGGATCACATCAAGAGGTCACGGGTCCTATGACAAGAAGGAGGGCTAGAGAATTTGGCCATTAAGTTGGAACCTTCTTGCACAAACATGTTCAAGATGAACCTAAGGTTCATTGGGTTCACGCCATTATACTTACACTATGAACGTGTATGAATGTGCGTGTGTGTGAACATTCCTTGTTTTGAATTTTGTCTCGTTTTCTTGTGACCCTTTTTTTATGTGTTTGCTTTGTAGGTAAATTAGGTACATGGAAGTTCCAAGCCAAATGGAGGTTCAAAATGGCATTATAGGCGTGTGTCTCAAAAACGGAGACAAAAGGAATGTTGTCTTGAGAGGAATGATTGTCTCCATAAAGACAAGTTCAAATGTGGTCCAAGATTGAATTCCTTTTCAAATTGAACTCAAAATTATCTCCAACCATCACCAAAGGGGACGGCCATTTGAAGTGCAAAGATGGAGATCAAATTGAATTTAAACTTGAAGTTAAACTTGAATTTAAATTCAACCATGATTTGAATTCAAGTTTCAACCAATTTGAGACTTAAATTTCAAGAAGATTTCATCCATTATCTTCAGTCATTTACACGCCATCTTGGAGATTAAGAGAAGGATAGATCACAATTCAAATTGAATCCAAGTTTGAATTCAAATTCAAACTCAACTTGAATTCAATCTTCAACCATCCTTTGAATTTAATCCCAATCACTTTATCATCATCAAATTAGATTTCCAACACCTCAATAATCATCACACACGGCTGGAAGGAGGTGGGAAGGATAATCAACAACCAAATTCAAAGTGCACTAAAATTCAAACTCAACTTGAATTCAAACTTCACCCAACTTTTGAATTCAACTTCAACCCCATCCTACTCATCAAATCAGCTCTCCAAGGCCGATTTTAGGAACAACTTTGGATGAATAAAAATTCTTGATATTTTCTTCACTTCTTGTGAGACTTTGTTTTTTTGATTTTGCATTAAAAACTAAGTTAAGATCCTTCAAAGTTGAGCATTTTGAAAGTGTTGCATTGCTTAAAGGTGCCGTCCAGGAGGGCCATTGTGGTTTGCCTGATCAACGATTATCTTGAAGTGTTGATTCTTGCTCGTTTGAACCATACGTTTGTTTCACTTAGGAAGCAAGGGGAAGTCTTCTTCCTTGTGCCTAACCCTTTGTGAAGGACGTTTGGAAGGTGGAATTGTTAGAGCCCACATCTTACACGCATCAAGATGACACAATCTTTCTTACTTGGTGCAATATGATTGAAAGAATGACTTGACCTTGCTTATTTGTCACTTGTTGATTGGTCTACCTTGACACTCTTGTAGTAAGATGTAAACTCTAAAAAAACTAAAAACATGTGCTCAAATTCTAGTCAAAACATTACCATACAATCACACATTAATCCCCCTTCAATTTTGGAAGACAAATTGAAGGCAATAAAGAGGAGAAAATCGCCCACTATGTAGACATATGCTGAAATTTTCAGCATGTGTGTCTTTTGAATTCTTTCCTTATGTGTTGCCCTATTCAATGTCACCAATCTTGTGTGGCATATCCTCCACCAATTGAAGTGTCAAATAAACTCCACCTTGGCTCCAACAAAGATGTAGTAGGCGTGTATGATGAGCCGCACATGTACTGAAATTTTATTGGCAAGCTTTGTCAAATAATGCATAATGTTTACACATATATGGTAAATTATAATCAGCCCTATTTTGAATTTTATAGAACACTTTAACATATCTTGAATGTGTAAAAAGTGTCTAGATACATGTTACAGCCATGCCAAAACGTCCATGTGTGTATGTTTGTAGAAAACCAAATTTTCGACTTTAGTCGATTACGCGATTTTTCTCCAATTAATTTCAAAATTCTTACACATGCAACATATATTATGTCACACATAATATACATAAAATGAAGTGTATATTCAGCACCAATAGATGAGTAGAAAACAACCATGTACCAAAATGAAGTTGAGTTTCAATTCTCCACAAATTTAGCCTAAGTTGTGGGTGATTTGTGTGTGCCACGAAATTTTTAAGCATTTTTTATGCATATAGGATGGCCATCTTTATATGGCAAGTACGTGACATGCCGCTGAAGTTTCGGAGTCACCCGATACGACAATTTTCAGTTTATGACCTTGTAACATGTCGTTATAATTTTGACATCACCATGACTTATATCATATGATATAAGTCCTGAATATACTCATAAATATGAGATGTATATAGTGGTGTGGCTTCGACGTAAGTTTATAATATATGTGACGTGTTGGTGGTACGTTGGAATATATGTGTATAGTGTCTTTTAAAAAATAAGGATATATTATATATATATATATATATATATATATATATTAGGCGTGTAAATGGAATGGGGAAAAGACTTTCCGTTCTCAAATTTTGTGCGATAAAGCTTTCTCCAAATATGTCTTCACTTAATGAACTAGTTAGTTCATTAACTTAAGCACTTCACTTAATGAACTAGTTTAATTCATTCATCTGAAAATAGTACAAAGGCAACAAATGTTTGCCATATGATGTAAGCTTTAATGCTTCATGGCTTGTTAGTATGACAACGATATATATAAGAATGTAAAGCATGTTTATCACATAAACGTGTCAAGTAATAATTTGTTCATGCATTTCGTAAGCATGTAGCATTTAAATCATGCATTTGTAATTCACTCAAACCCTTTTCATCAAAAATCTCCCTCTTTTGTTGATTTGCAAAATAACATTGGTTCATGATTTAAATGTGATCACTCTCCCTCGAATCATGATTCTCTCTCCCTCTTAAATCATGCTTTTTTATCCCCCTTTATTTTGTAAATGTCATCAAAAGCATTAGCAACAACAAAAAATAAAGAGCAATTTATACCAACAGAAATCATACGTTTCTAATGCGTTCTTAAGGGTTATTGATTCAACCCTTTGCAAGAGTACCTTTTGGTACCCAAACTTGGGTGACCTTTCTTGGTCTTACAAAGTGCTGAAGAACTAACTCGTAAGGACCCAAAATAAAAAGGTACCTAAATCGTTGTTACACATTGTAAGGAACTCATACATCTAAAGGTACATCAATCAAGTGGTATCAGAGCGCGGGTACACTCACGACAAGAGGATCCAATGATCTTTGTGAGATGGCAACCAGCAGTCATAAGACCGAACAAGAAGGTATGTCGAGTCAGCGTCCTCCTCTTTTTGACGGCGAGTCCTTCATACAATGGAAACTTAGAATGAAACTTTTTCTTATGGCCATCGATATAGACTTGTGGTCCATTATAGAAGATGGTCTATTTGTTCCTTCTAAGTTATCTACTGTTGATGATGACAAAAAGAAATTAAGTATAAATGCTAGAGCCATGCAACTTGTTTTAAACGGGTTGAGTAAAAGTTAATCGAGTTATGTGTCAATTGCTCTAGTGCTCAAGAGATGTGGAGAATTCTTGAAATGAAACATGAAAGGACTAGTCAAGTTAAAGAGTCTAAAATAGATATGCTTATGTCTACTCTTGAGTCTTTCAAGTTATTACCCAATGAATCTATTGTTGATATGGACCTACGCTTGACTAACATCTACAATTCTCTTGAGTCTCTTGGAAAAGCTTTTTCTACACAGGAAAAGGTTCAAAAGGTGCTAAGAAGTCTCCCATCCGAATGGGAACCCAAAGTCACAGCGATTGAGGAAAGTAAAGAAAAGAGATAATTAAAAATAGAGGAACTAATTGGATCTACAAGGTATACGAAAACAAACTTACACTAAGGAAATCGGAATCAACGTCAAAACAAGGTAAGACTATTGCTTTTAAATCAAATGAATACGTCTCGACCTCTTCCGATCACATAGATGATAGTGATATTGAATCGGACAACGAAGATCTAATATTATTGGCTAAAGGTTTGAGAAAATTTATGAGAAAGTCATTAAAGAATAAACCTAAGTATGTTCAAACTAAAAGAAATAAAAATAAAAATAACGAAAAAGACATAAAGTGCTATGAATGTGGAAAACTTAGACACTTGTCATATGACTGCCCGAACAAGGACAGACAAAAAAACCGTGACAAGGACCGGAACAAAAATAGACCCGTCTCAAAACCTAGACAAAGGAATTCAAGAAGAGCTTTCAGAGTCTCCACTTGGAGTGACTCATCTGATTCAGAGACTGATGATACCAAAGAACAGACGGCACAAGTATGTTTTGCTTCCAAAGCATCAAACATGTTATCTTCTGATTCTGATTCTGATTCCGAACCCTATTTTGATAATTTGTTTAGTCAATATCTTGAACTGCATAAATTCACAAAGACTCTTGCAAAAGAAAAGAAACGGTTAATTAAAGACAAGAAGTTGTTATAATCATCTAAGACGAACCTTGTTTCTCAATTAGACGATTCAAAAGAAGAGTTGTCATGCACAAGTAATGCATTGAAACCAGAGGTCTCATCTCTAACGACAAAAAATAATGAAATAAAATCCAAGATTTCAAATTTGAAATCAAGAAATGTGGATTTAGAGAAAATGGTAAAACAGTTTGATACGGGTATAAACACGCTAGATCAGATCATCTCCTCACAAAAGCATGAAAGCGACAAAACTGGATTAGGATACATTGAGAAAAACAAAACACAAAATAAATCAACCAAATTCATTCTATCTTCATATAAGAAAACACATGCATTTAAGACAAATATAGCACCTAAAAGGATGCCCAGATCACTTCCCTTCTAGTGGTGCTATACAGGTCCTACAGATATTATGTTGTGTTTTTTCAACAAAACACAGTACATCTATGAACTTGAAAATGGCCCGTCGATGGTATAGGGCCATTACATCACAGTTAGAAAATGGAGACCCTTAATGAATCGGTGACATCTACGTTGGCATGGATTACGATTCCTAACCTCCCTTTAAAATTTTTTGAGGAAGGAATCCTACTTAGAATGGGACATCTACTGGGTAGAGCGATGAAAGTAAACGACACTACAATGAGAGTGGAACGGGGGAGGTATGCCCACATTTGTGTGGAAATTGATCTTAAGAAGCCTCTGGTGTCTAGGATCAAATTAAATGGGAAGACCTTCATTAAAGAGTATTAGTGCCTTAACCTCATTTGTTTCAAATATGGAATGTACGGCCACACATTGGTGGAATGTGGAGATTATGAAGGAACCACTGGAGAGGGAGTCCCCATGTTCAACCTGAAGAACCCACCATACCCAAACTCTATGGACCATGGATGATTGCATCTAACAATAGGCTTCGGAGCACACAGCAGGGAAGGGAGCAGTAGGATCACCAAGAGAGAGTAGGCACAGGAGAGGTCTCGTTTTGATCTCCTTGGAGAGCTAAATGAGGAAATGATGGAAGTTAACCATGAAGACGAACTCCAACAGAGCCTGTTGCATCTTGAAGACAAAGGTCTGGCTGCAATATTCCAAGCAACAACTAGGGAAGCTATGCTTTGGAATGACAGTCGCACAAAAAGGGCATAGCAGTCAAGGGGTCTATAAAGGAGCCGTGAGGCTCCACGACATCTCAAGGTGTTGTGCCGGTTGTGCTCACAGGTTTCCAGCTCATGGGAGTTTCGGTTGTAACAATATTTTGTAGATAATATTGTGTGGTTAATTTGTTATATCATATAGTTATCTTGTTGTAACAAATAGGAGTTTGAGTTATGGCTAGCTACAAGTTGTAAAGGTTGAGAAACCCTATTTAGGGTAACCGGTGTATGCACAAAAATGTGTGAATGAAAAAATATTCATTGCCTCATATTTCTTATATGGTATCAGAGCAATTAACGACTCCCACGAGTTTCATTCTTTCTCTGCGTTTTTAACCCTATGGCCGAAGCTTCCTCTACCACCAAGCATGGCTCCCTTGATGGAGTTATTGCTATCAATGTTGCAGCTCAACTCCCCATTAAACTAAACAAAAATAATTTTCCCTCATGGAAGGCGCAGTTTGATGCCTTGCTGTACGGATATGATCTCATGGGCTTCCTTGATGAAAGTGTGCCATGTCCCTCCAAGTACATCATGGACAAGGAGGGCACTTCGCAGTCCAACCCAGATTACGCTATCTGGGTGCGACAAGACAAGATGTTGCTTCATGCTATTCTTGCTTCGGTCTCTGAAACAATCGTTCCGTTGATCGCTACCTCAGTCTCTTCGCGTGATGCTTGGTCTAAGCTTCACAAGCTATACGCGAACAAGTCTCGCTCTCGCATAATGAATCTAAAAGAGAAACTCACTAATATCACATGTGAGTCTCAACCAGTTGCTGATTACCTTCAGTCTATTAAAAGTATTGCAGATGAGTTAGCCCTTGCTGACACTCGTCTGAGTGATGATGATCTTACCATTTTCGCTCTTAATGGTCTTGGGAGCAACTTTAAAGAAATTGCTGCTGCTATTCGTGCTCGTGACTCATCGATTTCGTTTGAGGAGCTTCATGATAAGTTGGTGGAGCATGAAACCTTTCTCAAACGAGAAGAAAGTCGTAGTGGAGCTCCTGTCACTGTTCATAACACTCAAGTCAAATCTGGTCGAAATGGCAACATTAATGGATTTCAGGGCCACGGGCAGTCCCGTGGCAGACCATATGCTGGACGGCCGTCTTTCCAACAGGTCGGCCAGCCTTCATTCGGACGAACAGGGGGAGGCGCATCTGCAGCAGGTGGACCACGGTCCAACAGCCGTGGTCCAGGTGGTCAAGGCGGTGTAGTCTGCCAGTATTGTCAGAAGCGTGGCCATACCGCACGTCAATGTTTCTCGCTTCAACGGTCGTTACAGCAGCAGCAACCCGAATTCCATCACACCACCTCAGGCGTACCAAAGCAAAATTGGGTTCTTGACTCTGGAGCCTCTCATCATGTCACAAATGATCTCAGTACTCTAACCCATCATCAGTCTTATGAGGGTCCTGATGATGTACTCTTAGGGGATGGTTCTGGTCTCAACATCACCAATACTGGTTCTTCTACTCTTACTTCATCCTCTAAGTCATTTGTTCTTTCTAATGTCTTGCATGTGCCCCTGCTCACTCGCAACTTGATTTCTGTTTCTAAGTTTTGTCAGCACAACAACACCTCTATTGAATTTTTCCCTTTCTCTTTTGTTGTGAAGGATCTCAAAACGGGGGCGCGACTTGCACACGGGCGGACCAAGGGTGATGTCTACGAGTGGGATGATGCACCTCCTAGTTGGCCGTCTCCAATGTCCTCACCATCGGTATTCGCTAGCTTCAAGACGGATGTCACTTCTTGGCATCATCGTCTTGGCCATCCATCGTCTCGAGTTTTTCAGTTGATGAGTCAAAATAATGATATCTCTGTTGCCTCTCGTTCAACACTTGATACATTTTTCTGTGCGTCATGTCTTAGCAATAAGAGTCATAAATTGCCCTTTGGTCATACGTCTGTTTCTAGTCGTGGTCCACTTGATTTGATTTATTCTGATGTATGGGGACCGTCCCCTGTTGAATCAATTGATGGTTTTCGTTATTATCTGCTCTTCATTGATTATTTTACTAAGTATGTATGGCTGTTTCCAATGTCTCGCAAAAATGAAGTCTCAGATATTTTCCCAAAATACAAACGCATGGTAGAAAAATTTTTCCGTCGACCTATTGTGACACTTTATACCGACGGGGGTACAGAGTACAAAAGTCTTAAGGGTTTTCTTGAGTCCGAAGGTATTGAGCATCGTGTCTCCCCTCCCTACACTCCTGAACACGTTGGCTCTGCTGAGCGTAAACATCGGCATGTAGTTGAAACCGGGCTCGCTCTACTTCATTTTTCTCATCTTCCATCCAACTATTGGTCGTATGCCTTTCTTACTGCAGTTTATCTCATTAACAGGATGCCCACCCCCGTTCTCCGCAACAAAACTCCTTATGAAGCCTTGTTTGCAAAGTCTCCTAAATATCATACATTACGTGCGTTTGGGTGTCTGTGTTATCCTTGGTTACGACCGTATTCTGAACATAAGCTAGCTCCTCGCTCCAAAGCTTGTGTTTTCGTTGGCTACTCAAACACACATCATGCGTATAAATGTCTTGACATTACTACTAATCGTCTCTATTTGTCTCGACATGTTCAGTTTGTAGAGCAGCATTTTCCGTTCGCTACTTTGTCCCCTTCGGTTGCGTCATCTGCGGCTGCCCCCGAGTGGCACGCGTCTCATGCGCTTGGGGCCTTGCTACCGCCTGCCAGCCGTGCATCATCCTCGCCCATGGTTCCCCCGGCTGCCTCGTTAGCTCCTTCCTCCAGGTATGTTGCTGCACCCCCTAATTCCCCTCTCACACAAAACCCATCCCCTCCCAGCTCGTCATCAGTGCCCCACGTCCCACCAAACTCCCTCACCGAAGCCTCTCCTACTTCGGCATCCCCCACAGCATCCCAGTTCCCCCCAGCCGAGCCTTCCCCTCGTCATCCTATGGTCACCCGAGTCAGAAATAATGTCTTCTGTCCTAAACAGTTTCCCGACTACGTTACCTTAAATCATACCACCAAGCATCCTCTTCCACCTTCCCTTGAGCCCACCACAGTCAAACAAGCTCTACGTGATCCTAAGTGGTGTGCTGCGATGGATGACGAGCTTGCTGCCCTTCGCCGTAATAATACTTGGGTTCTTGTCCCTCCTCCTTCGAACCATACCATTGTTGGTTGCAAATGGGTCTTTCGCATTAAACGGAATCCGGATGGTTCCATTTCTCGTTATAAAGCCCGTCTTGTTGCTAAGGGTTTTCATCAGCGTCTTGGTATTGATTATCATGACACTTTCAGTCCTGTTGTTAAGCCTACCACGGTCCGTGTGGTACTTACTCTTGCGCTTTGTCATGGCTGGTCTATTTCTCATCTTGATGTTAATAATGCGTTTCTCAATGGTCACTTGACTGAAAATGTCTACATGGCTCAACCTCCCGGTTTTGTTGATCCGGCATTGCCTAAGCATGTTTGTCATCTCAAACGCTCGTTATATGGCCTCAAGCAAGCTCCTCGTGCTTGGTACAATGAGCTTAAGGCCTACCTCCTACGTTATGGTTTTTCCAACTCACAGTCTGACACCTCTTTATTTATCTATCGTCACGCTGACACGGTTATCTATTTTCTTGTATATGTTGATGATCTCCTTGTCACAGGCAATTGCTCTTTGTCTATTCGTCGCTTTGTTGATGCTTTAGGTGCTCGTTTTTCGCTTAAGGACCTTGGTCCCCTTACTTATTTCCTGGGTGTTGAGGCGGTCTTCACTTCAGATGGTCTCCATTTGTCTCAAAGTAAGTACATTCGTGATCTTCTTACCAAATTTCATCTAGATGGCGTCAAGGATGCTACAACTCCTATGTCCTCCAGTGGTCACTTGGTGTTGGCGGATGGCTCGCCCTCTGCGGATGCCACACAATACCGCAGTCTAATTGGTGCGCTGCAATATCTTCAACTCACTCGACCCGACATTGCCTTTGCCGTAAACAAACTTGCCCAGTTTATGCATGCTCCCACACAGAGTCACTGGACTGCTGCCAAACGCCTCCTACGCTATCTCAAGCATACATTACATCATGGTCTCACACTCCGCCGCCGCCAACCATTGCTTCTTCATGCTTTCTCCGACACTGACTGGGCATGTGACCGTGACTCTTTTCGCTCTACTACTGCATATGTTCTCTTTTTAGGTGGCAATCCCATTTCTTGGTGCTCCAAGAAACAACGGACTATTGCTCGCTCCTCCACTGAGGCAGAATATCGTTCTGTTGCTTCTGCTGCCGCTGAAGTCACGTGGGTCCTTAATCTCTTACATGAGCTCGGTATTATTCTCTCCACTTCACCAACTATTTACTGCGACAATTTGAGTGCCACATATTTGTGTCAATCCGGTTTTTCATAGTCGAATGAAACATATTGCTCTCGATTATCACTTTGTTCGAGAAAAAGTAGCCTCGGGGGTCCTCAAAGTTTCGCATGTCCCTACAACGTGTCAGCTCGCGGATGTTCTTACCAAGCCATTATCTAAAGCTCGTTTTGTCTCTCTTCGAACCAAGATTGGTGTTTCTGATGGAACCCCCATCTTGCGGGGGCGTGTAAAGGAGCCGTGAGGCTCCACGACATCTCAAGGTGTTGTGCCGGTTGTGCTCACAGGTTTCCAGCTCATGGGAGTTTCGGTTGTAACAATATTTTGTAGATAATATTGTGTGGTTAATTTGTTATATCATATAGTTATCTTGTTGTAACAAATAGGAGTTTGAGTTATGGCTAGCTACAAGTTGTAAAGGTTGAGAAACCCTATTTAGGGTAACCGGTGTATGCACAAAAATGTGTGAATGAAAAAATATTCATTGCCTCATATTTCTTATAGGGTCACCCAAAACCCGCATGCAACCCTATGGTCGCTCAAGGGGTTAAGGTGTTGGAACAAGATCGTTGAGAGGCATTACCAACGATACTTCACATGGTACATCTATTGACACGCATGACTCAACATATGCGGCCGACTGGCCACGACTCTGGACTTTCCACCAAAAAACCATCATCAACACACCTTACGGAGCATATCAAACATCACCCACCTGACTCAAAAGTTACTTGTGGTGGGGATCTAAATGCAACCGCTCCCCCTCCTAAAACTGCTCCACCTGAGACCACATCTGATAGACACGCAAATGAGGACACTACTATGCTTGGCGACATGCTTCTTGGGACGGACCTAGTCGCCCAACACCAATCTTGAATCTCTTTTATGAATCTGATTGCATGGAATTGTAGGACGGAAGAAACATTTCATAATGCACTCAGAGACATTTTGAAAGAACACCGTCCAGATATCTTGTTTCTGTCAGAGACCCGTGTACAAAGCATTGAAGCAAAGTGGATCCTTGGTCAATCCAGATTTACAAATTTAGCTGCACAAGGGGTTTTGTGGGCGGTTTTTGGTGCCTCTGGGACACTCCAGTGTCAACGTGAAGGTCATGAGTTGTATTGCTAAGATGCTGAACCTACGTGTAATGTTAAATGGCATAAGCTGGTTACTCTCACTGGTATATGCTTCACCGGTGGTTGTAGTCTTAGATATGTTTTGCGATTACGTTGAGCACATGAGTCAGATAGTTTGTGTACCTTGTTTCCTGATTGGACATTTTAATTGACGTCCCAAGCTGACAAAAAAGGGGGCAGAGAAGTACAGGGATACACGGTGGAAAGGATGCGAAAGATGATTAATACAAGCGGCCTAACTGAACTCCAATTTTCTAGGCCAATATTTACTTAGACCAACAATCATTCGGGCAGTTCTAACATACAGCAGTGGCTTGATCAAGGTTGGGGAAATCTTCGGTGGCATGAATCCTTTCCGTAAGCTGGGATTCAAAACTTGTCAAGGGTTCGCTCGGACCACCATCTACTTTTGTTCTCCTTGGATACCACTCTTGACTCTAGGAGCATATCCCATCCCTTCTGGTTCCAGGTAGGCTGGATGGATCACAAAGATTTTGAGGTGTACATGTCGATGGATTGGGTGAATATTCTGGATGACTTCACCAGAACAGTTGAAGGCTTTAAGGAACGAACAAAAATCTGGAAGAGGGAGGTGTATTGGAATTTAAGCCACAAAAGAAGCGATATGTAGCTAGGATCTTTGGCATCCAAAAAGAGTTGTCTATACGACCATCCAGCTTTCTAGCCCGGTTGAACTATCAGCTGTTACATGAATATAATTATGTCTGCCAGTTAGAAGAAGTATATTGGCAGAAAAAAATAAAACCTACAGTGGCTCACGGAAGGTGAGAGAAATACCCATTATTTCCGTAGGAAACTGGCCCTGTGCAATCGGCAAAAAAGGGTTTTGCGACTCAAGTGTGGAGGGGACCATTGGTACTCTAAGCCCGAAGTGCTCAAAGCAAAAGTACGGGAGTATTACCAGACTCTATACTCAGGAGATAGCCAAGTGAGTCCCTCAAGTTCCCATCTTTCCATAGCTATCTCATAATGATAGGAAACTCCTAAATCGCCCTGTCACTATCAAGGAGATTGAAACAGCATCTTTCAGATGGGCCCAAATAAAGCTCTGAGTCCCGACTGCCCTCCCCATCCTTTTTCCAACGGAATTGGGATATCGTTAAGGACTCAGTCATTGACTTTGTCCTTAAGGCCTTCAGGTCCAAGCGATTCCCAACTTGTCTCAATGAAACTTTGATTAACTTGATACCCAAAATCAAGCACCCAGAAGATATTAGTAAATTTCGGCCGATTGCTTTGACAAACATGGTGAGGTGACCAAGATCATTTCCAAAGTGATCGCTTATCAGCTCAAATCGGTAATTCTGAAGCTTGTCTCCCCCGACATAATGTGCATTTACCCTAGGAACAAGTTCCTCAGAGAACATCATCATTGCGCAGGAACTAATTCGTACAATGCGTAACAAAATAGGGAGTAAGGGGGCTATGGAGGTAAAGATCGATCTGGAGAAAGCCTATGACAAAGTGAGGTGGATTTTTGGAACGAGTCCTAGTGGTAGCTAGGTTTTGGCTGGATATGGTAGAACTCATCATGTTCACGGCGACTTCGGCTTGGCTATCTATCATATGGAATGGTAAACGACTTGAGCAATTCTAGCCTACTCGTGGTATTCATCAGGGGGACCCTCTCGCTCCATATTTGTTTTGCTGTGCATGGATGTTTTGAGCCAAGAAATTCATAAAGCGGTGACTGTTAAGACATGATTTCCAGTAAAAGCCTCCAGCTCAGGACCGAGAGTGTCGGACATTTTTTTTACCGATGACCTCATCTTATTCAGTGAAGCATCTTAGAAGCAGGCCATAATAATGGCCAATACCCTCTCCCACTTTTGTGACATGTCGGGCCAACGCGTTAGCTTTTCCAAGTCACAATTGTTTACTTCGAGGAATACTCAGGCAAGTACCATCTCAGCTTTGAGGAGTCACCTTAATATGCAGCAAACAGATAAGTTGGGTATGTCAGTTTTACATCGTCGAGTCACCTCCAGAACGTACGATTTCTTGGTCAAAAATATTAGGACTAAATTGTCTGCATGGAAGGCCAGATTGCTTCCCCAAGCAGCGCATGGATTGTTAATTAAATGTGTGTTGATAACACTCCCTTCAAATGTATAGAGAAACATATCCGTATGTTCTTCTGGAATGAGTTTGACGGCTCGAAGCACCTCCACTACCTGGCATAAGACACTATATGTCAACCAAAGAACTGTGGGGGATAGGCATTAGAAATTTGAAATAGATTGTTGAAAGTTTGGATCATCTTGAAGGGTTAGGAAGGTCGGACACCAGTGTGAGGAAGAGGTGCGTTGATGATGAAAAATGTGTAGCCAAGGTGGATGAAGGTCTGAATTGATGAATGAGATGCTTAGTTCGCAAGGTGTGATTGATGCTGGAGCAGTTGAACATTTTGGAGGGGAGAATTCTGGATCAAACACTTGGGTGTTTGAAGGTTAGGGGAAAGAGTTGATGAAGAAGAGAAGCAGCAGGCAGGAAACTTGAATGGGGCTGCGGATTGACCATTTTACCCTTAATTGCATTACTGAATAGAAGTTAGTTAGAAGGGTTTTTTCGCAATTTCAGCATTTCAGTTAAATGTTTTTCTGTTCTTCTTCCTCCCGGTATAAGAGCTTGCTCGTTGCAAGCTTTCCAGAATTATTGAATAAGAAGGAGCGGTTACTCTCCTCATTTTCTCTCCAAATTCTCTCTTTCGCAATGGCAGCTAACTGTTGCTCTTTTTCCTTTCGTTTTGTTTCGTTGATTGCTTGATGATCAGTACATGAGTGTTGAAATGTGCAATTTGTTTGTGTTCTGCTTGTGCTGCCACAATTGAGTGTTTCTTCTAGTTTTTTCACATGGTATCAGAGATATCGTCTTCGCTGCTTGATCAATGAACTTTGGCACTTTCATGACTTCAAATCAAAGTTCGCCAGGTAGTTCGAATCAATCTCCTGCTAATGCAGGATCTACTGCGTTGGATCCTTCGGAGGATCCTCTGTACATTCACCCTGGAGATAGCCCCTCCTTGGTGTTGGTTCAACCACTTCTGGATGGAAACAATTATCACGGATGGAGTAGGACGTTTCGCAGAGCATTGGAATCAAAAAATAAAGTTGGATTCATCACAGGTAACATCCTGAAACCTATGGAGACTAGTCGGAAGTTTGCTGCCTGGACCAAGGCGAATAATATGGTAGCCTCATGGATTGTTAATTCTGTTACACCTTCTATTGGTCAAAGTGTGATGTGGTTTGATAATGCGTTAGATATCTGGAATGATTTGAAGCATAGGTATGGTAACGCGGATGTGTTTAGACTGTCTGACTTGCAGGAGCAATTCTATGCTACGAAGCAGGAGGATTGCTCTGTGACGGAATATTACACCAAACTTAAGGTTCTTTGGGAAGAGCTTATGGTGTTGAGAGCAATCCCTAACTGTGTATGTAATAAGTGCACTTGCAACATGTCAAGTCAAATTAACAAGTTTATAGAGGATGATCATGTAATTAGGTTCATAAAAGGTTTGAATGATGAATATGAACCCGTGAAGTCACAGGTATTACTGTCCAGTCCACTGCCAGACTTGAAAACAACGTTTTCTATGGCAGTAAAGTTGGAGAGAAAGCTGCATTACTGTGGAGGTCGTAATCAATTTTCAAATAATCCGTCTGTTGTACTTAATACTAGTGGCATGTCCAGACAAGGTAACTATGGAGTTAGGCCAGACAGTTCAAACGTTGGGTGGCAGAGGTCTGCTGGGAGAGGTTTTAAGAAGGATTTCCAGAACCAGAGATCTGGTTATAATCCTAAGGCTCCTGTGTGCACCTTTTGTAATATGGTGGGACACACAGTGGACAGATGTTATAGGAAGCATGGCTTCCCTCCAGGATATAAGGGAAAAGGACAGGTGAATTGTGTGGATGGAGAGGCTGGGATGCCTCCAGACACTTCTGTTTGTGGACAGTCTGAGTACGATATTTGCCAGACTAATGATGCTGTGAGTGATAATGTGGCTCCAATGCCTTCACTTACTCAGGAGCAATATGCTCAGCTGATTAACTTGTTGAATGAGCATAAGGACAAAGGAAGCTTGATGAGTTCAAATGCTACGGGGATGGTGAAGAATCAGCCTATGGTTTTGTCAGCTCAGCAAGTGAGCAACTCTGGTAAGTTGAAAGGTAATGTATTGTCTAATGCTTCTAACATATGGATATTGGATTCTGGTGCCACGGATCATATTTGTTGCTCTCTCTCTCTCTTTGAATCTTATCAGCCTGCTCTTGGTATGTCTGTTAAATTGCCAAACAATCTATCAGTTACAGTTAAACATGTTGGTTCAGTGGCTGTACTTCCTGATCTTACTTTGTATGGGGTTTTGCATATACCTTCCTTCAGTTTTAATCTGTTGTCTCTAAGTAAACTCACTATGACTGGTGACATTGATCTGGTTTTTCACTCTAGCATGTGTTATATTCAGGACCACTTGAACAAGAAGATGATTGGTTCAGCTAGAGTGTCCCAAGGTTTATATCATTTACTTGAACCACCTCAGAATAACATGTCTCCTTCCAAATCCTGGCAAGCGTGTGCAGTGTCTTCCCTCACATCTTTTCTTTGGCACTCCAGACTTGGGCATCAATCATTGCCAAGGCTAAAGCAGATCAGAAAAGGAAATCCATCTGTGGATGCTGCTTTCAACCCTGAATCATGTCCAATCTGTCCCTTATCCAAGCAAAAGAGACTCCCCTTTCCTATTTCTCAATCTGTTTCTTCGGCTATTTTTTCTCTTCTTCACGTTGATATCTGGGGTCCATATAGACACCCCACCATGTACCAGCAACGTTACTTTCTTACCATTGTAGATGACTGTAGCAGATATTGTTGGATATACTTGATGAAAACTAAATCAGAAACTAGAAATGTTATTGAAAGTTTCTGGAATTATGCTCATGTGCAGTTCAATGCAAATATCAAAATTATCAGAACTGACAATGGCAATGAATTCAAAATGGATGCCTTTTTCTCTTCCAAAGGCATCATACACCAAACTACCTGTGTGTACACCCCCCAACAAAATGGAATTGTTGAAAGAAAACACCAGCACATATTGAACGTAGCCCGAGCCTTAAAACTTCAGTCCCATCTTCCCAGCTCTTACTGGGGATTTTGCGTACAGCATGCTGTATATTTGATAAACATAACACCCACTCCCTTGTTAAATCAGAAAACACCCTATGAGGTTCTTTACAGACATGCCCCTTCATATGATTTACTCAAAGTCTTTGGGTGCCTTTGCTATGCTACAGTCACATTACCACACAAGGACAAGTTGAGTCCTAGAGCTAGACAGAGTGTCTTCCTTGGCATGTCTCACAATGTAAAAGGTTACATCCTGCAAGACCTCATTTCCAAAGATATTTTTATCTCCAGAGACGTCATTTTTAATGAGTCAACCTTTCCTTTCTCTTCTGCCCCATCTCCTTCTTCCCTAATGCCAACACCTAGCTGTGACACTGACCTTCATCCTTCACCCACTGTCACATCTAGGGGGCCTATACATCCAGTAAGTTTTTCAAACACTGAACCAAGTCACTATTTTTCAGCTAACTCCCCAGCTCATCTGCCAACTCATACCCCTTCAGCTAACTCTCCAGCTCATCAGCCAAGTCATACCCCTTCAGCCCAGCAGCCAAATCAGTCTTCATCATCCAATTCTTCAGTACAGCAAACTAATCATACATCTTCAGCTCAGCATCTAAATCAATTCTCTCCAGTGAATTCCCAATTACCAAACCAGACATCTTTCCATGAGACTATATCTGACACTTTACCTAATCAGCCAAGTCAATCCTCAACACCAATGCATATTGATGATGGCAACAGTCATCATCTTGAAACTTCAGAAGTCATCCCCATCAAGTCAATTGATATACAATTGCCTTTAGCCAGACCCTCTAGAGTTAAACGTCCTCCCTCATATCTGCAACAATATCACTGCAGCCAAGTGACCAGTCACGTGTCTCAATCTCCTCATACTTCTCCACATCCTCTTTACAGATATCTTTCCTATGATCTGTTGTCACCAAAATTCAAAGCATATTTTTAAATATTAGTGCACATACAGAGCCTAAAACTTATGCAGAGGCAGCTGGCTGTGTTGAGTGGCAAAAGGCAATGGAGACTGAGTTATCTGCACTACAAGATAACAAAACCTGGACGCTGACTATGCTGCCACCTGGAAAGAAAGCTATTGGATGTAAGTGGGTGTACAAGGTGAAGCATAAGGCTGATGGATCTGTGGAAAGGTATAAGGTCAGGCTAGTGGCAAAAGGCTATACGCAACAGCTGGGTGTGGACTATCAGGACACTTTTTCACCTGTTGCTAAAATGAGTACAGTAAGGATGCTGTTGGCTATGGCAGCAAAGGAAAAATGGCATGTGCATCAATTGGATGTGAACAATGCATTTCTTCATGGGGAGTTGCATGAAGAAATATATATGCAGGCACCTGAGGGGTTGGAGTTGCCACGGGATGGTTTGGTTTGTAAGCTGAACAGGTCTCTCTATGGCTTGAAACAAGCCAGTAGAGAGTGGAATGCTAGATTGACAGCGTTTCTGGAGTCTATGGGGTTTTTGCAGTCTAGAAATGACTACACATTGTTTACAAAGAGATGCAAAGGGTCATTATTGGTGCTTCTGGTTTATGTGGACGATCTGATAATAGCCTGTGAGGATCTGCAAGCAATTGAGTGGATCAAAGGAGCTCTACATAAGGAGTTTAAAATTAAGAATCTGGGGGATTTAAAATTCTTCTTGGGCATTGAAGTTGCTAGATCTCACAGGGGTATGTTGATATACCAGAGGAAATACACGGTAGAGCTATTGGAGGAAACTGGTTTCATGGATTGTAAACCTGCTGTCAGCCCTATGGAGATTCACCTTAAGCTGGCTCACAATGATTCAGATCCGTTTGAAGATGTATATACTTACAGGAGGCTCATTGGAAGGTTGATCTATCTCACTATCACTAGACCGGATATCTCCTTCAGTGTACAACAGCTTAGTCAGTTCCTGGACTGTCCGACGGTTAACCATCTGAAGGCTGCACATAGAGTGTTGAGGTATCTCAAAGGAACAGTGGGCCAAGGGCTCTTGTTTCCTAGTATAGGTGACATGAGGTTAAGAGCCTTTGTGGACTCTGATTGGGCTGGGTGTAGTGAGACTAGGAGGTCCATTTCTGGATATTGTGTGTTCTTAGGAGAAGCTTTGGTATCTTGGAGAGCTAAGAAGCAGACCACAGTTTCACGTTCATCCGCAGAAGCAGAGTATAGAGCTATGGCGTCTGCAGTTTGTGAGGTACAATGGTTGATTTATTTGAGCAAGGATCTGGGCTTGAATTGTCAAGAGCCTGTAGAGATGTTCTGTGATAGTAAAAGTGCTTTGTACATTGCGGAGAATCCAGTATTTCATGAGCGTACTAAGCATATAGAGATTGATTGCCATATTGTTAGGGAGAAAGTTCAAAACAAAATTGTAAAGTTGATGCCCGTAAAAACTCAATTCCAGCTGGCTGATATATTCACCAAGGCTCTAGACAGTAGACGTATGATAGAGTTGATGTTGAAGCTTGGTGTCTGTAACATTTATGGCAAGCAATGCTTGAGGGGGGGTGTTGAAAGTTTGGATCATCTTGAAGGGTTAGGAAGGTCGGACACCAGTGTGAGGAAGAGGTGCGTTGATGATGAAAAATGTGTAGCCAAGGTGGATGAAGGTCTGAATTGATGAATGAGATGCTTAGTTCGCAAGGTGTGATTGATGCTGGAGCAGTTGAACATTTTGGAGGGGAGAATTCTGGATCAAACACTTGGGTGTTTGAAGGTTAGGGGAAAGAGTTGATGAAGAAGAGAAGCAGCAGGCGTGAAACTTGAATGGGGCTGCGGATTGACCATTTTACCCTTAATTGCATTACTGAATAGAAGTTAGTTAGAAGGGTTTTTTCGTAATTTCAGCATTTCAGTTAAATGTTTTTCTGTTCTTCTTCCTCCCGGTATAAGAGCTTGCTCGTTGCAAGCTTTCCAGAATTATTGAATAAGAAGGAGCGGTTACTCTCCTCATTTTCTCTCCAAATTCTCTCTTTCGCAATGGCAGCTAACTGTTGCTCTTTTTCCTTTCGTTTTGTTTCGTTGATTGCTTGATGATCAGTACATGAGTGTTGAAATGTGCAATTTGTTTGTGTTCTGCTTGTGCTGCCACAATTGAGTGTTTCTTCTAGTTTTTTCACATAGATGAATAATGCATTCTTCATGAAACTTAGCTGATCAATGCTGATAGCGCGTGACAAACTATGGGCCCAAATTTTATGGGCTATACACAGTTCACCTCTAGATGAAAGCACACGTCAAAACTCACCTTTCATATGGCGAAATATCCGCAGTTGTGTTTCTATATTGAAGAAGTGGTTGCATATGCCCAGCCGAATGGAGAATCATGCAGATGAGTGTTGGTGTTGGGGGCCAAATGCTTCGGGGATATTTTGTGTTGCCAGTGCCTATGATGTGCAAACATCGACGACAGAATCTTAGAATTCTCAGGCGTGGTATCGTATATGGAAACTCAAGGGCCCTAGCTGAGTGAACCTTTTCCTGTGGAGGCTGTGACATGACATCCTCCCAACGGTAAGTTTTCTTTGCCGTAGACATATTAGTACTACTCTATTATGTGGTCTCTGTTGATAGTCGGGACTTGAGGCACTACATGAGCTGAGAGACTGTGATTGGACAGCCAAGGTTTGGAAATGTTTGGTGCGTCATCAAAGATGGGCTGCCTTTTTTAATAGCACAATGGTAAAGAATTGGGTCGATTTAAATATGTCTCACAGCATGTGTGACCAAACCATACTATTAAGATGGGACTATCTTTTTCGAGAGACTTCGTACAGAATCTGGCTATATCGTAATCAGTATCTATGTGGCCGTTCTACGGAGCATGCACCGGCTTGGATCTTTGCTGATGACATTATGAAACATGTCAGACTATTGCAAACGGCTTTTAATATTAACACAACAGAATCTATTGTAAATGCTAGCTAGTAGTGCATAAAACATGTATATATTCTGTTGTACGTTTGCTGCTTTCTTAAAGCAATGGAAATTTAGATTTTTTTCCAAGAAAAAAAAAAAGAGTATGTGAATTCATGTGATTTGTACTCACCACCACGACTTGTACGGAGTATCTCTACAAGTCCCCCAACTTCTTTCTGCTCGGACACTTCAATTTTTTTGAAAGCATCCAAAGCTTTAGATTTGTCCTGCAAGAAATAAACCAACGTTTTACAGCGATAATCATCATAAGTTTTTCTCTATTTGAAGTCGAATATATAGGCCCAGAAAATCAGAATGGACAAGTTTCAACACCCTCCGAGCTCTCCTAGACTTTCCTTTTAGGAAATTATCCCGATGTTTGCTGACAACATTTGGGCCAGGATCTCCTGACCCCCTTTTTTGGGGGTAAGAAATGACCCCCTGCCACGTGACAGGGGAGAGGGGTGATGAGGCTAGGTGCAGGTGACCTCCACCTAGCCTCACCACCCCCCTCTCCTGCCACGTGGCGGGCGGTCACGTGGGGGGTAAGGTGGGCGGCGGTGAGAGGATGTCACTCCGACAACATTAGTCTTCACATATTTCAGATGGAGCATCAAATTGTGGGAGGCCCACAACCATTTCTTTTTGCTAGAGAGTTCTTAGTCCACCAAAATTTAGATGTCCATAACGAAAGTGCCAAAGCCAAGCATCATCCTTCGGCTTTGAAAGAAAACCTGACTGAATAGCTGTTATATCCAGGGAAAAAAGAGATAATAATAATAAAGGAAATTAATGAAATCTAAAAGATAATAGTAATAATATTTAAAAGGATAAGGATTAAAGAATTTCAAAAAAAAGAATTAATTAATAGGATAATGGGGAGTAACCGACTCCTAAATTCTCGCAACTCTAAACGTTAAATGCAAAAGTGAGGGGGGCATCGGTTAACAGTAACAAAACAAAAATAGAGAGAGGGCAGAGGCAATCGGAAGAACGGCAAGGAGAAGAGA
Source organism: Eustoma russellianum (assembly GCA_036186865.1). Taxonomy (NCBI): domain Eukaryota; kingdom Viridiplantae; phylum Streptophyta; class Magnoliopsida; order Gentianales; family Gentianaceae; genus Eustoma; species Eustoma russellianum. The sequence goes on along the minus strand of AP025050.1, from coordinate 24,025,821 downwards.
AGGAGAGGAAGAGAAGAGAAGGGGAAGCAGAAAGGAGTATTACTGCGTTCAAACTCATTTGGTAATCGCATAACCGTGAAATAGATTGCAACCAGGTAGGGTCCCTTTTCTCCCTCCAATTGGTACAAATTCAAGCATGCTCTAGTGGTATATTATGTGTTTTTGTTGTTTGATTGTTGAAATTTATACTATGTTGTTTAATCTGTGCAATGCATGAAATTTAGAATCCGTGGAATGCCTGAACTGGATGACTGCTAATGCGTATGAATATTTGCTGTGCTTGGATTTGATTTTAGGGAAAAATTTGATAATCAAAATACTAAAACTATTGCATTATTAGGATTTTCCAGTCTTGCTTTGGCCTTATAATAGGTTCCCATAGACCGGAAATAAGTAAAAATATAGACCAGAGTCAAAAAACGGTCGCCAGAGGTGGCCGGAGCGCCTCACACGCCGTTGGGAGGAGTTGCGCGTGGGCTGCACGCGCCTCCTGGTGCTGCTGGGTGCGATATAAGTAAAAAAAATTTATTTGGTTAAGGGCCAGCCTGCCAGCGCAGACCAAACCAGCCTTAATAGGCCACGGTCTGCAGCTGCAGGACCAACCCAAATTTCGCCGTTAAAAAAATGAGGAAGGTTGGTTGCGGGCTGGGCCAGATGGCTAGCGGACCAGACCGACATCAGCCGGCCCAAAATCGATGGAATATATAAAAAAAGGGTGCAGGTCGGACCCCTGGCAGGCCAGACCAAGACCAGACGCGAAACAGGGCTGGCGAAAAGGGGTCAGCCCAATTGCTAAATTAATTATTACTTATAATTTCTGGAATTTCTGAAATTTTAGTAAATGAGTTTTAATCAATTTAAAATAGTAATAATTATAGAAAAAATATAAATAAATATCAGAAAATTATAAATAAATTCCAGAAAGTATAAAATGCTGAAATTAAATTATTTCTATTAAATTTCAGTAATTGTGATAATTTATTTAATTTGAATAATTAGACAATAAATAGAAATAAATAGGGAAAAAATGAGGAAAAATATAGAAAATGCAAGATAGAGGTATACAAGCCGTGGAAAAGTGAATTTGATACCGAACAAGGTTGAGTTAACATTCGAGCAATAACTGAACCTAGATTTTGAGTGCCGGAGGATGGTAAGGATGGGTCAGGGGCCTCAAGCGATTGTGTTTATGCATTCATGGCACATGCATTGCATTTATGGCAGGTCGTGATGTACGAGTCACGGACGCTCAGGATAGTGTACGGTGGCAGGCCACGCACACTCAGGATGGTGTACGGTGGTGCGGCCACGCACACTCAGTATGGTGACTGTGGGTGGGTACATCCCACAGCCATCCAGTTGGATCCGGGTTCATGCATTGCACGGAATGGATATCGGCATTCTGTGTGACATGACTTTGCTGTGTGTGACATGCATAGTGGGACATGCATCACGATGTTATGCATTCTTTTCCTGGAGTGATTTTCTTTTCCGCATTCTTTCATATGCTTATGTGATATCATGTTTTATGTGCTATGTGTTAAATCATTTTTGGATGCTCGTCTTGTATTAATTGGAGGCAGGTGCCTACTGAGTGATTTCTCTGTCACTCACCCCTACTTCCCCCCCCCCTCCAGGTGAGCAGGTAGAGGCCTACGATTATGTCTTTGTTGAAGACGGGGCTGACACAGTGGAGTGGGTAGACTGATGGCCGCATCTAGGACGTGAGGCGACCGTGCGGTCATTTGTTATTATTTTATTGGGATTCATCAGACACACCTGTTTAGACTGTTGGCACAATGATGTTATTGCCATAATTGATTTAGTATATTAGTGAGATATTTTCTTTTATCCATGGAATTTAATGTATGATATTTCATTTCCGCGAGAAAAATTTCTACGTCTGTTCGGACATGTTGAAAATTAACTCGACGCCTTGTATTCTCTTGAGCGAGATATGGCGGGTGCACTGTTCCCGATGCTAGGGTTCGGGAGCGATGCGCTATAGGTGGTATCAGAGCTGAGGCTTCAGATCCGCCTCGGAAACGCAAGGATAATTAGATCACCTAGACATAAGCTGTGATCTTTTATGGAAACGATGAGTATACCCCTAATATATGAAGTAGACCTAAGTTATGATCGGGTTAAGGGAGGTGTGTGCCGATGGTGAGCTTTTCTTATTAATTACCGTTGTCCTTCGCGGTCAACTATTTAATTTATTTTTGACTAACCTACACACTTTTTAATGAACTCGAACTCCAGGAAAATGCCTCCAAGACGTGAGCCACCAGGTAATGGAGGGCGCGACGGTGATGACCATCGGGGTCATGGGTCCATCCCCCCAAGTTCTTGCGGATACCCTAGCCACCCTGACTGCCTTAGTGGCTCAGCAGCAGGTACAGATGGCTCACCTTCAGCAGCAGCAGGAGCAACAACAGTAGAAACAGCAGCAGCCCCCGCCACCACCGCCCCCAGGACTTCGATTCTTTTATAGGGAGATGCAGCATTCCCGAGTACCGATGTTTAGGCTACAAGGCCAGAGGAGGTCGAGATCTGGCTCCAGAATGTGACCGAGCAGTTTAGGTTATTGCAGGTTCCCGATGACCTGAAGGTGGAGGTGGTCGTTTCATTTCTTGAGGGTGACACTAGGGGATGGTGGCTTAGCGTGCAGCGCCAGTTGACCCCACAGTTGATTTGGACCCAGTTCCGAGAAGAGTATCAGAGGCACTACATTCCTGAGACTGCCATACAGAGGAGGATGACTGAGTTCCAGCTACTTACTCAGGGGTCTATGACCGTGGACCAGTACACAGAGAGATTTCATGCGCTGGGGAGATATATGCCTCCGTTATGGATAACGAGAGGTCAAAGATGTCTAAATTCAAGACTAGACTGAGCCCTCGCATTCAGTCATTGATTATTTGTGCCAAACCGTGGACTTTTGAGGATCTACTTGAGGTATGCCGGGATGTTGAGGGTGACCTCAGGAGGAGTGTAGTAGACGATCGGACGAAGCGGCCATGAGAGGAGTATCGTTCTAGGAGACCTGGGAGATTGCTGAAGGTGTCCCCTCGCCAGCAGCCGGGGAGCTCTTTTCGACCACCGCAGCAACAGAGGCAGTTTACCCAACCACTAGCCATTGAGGGACCAGCGTTAACAGATGCACAACCAGTGAGGGCGGTGACACCCACTACACCATGTGTCCATTGTGGGCGCTTTCATCCGGGTCAGTGCTAGAGGACCAGGGACGTTTGCTACAGATGCGGCACCCCAGGGCACTTTGCCAGAGAATGCCCCACGCATGGACAGACACCCCCACCATAGCAAAGCCAGACACAGCAGAAGGAGAGGCCGAAGACTAATGCCCGAATACATGTCATGACACATGCTGATGTCGAGGAGACCGACGACGTCGTAGCAGGTACATCTTAATTAATTGTTGAGTTCAGTTGCTTTGAATACATTTCCTTCTTGCGATTAAGTTTTATATGTATAACCCTGCATATGTTAGGTGAGATTTTGATTAACAAGGTCCTAGCCTACGTTCTTTTCGATAGTGGGGCCAGTCATTCATTTATCGCCAGGAGATTTGTCAAAAGTTTGAATATTCTACCTGAATGGCTTGAGATTCCCTACCAGGTTCAAACTGCAGGTGACCAGGTATTCGTATCCCACTATCAGTTCAAGGATTGTACGTTGGATATTAACGAGCTAGAATTCATTGCTACTTTGATTCCCATCCAGATGCAAGATTTTGATTTTTTTGGGTATGGATTGTCTGGCTAAGTATCAGGCCACGATCGATTGTCGTCAGAGGCAGGTTAGCATGAAGACGCAGAGCAACCAGGAAACCATCTTTCAGGAGGATTTCAAGTCGCATAAGGTGCCCAAGAAGATTTACATGAGTGCAGCACAGGTGCACAGGGGATTGAGGAAAGGTAATCAATGTTTTCTTGTATATGCTATTGGTGTAGAAAAAGAGGTACCCTCGAGGATTCGATACCAGTGGTGAATGAGTATAAGGATGTATTTCCCAATGAGCTGCCAGGACTACCGCCCAGTCGGGAGGTAGAATTCGAGATTAATTTGCTGCTTGGTGCTGAACTGATATCGAAGGCACCGTAAAGGATTGCTCCGGCTGAACTGATATCGAAGGCACCGTAAAGGATTGCTCCGGCTGAACTGAAGGAGCTGAAGGAACAATTGCAGGGGTTACTAGATCGGAAGTTCATTCGACCCAACGTCTCACCCTGGGGAGCTCCGGTCTTGTTCGTGAAGAAGAAGGATGGCAGTATGAGGCTTTCGTTGATTATCAGGAGATTAATAAGATCACCATCAAGAACAAATATCCTCTACCCCAGACCGAGGACCTCTTCGATAAATTAAAGGTACCCTTTAATCAATGTAACTCATAATGAATATTATAGAATTTTTCAATTAATTCTGCAACTTTGGCATTCTTCAGGGTGCTAAGGTATTCTCCAAAATTGATCTTCGATGTGGATACTATCAATTGAGGATTAAAGCCAAGGACGTAGCAAAGACTGCCTTTCGCACTAGATATGGTCACTATGAGTTTATAGTGATGCCATTTGGTATGACTAATGCTCCCGCAGCCTTCATGGATTTGATGAATACGGTGTTAAGTGACCAGCTTGATAAGTTTGTGGCGATCTTTATCGATGATATATTGGTCTATTCTCCTTATGAGGAGTCCCACGAAAAGCATCTGAGGGAGGTTCTGGATGTTTTCAAGAAGAAGAAGTTATATGCTAAGTTTAGTAAGTGCGAGTTCTGACTGAAGAGTGTTGTGTTCTTAGGACACGTGGTCTCAGAGGAGGGAATTTCTGTAGGTCCCAAGAAGATTGAGGCCATTACTGAATGGTCTAGACCGACTAATGTAAATGAAGTGAGGAGCTTTCTAGGTTTGGCCAGCTGCTATCGGAAGTTCTTTGAGGGATTCTTATCGATAGCGGTACCCTTGAGCAGATTGACACAGAAAAAGTCAAAGTTTGTATGGACCGCCGAATGCAAGCAGAGCTTTTCAGAGCTTAAAAGAAGATTGACGACGGCCCCTATACTTGCTCAACCTTCAGGCTCCGAAGGGTTTGTCATATATAGCGATGCATCGAAGAGTGGACTAGGTAATGAATATAACTTCAAAGTTGATTTTATATGCATTACAACTGTGGCCTAACTATGTCTTTGCAGGATGTGTCCTTATGCAAAACGACACGGTCATCGCGTATGCCTCAAGACAGTTGAAGCCACACGAGCAGAATTATCCGACATATGTCTTGGAGTTAGCTGTAGTGATTTTCGCACTTAAGATTTTGCGTCATTATCTTTATGGGGTGAAGTACGAAGTATTCACGGATCATAAAAGTTTGAAATACTTATTCACACAGAAGGAGTTAAACATGCGTCATAGGAGATGGCTTGAGTTGTTAAAAGACTATGACTTGACTATCAGCTATCATCCGGGGAAGGCGAATCGAGTTGCGGATGCCATGAGTAGGAAATCCAGCCATGATAGACAGACACCGTTGGAAAGGCATATGGCAGAGTTGGACCATGACATTGTGGACTCCACAGCCAATGTTTTTAGCGGCACTGATTATCACTCCATCTTTGATTGAGCAGATCAAAGAGGCGCAGAAAGGAGACGTAGCACTTAGTGAGATTCGGGAGAGGATGATGACTAGTCAGGTTGATGGTTTTCAGTTCCATGACGACGACACTATGTGGTTTCAAGGTAGGCTGTGTGTTCTGGAGGTTGAGGATCTTAGAAGAGCAGTATTGAAGGAGGCGCACAACTCGAAGTTGTCTATTCATCCGAGTGCTACGAAAATCTATAATGATCTGAAGAAGCATTATGAGAGTTTATCCATCCTAGCGTATTGCCACGGGGAGCACCAGTGCTGTTTGTAAAGAAGTAGGACCTGATGGGCATTACGAATTCCTGGTAATTGCGTTTGGATTAACCAATGCCCTAGCTGCATTCATGGACCTGATGAACAATGTATTTTGTGAACAACTGGACAAGTGGTGGTTTTTATTGATGACATCCTGGTATATTCGCCAGTATGAGAATACTCACGCTGAGCACTTGCTTTTCATACTAAGCATCTTAAAAGAAAAATAGTTGCACACCAAGTTCAGCAAATGTGAGTTTATCTACAGAGTATTGCCTTCTTAGGACATGTCATGTCGCAAGCTGGCATAGCAGTGGATCGCAAGAAGATCGAGGCAATTAAAGATTGGCCATGACTGACAAATGTAATTGAAGTTCGAAGCTTTTTGGTGCTAGCTGGCTATTACCAAAAGTTCGTTAAGGGATTCTCCAGAACAGCAGTACCACTGACCAGACTAACGCAAAAGAAAACAATATTTGAGTGGACCGTGAAAGAAGTTTTACCGAACTCAAGCAAAGACTAACCTCAGCTCCAATCCTAGCCCAACCAGTTGCTGGGAAAATTACACTATCTACAACGACACTTCTCAGAATGGATTAGGTTGCGTCCTGATGTAGAAGGATCGAGTTGCATATGCATCTCGATAGCTTAAACCATATGAACAGAGTTACACTGTGCACGATCTGGAATTGGTCGTTGTAGTGTTTGCACTAAAAATTTGGAGATATTATCTATATAAGGAACGGTGTGAGGTGTATACTGATCATGAGATATTGAAATACCTATTCACCCAGAAGGAATTAAATTTGAGACAACGGAAAGGATAAAGACTTGGCCATTCATTACCATCCAGGTAAGGCGAATAAGGTGGCTGATGCACTGAGTCGAAAATCCAGCCATGCAAGACAAGCACCTCTAGGGCGAGACGTGGCTGAATTCGAATTAGATATGGTCGAGTCTACAGCTAATATTCTGGAAACCCTAGTAATATCGCCAACATTGGTCGATTTGATAAAGGATGCATAATCAAGGGATGTCGAGTTGTCAAGAATTGCGGATAAGGTTAAACAAGCACCAGCTGATGATATTCAGTTAAGAGATGACGACCATTTATGGTTCCGGAAATGGATGTGAGCACCAAACGATGACAAAATCCAGAGAGAGGTCTTGAAGGAAACTCACAATTCACAGCTGCCCGTACACCCTGGATCCACCAAGACGTACAAAGATTTGAAGCAACATTACTGGTGGAATGGAATGAAACGACAAATTGCTGATTATGTGGAACGATGTCTAGTATGTCAACAAGTGAAGGCCAAACACAGAAACCAATGAGACTACTACAACCATTAGAAATTCTAGAATGGAAGTGGGACCATATATGGCGCCCCGCACCCTGGCCCCGCCGAAGTCGGTGCAACAGCCGTACTTCACTAAGGAGAGTACTAGGCGTCGTCCATACGCGTCCTGATCCATGATACTAATGCATGGATCTTTGTGCTTTTGCGCAGATAAACATGCAAAACCGTGGCAGAATTTAAAACTTCAAATGAAAGTACCATCACAAGCAGTTGAAGTTTACATCCCACATAATTGTTGCTGAAAACGACAAAAGCAAATTGTTTCCCATCACAATTACATAACACCGTCATCCCTTAACACTGGTATGCTCGGTCTCCTAATCCTGACCATCCTTCACTGCACTCACGGGTAGGGGTACCTATGTCCATCCTCAATCCGTAATACCCTGTTCTCTGCAGCCTCTGGGAGGAACAATAGGGGGTGAGTGACAAAGTCACCAGCAAGTATACCATAAACAATCATGCATTAACTGGAAAGTACATACCAGAACCGAACCCCCAAAAATTCAGTTTAGGACATACCTGACCTTCCATTAAACACCCGTAAGGAGTCAACACAAGGTTTATCCAAGGTCATAGCTTAACAGAGATTGAAACTTAACCGAGATCATAGCTTATGAAAGGATCATCATTCAATAAAGATTATGATGTACAAATTGTCATCACTCAATAAAGATCATAACCTAGGAGCTACCAATTCATAACAACTTGTCCTAAATGTCATGAATAAGATCATAGCTTACGTATTAACAGTAGTGAAATTATAACTTAGATAACAAGAGGTTGGAGGATCATAACCTATGTAACATTACCTCTAGCGTTTGGCTAGCGTCTCATCCCTTCAATCAATAACCGATAGGGCAATAAAATCATAGCTTAGTCACGAAGAAAGTAATAACATAGCCTAGTGCAAATAGACTCAACATCATGCTCATGACCATATGCAATGCGTATGAATATGCAAAAGTAGCGCACGTTGCCCTCTATCCAATACCCGATAAGGACCATCACTTAATGCGTCAAGATCGTAACTTAAATAAAATCGTTACTTAATACATAATATGACTATGAAAGAATGTAACTCGCCTTAATCCTCAACATTACAAGATTCATCACTTAAGGAAATCATACTTAGGATCTATATGGTCATGACAACTTAGTCTAAGTTTCATGTGTCACTACACAATGACTCCATAAACGTGTCATTCATGCATATGCATATGTGATGCATCATGATAAAATGAGAAATGACTTTTCATGCTCTTCTTTCAAATCATCATCGTCATAAAACAATAGAGTGTTCAGATCTAACTTCCCGGATCTGAGGCGGTAACTTCTCCCCTTCGAATCTATTATTCCCGGATTCGGAACGGTAACGTCATCATTCTTTCAGATCTATCTTCCCGGATCTGAGGCGGTAACTTCTCCCCTTCGAATCTATTATTCCCGGATTCGGAACGGTAACGTCATCATTCTTTCAGATCTATCTTCCCGGATCTGAGGCGGTAACTTCTCCCCTTCGAATCTATTATTCCCGGATTCAAAACGGTAACGTCATCATTCTTTTAGATCGCTTAACCCGGATCTACTCAGGTTCATACTGGCCAGTTCATACTCACACACGGTACCGGTGGGTCAGCGTTCTTTTAAAAACAAAAATCATCTTTTTGAAAAACGCTTTTCATCTTTCTTTCACATAAAATCCATGCCATAAATCATGTAAGTGACGATGATGCAATGTATGACATGCATTATGCGACTCGTGAACAAATGCATCATAACATGCATGCACGGACTCGTCCTTTAAGCTGGAAAAACTGTCCAGCAATCACCTTATGTTAATACTGCTGTGTGCTCATCAATTCGTGCTCATATTCATAAACCCATGTCATACATATGCATAATGAAGACTTAGACACATGCTATAAAAATTTCGTAACATTCCGAAATGTCTAACGACCTCAAAACATCATACTATCCTCAAAGGTACTGCTGAAATCAGCAGGGCAGTACCGTCTTACCTCAGTTTCGTGGGTCATAAAACCTTATTCATTTTGATCCATCACCTGAAAATCATAGCTAATTCACCAAGGAACAATATTAAGGCTAAACATCACATTTAAGCTTAAATGAGCAAGATCAAAGCCTTACAACTTGTGACAATAAACTGTCCTGTTTTCCAGTTTTGTACACTAACTTTAACTCATTTGTTAACCGTCAAAATGGTAGTTTCATACTGGTTTCTTTACATGAACATGTGCATCAATACCCTAGGTAATTACTCTAAAAATTCCAAGGCAATCCAATAAGTTTAAGGGGGTCATCTAATTACTTTCCCAAACTGGGTACATGCAGAAACTGGAATGACCAATTAAATCACGAATTGAATTGTGACCAAATCACAACTCCTTTCACCAAAATTCCAACTCACAGATGTCATACACAAATAAAACTATTACCATGTCAAAAATCAGCTCATTTGCACATTCCTAAGGTTCATTTTCAAGACACACAATTTACTACTCGAAACTGTCCTGTTCCAGCAATTCTGTTTGAGCAGTTTTACCACAAAATTCATAAATAATAATCCACAACTCCTTTTACTAAAATTCCAAATCATACATGTCATAAACTTATAAGGCTATCATCATACCAAACTTTAGCTCATTTGAACACTCCTAAGGTTCATTTCCAGGTCGTACAACATGCAACCTAAATCTGTCCAGCTCCAGTAATTCTGTTTGACCAACTCTTACTAAAAATTCAATTAAGGACGAACCACACCTCCTTTTAATTAAATGCCAACTCACACATTTCATATACATATGAGGCTAACATCACACCAAAAATTAGCCAATTTGAATGCTCCTAACGTTAAATTTCAGGTCATACAAAACGTCACTCTGTTCTGCCCAGTTCCAGTAGTTTCTTCTTGGGCAGTTTTACCAAAAGATTTATTAAGAATAAACCATGACTTTTTTTACTGCAATTTCAACTCTCACTTATACTACACACACAGGGCTAGTGTCATGTCAAAATTTAGCTTATTTGAACACCTTTAAGGTTCGTTCTCAAGTCACAGAATCAGCAACACAAATCTGCCAGTTCCAGTAGTTCCAGCAATTCTTCACCTTTTTATTGTTCAAGCATTCTTCAACTAAGATTCATAACTTAAAAATGGCTAGACATTCAAGCATGCACTTCACAAATAAGGCAAGATTGGCTAGAGTATACTTGCCTCTTTGAACCTTAGAGCTTTTGCTTAGCTTGAACCTTGGTTGAAATGGAATGAAGTCTTCCTCCACTTTGCAAAATGAAGCTTGGAAATGGATTCAAACCATCAAGATGTTATCTTCTCCTTAGTGGCTTGAAGAATCTTCTCCTAGTTTCCTCATGAAAGTCACGTTTTTGTGCAAGGAGAAAGGGGTACTAGGTGAGTTTCATCCTTTGAAATATAGCACTCACTTAGAAGTTTCACATTTAACTTACCTAGATGAGTTCTTGAAGCTTGAAGATGAAGATAGTCTTGACACTCCTAGCTCCTACTATGGCCGAAATATATGATGATGATAGAGGAGTTGTCTAAGTGTTCAATGAATCTTGAATAGTTTTCTTAGGAGAGTTCTTGAGGGTGTTCAAAACTTGGAGATGGAGAAGAGCTCCATGGATGCACTTGAAGATGTAAGAGAGCTTCTTAGTAGAAGAAATCTTTATGGGGAAGACAAGGGGAGGGGGACGTGTTTTTGGGGGGAAAAAGACAAGGAAACATGAAGCTTTCAAGGTGTGCATTGAGAGAAGTGAGCCTCCTTTGTGTCTTGAACATTAACTAACGTATGTCCCCCATTTGTTGACTTTTCTTTTTGTTTTATTTTATTCCAAGACAACTTGTCTTGTCTTTCCTTTATTTTATTTTATTTCTTAAATAAGAGTTTGTTATTTTAGTCCAACTACAGTTACTTTATGCCAACTATGGTTACTTTATGTCAACTATAGTTACTTTATGCCAACTATAGTTACTTTATGGCCAACCTTGGTTACTTTATGGTCAACCTTGGTTATTTTACCCAACTAGAGTTATCCTCTCATTAAATAACAATGGTAATCTTTCTTGGTCAACCATAGGGGGGCCGATTTTCTTATCCTTGGGGGGAACCCCATTTTCATGCTTAATTTTTCTTTTCTTATTTTTCTTGTTCCAAGACAACCTATTTTATTGTAGTCTTACTAATTACATAATTGTGATAATAAGGAAAATTCTAGACTCCTCCAAGGCCCTTATGGCCGAATTTCTCATAATGTTGGAAGGGTAGTTTTGTCATTTCACTTGTGTCGTGCGACACACTTACATAATTATATTAAATTTCCTATAATATTTACTTTAAGGAAATTCTATCGGAGAATGTCAAATTAATGTAGTTACATTTAAATAATGTAACCGGTTGACTAATTCTTAGTGACTCATCTCATAAGAGTCGGCGGTATAGGCGAATTCCCGTGGGGTATAACATTATTCCCTCCTTAAACCGCTTTATACGATTCTCAGTATATACCAATTTTCGCAGGGTACAACATTCTCCCCCCCTTAATAAAAGTTTCGTCCTCGAAACTTCAGGCTAGTCAACACAATGGGGCGTCTACTCCTCATGTTGCCTTCCGTTTCCCATGTGGTTTCTTCTTTTGGGTAAATAAGATCGCATAAAACGTCTATTTAGTTCCTTCAGAACTGCTTTGTCCTTTTCATCTTAGAAGTTTCACCAGAACTTATCCTTATTCTTCTAGAGGTGCTGTCGTAACCTATCTCATATCTAGCACTTGCAACCTTGATACTATGTACTTGATAACAAAATCCATCATGATCATAGTAGGCCTATAATTTCCTTTTTCATAAAATATGAAAAACTTGGCAGAGATCATTAACTCTGGGATATAGACCTTTAGCTTTTTATGTAAACATCCTCTCAGTGATCATGTGACAGTCATCCACATAAACTAGCCTTACATGGATACGGTGTCCAACCTCTACCTCGTTTGCTTGTTAATTCGTTTCATTCATTCTTTCATTCCCTTACTATCGCATTCCGCTCTGTAGCGGTCCTTCCGTAATTCCTCAAAGGTCCTTGAATACGACTTAACTTAGCCTAACCTGATTTGGGGGTCTAGACCGCGCACGAATCTGACCGGCTTAAACCTTTCATCTCAAAGGAACATACTGTCCCAAAGTAATGAGTGAGTACGGAGCTGCCTGACCCTTGTCTTAGTGAGTCAAATTCCTCGACCCTTCTTGTGACTAAGTCCTAAGAGGAAGAACTCACAAAATTCTTCTTTAAACCTACTGCTTCCTTGAGGTGTCAGCAATGATGTCATTTTACTGAACCGTGATGTCATCCGCTCCACAGAGCGTCGGAGTCTTATCCAAGATATAAATATTCAGATTTAGCGACACCATTTAATTCGTAATCCATATACGATCTTGTGGTCATGCAAGCAGGCATGATTACATTCCATAGATGGCCATCGACTAGGGCTTTATCATTTGGTCAAAACCCTAATTTCCAGTCTAAATCATCCTGGTCTAGGGTCAACTCTCATCTAAGATCAGAACTTAGGTCTAAGATCAAACTTAGTTGACTATAATCATAACTTAGTTCTACATTCTGCCTGGATCTGGAGCCTTAGCTGTGATACCACCTATGGCGCCCCGCACCCCGGCCCCACCGAAGTCGGTGCACCCGCCGTACTTCACTAAGGAGAGTACTAGGCGTCGTCTATACGCGTCGTGATCCAAGATACTAATGCATGGATCTTTGTGCTTTCGCGCAGATAAACATGCAAAACCATGGCAGAATTTAAAACTTCAAATGAAAGTACCATCACAAGCAGTTGAAGTTTACATCCCACATAATTGTTGCTGAAAACGACAAAAGCAAATCGTTTCCCCATCACAATTGCATAACACCATCATCCCTTAACACTGGTATGCTCGGTCTCCTAATCCTGACCATCCTTCACTGCACTCACAGGTAGGGGTCCCTATGTCCATCTTCAATCCGTAATAACCTGTTCCCTGCAGCCTCTGGGAGGAAAAATAGGGGGTGAGTGACAAAGTCACCAGCAAGTATACCATAAACAATCATGCATTAACTGGAAAGTACATACCAGAACCGAATCCCCAAAAATTCAGTTTAGGACATACCTGACCTTCCATTAAACACCCGTAAGGAGTCAACACAAGGTTTATCCAAGGTCATAGCTTAACAGAGATTGAAACTTAACCGAGATAATAGCTTATGAAAGGATCATCATTCAATAAAGATTATGATGTACAAATTGTCATCACTCAATAAAGATCATAACCTAGGAGCTACCAATTCATAACAACTTGTCCTAAATGTCATGAATAAGATCATAGCTTACGTATTAACAGTAGTGAAATCATAACTTAGATAACAAGAGGTTGGAGGATCATAACCTATGTAACATTACCTCTAGCGTTTGGCTAGCGTCTCATCCCTTCAATCAATAACCGATAGGGCAATAAAATCATAGCTTAGTCACGAAGAAAGTAATAACATAGCCTAGTGCAAATAGACTCAACATCATGCTCATGACCATATGCAATGCGTATGATTATGCAAAAGTAGCGCACGTTGCCCTCTATCCAATACCCGATAAGGACCATCACTTAATGCGTCAAGATCGTAACTTAAATAAAATCGTTACTTAATACAGAATATGACTATGAAAGAATGTAACTCGCCTTAATCCTCAACATTACAAGATTCATCACTTAAGGAAATCATACTTAGGATCTATATGGTCATGACAACTTAGTCTAAGTTTCATGTGTCACTACACAATGACTCCATAAACGTGTCATGCATGCATATGCATATGTGATGCATCATGATAAAATGAGAAATGACTTTTCATGCTCTTCTTTCAAATCATCATCGTCATAAAACAATAGAGTGTTCAGATCAATCTTCCCGGATCTGAGGCGGTAACTTCTCCCCTTCGAATCTATTATTCCCGGATTCAGAACGGTAACGTCATCATTCTTTCAGATCTATCTTCCCGGATCTGAGGCGGTAACTTCTCCCCTTCGAATCTATTATTCCCGGATTCAGAACGGTAACGTCATCATTCTTTCAGATCGCTTAACCCGGATCTGCTCAGGTTCATACTGGCCAGTTCATACTCAAACACGGTACCGGTGGGGCAGCGTTCTTTTAAAAACAAAAATCATCTTTTTGAAAAACGCTTTTCATCTTTCTTTCACATAAAATCCATGCCATAAATCATGTAAGTGACGATGATGCAATGTATGACATGCATTATGCGACTCGTGAACAAATGCATCATAACATGCATGCACGAACTCGTCCTTTAAGCTGGAAAAACTGTCCAGCAATCACCTTATGTTCATACTGCTGTGTGCTCATCCATTCGTGCTCATATTCATAAACCCATGTCATACATATGCATAATGAAGACTTAGACACATGCTATAAAAATTTCGTAACATTCCGAAATGTCTAACGACCTCAAAACATCATACTATCCTCAAAGGTACTGCTGAAATCAGCAGGGCAGCACCGTCTTACCTCAGTTTCGTGGGTCATAAAACCTTATTCATTTTGATCCATCACCTGGAAATCATATCTAATTCACCAAGGAACAATATTCATAAGGCTAAACATCACATTTAAGCTTAAATGAGCAAGATCAAAGCCTTACAACTTGTGACAATAAACTGTCCTGTTTTCCAGTTTTGTACACTAACTTTAACTCATTTGTTAACCGTTAAAATGGTAGTTTCATACTGGTTTCTTTACATGAACATGTGCATCAATACCCTAGGTAATTACCCTAAAAATTCCAAGGCAATCCAATAAGTTTAAGGGGGTCATCTAATTACTTTCCCAAACTGGGTACATGCAGAAACTGGAATGACCAATTAAATCACGAATTGAATTGTGACCAAATCACAACTCCTTTCACCAAAATTCCAACTCACAGATGTCATACACAAATAAAACTATTACCATGTCAAAAATCAGCTCATTTGCACATTCCTAAGGTTCATTTTCAAGACACACAATTTACTACTCAAAACTGTCCTGTTCCAGCAATTCTGTTTGAGCAGTTTTACCACAAAATTCATTAATAATAATCCACAACTCCTTTTACTAAAATTCCAAATCACACATGTCATAAACTTATAAGGCTATCATCATACCAAACTTTAGCGAATTTGAACACTCCTAAGTTTCATTTCCAGGTCGTACAACATGCAACCTAAATCTGTCCAGCTCCAGTAATTCTGTTTGACCAACTCTTACTAAAAATTCCATTAAGGACGAACCACACCTCCTTTTAATTAAATGCCAACTCACACATTTCATATGCATATGAGGCTAACATCACACCAAAAATTAGCCAATTTGAATACTCCTAACGTTAAATTTCAGGTCATACAAAACGTCACTCTGTTCTGCCCAGTTCCAGTAGTTTCTTCTTGGGCAGTTTTACCAAAAGATTTATTAAGAATAAACCATGACTCTTTTTACTGCAATTTCAACTCTCACTTATACTACACACACAGGGCTAGTGTCATGTCAAAATTTAGCTTATTTGAACACCTTTAAGGTTCGTTCTCAAGTCACATAATCAGCAACACAAATCTGCCAGTTCCAGTAGTTCCAGCACTTCACCTTTTTATTGTTCAAGCATTCTTCAACTAAGATTCATAACTTAAAAATGGCTAGACATTCAAGCATGCACTTCACAAATAAGGCAAGATTGGCTAGAGTATACTTGCCTCTTTGAACCTTAGAGCTTTTGCTTAGCTTGAACCTTGGTTGAAATGGAATGAAGTCTTCCTCCACTTTGCAAAATGAAGCTTGGAAATGGATTCAAACCATCAAGATGTTATCTTCTCCTTAGTGGCTTGAAGAATCTTCTCCTAGTGTCCTCATGAAAATCACGTTTTTGTGCAAGGAGAAAGGGGTACTAGGTGAGTTTCATCCTTTGAAATATAGCACTCACTTAGAAGTTTAACATTTAACTTACCTAGATGAGTTCTTGAAGCTTGAAGATGAAGATAGCCTTGACACTCCTAGCTCCTACTATGGCCGAAATATATGTTGATGATAGAGGAGTTGTCTAAGTGTTCAATGAATCTTGAATGGTTTGCTTAGGAGAGTTCTTGAGGGTGTTCAAAACTTGGAGATGGAGAAGAGCTCCATGGATGCACTTGAAGATGTAAGAGAGCTTCTTAGTAGAAGAAATCTTCATGGGGAAGACAAGGGGAGGGGGACGTGTTTTTGGGGGGGAAAAGACAAGGAAACATGAAGCTTCCAAGGTGTGCATTGAGAGAAGTGAGCCTCCTCTGTGTCTTGAACATTAACTAACGTATGTCCCCCATTTGTTGACTTTTCTTTTTGTTTTATTTTATTCCAAGACAACTTGTCTTGTCTTTCCTTTATTTTATTTTATTTCTTAAATAAGAGTTTGTTATTTTAGTTCAACTATAGTTACTTTATGCCAACTATAGTTACTTTATGCCAACTATGGTTACTTTATGCCAACTATAGTTACTTTATGCCAACTATAGTTAATTTATGGCCAACCTTGGTTACTTTATGGTCAACCTTGGTTATTTTACCCGACTAGAGTTATCCTCTCATTAAATAACCATGGTAATCTTTCTTGGTCAACCATAGGGGGGGCCAATTTTCTTATCCTTGGGGGGGAACCCCATTTCCATGCTTAATTTTTCTTTTCTTATTTTTCTTGTTCCAAGACAACCTATTTTATTGTAGTCTTACTAATTACATAATTGTGATAATAAGGAAAATTCTAGACTCCTCCAAGGCCCTTATGGCCGAATTTCTCATAATGTTGGAAGGGTAGTTTTGTCATTTCACTTGTGTCGTGCGACACACTTACATAATTATATTAAATTTCCTATAATATTTACTTTAAGGAAATTCTATCGGAGAATGTCAAATTAATGTAGTTACATTTAAATAATGTAACCGGTTGACTAATTATTAGTGACTCATCTCATAAGAGTCGGCAGTATAGGCGAATTCCCGTGGGGTATAACATTATTCCCTCCTTAAACCGCTTTATACGATTCTCAGTATATACCAATTTTCGCGGGGTACAACACCATATCACTATGGATTTTGTTACAGGACTTCTAAAGACTAGAGGAGGCAGCGAAACTATAAAGGTAATCATGGACAAACTTACTAAATCCGTGAATTTCTTACCAATGCCGATTCAAGCTTCGATGGAAAGACTAGTACAAAAATGTACACGGATAACGTCGTGAGTCTACATGGTGTTCCATTAAGTATAGTATGTGACCGAGATCTGCGTTTCACTTCCAGATTCTGGACCACGTTCCAACACGCTATGGGTACCAAGATTCAGATGAGTACCGCCTTCCATCTTTAGACTGATGGACAGACTGAAAGAACGATATAGACGATGGAATACATGTTATGAGCATGTACATTGGATTTTCAAGGAAACTGGAACAAATCTGTGAAGCTGATGGAGTTTGTGTGTAACACTAGTTACCACAGCCCGATCAAAATGGCACCTTTTGAGGCGCTGCATGGATGGAAGTGTCGATCACCCTTTTATTGGGATGAAGTCGGTGAAAGATCAATTACTAGACCAAAATTGGGGGAACAAACCAAGGACAAAGTCCGACTGATACGCGAAATATTAAAGGTAGCCCAGGATCACAGCAAAAGCTGGGTGGACTCAACACATCAACCCATAGATTTCGAGGTTGGCGAGAAAGTATACTTGAGGATCTTGCTGACTAAAAGAGTGATGCGCCTCGGAGTAAGAGGGAAGCTAAGTCCTCGCTTCATTGGACCATATGAAATTTTTGAGAAGATTGGGCCCGTAGCGTACTGACTAGCATTGCCACCTTCACTATCACAGATGCACAATGTGTTCCACGTAACGCAACTGTGAAGATACGTCCATGACCCGAGTCATGTATTGGAACATCAGTAGTTGGAAATCTGGGATGACGCTTCCTACGACAAAGTACCAGTGCGTATTTTAGATCAGAAGGAGCAAGTATTACGAAGTAAGTCGATTCCATTTGTGAAAATGCAGTGGAGTAATCACACCGAATGGGAGGATACTTGGGAGCCAGAGCAATGAATGAGGGAGCAATACCCTCAGCTCTTTGACTAAGGTACGCAAGTTTCGAGGCCAAAACTTTTTATAAAGGAGGGAAAAATGTTACACCCGACTCCCATTACATGCTTAGAATAAACCTCGTTGTGATATCATAAAGTGGTATAATGTGTCTAAGTGTTATCTTAAGTAAATCCTAGAAATTAACCTCCTTCAAGAATAACCATGTAAAAAAATATATAGAAATGTTAGGTAAAATAATTATATTATATTTAAAGGACAAGCATAAACATGACACTAGAGTAAAAATTAGAAATTAAAAAAGAGACATATACCAAAATTTTGGCCATAAGGTCATATGGGTATATTTTTTTTATAAAAGAGACGCTGGTCCCTACATTTTATTTAGAACATAACCCTCACTTATGGCGGAGGAATACCATTGTTGCATACAAAGTCACTACAAAATTTAATAAAAGAACTCAATGGGCGATACATATTGCACCAAATGCTATCTAAAGGGGGAGGTGTGTTTTCAAAAGTGGTATGATATGTCTCATTAAAACCTTGACAAGCAAAACCACCCTTGTGGATAAAATCTTGCACGAAGGAAAAAGACTGCATATTTACCGCCCTTGAAAATAGACGTATGAACCTCCACTGTCCAGTCACGAATATGATCCCGCATAATGAATGATGAACGACAGACAATGTCCGATAACGGTCAGCATCGTTCGGTCCAGTCCATGCACATGTAAAGAGAATGCCAAAGTTAGATGATGATAATAGACATAGCAAAAACATAAAAGACATCAGAAACCAAAGCATACCGAGTCTACCTGCATCCCTTCAGATACAGGCAGAAATAGTCAGTGATCGCCAATCCATTCGGAAGACATGATGAATCTCAAGTGACGCGTAGATGTACGGATGAGAGGTCCAAACGTATGGTACATCGGAATAAATTCGGAAGAGTGTTATAAACATATGTTTTAGTCCGAGGGTCTAGCATTCCATGCTGGGCAAGGTAATGAGCAGCCATGTTTGCTTTTCTATAAACATGATTGAATTCAAGCCTATGCTGATTTTTCAACGACTGCAATAAACGTAAATGATAATTCCTGAAAACTGCATGTGGACGCACCAGACGTGTATAAATCTAAAACAATCCGATTCAAGAATAAGTGCACAATACAGTGGCAGGAAATATAGCAATCTGAATACCGCAGACTGAATCTCTGCCATCAACGGTGTACTTTGAGGCAAGCGAAATGAAATAGCACCCACACAGAAACCAGCATGATCATGCAAAATAGCACCTCCTGCAGCATAATGCCTCCCAACCGCTGCGTCTACATTTAATTTCAATCTACCCGAAGGGGGAGATAACCAGCGAACCACTTGCGGACGTGGGGGGTGAATTCGCGGCAACCAAAGAAGATGTTGTGTCGAATAAATCCCAGCTGCCAGCTTCGTGCCCTCTGTCGTTTTTACCCCACATAGAGATGTCATAATGTATTGAAGCCGTAAGGGACACCGAAGAAAAAAGAACCATATCACCATTCACTAATGACGCATAAGCATGCCATATATTATGAACGATAATAGCCGGAACTGTTGAGAAATATGTTTGGATAATTTTCAAAGTCATGATTTTAAGTGATGAATACTTAAAAATGTCACATATGGTGTTATAAATGAAAAAGTTGAATAAGTGAAGAAAAATGACACGATGTCTAGGGTTGTTAGAAATATTTTTCTAAAATATGATAAAATAGTTGTTTTTATTTTTACATGATTTATATATGTTTATCATGTTGTGATTATGTGATTTTTATGATGATAATATCTTGTGACTAATATGCCCTCGAAGTTTTTACAACTTACCAAAAAAGGCAAAAGTGGTATTTTGAGTTTTGTAGGTACTCGACATGGTGAATATGATTCAAGAAGATATTATCATCTTATTTATTATCAAGAAGGTGTTATTATATTTAATTCTGACCATCGGGGTCATTTCTGGAGTTTTATCTCACTAGGGGCATTTTGGTCATTTTACCCCCGAAGACAGTTTCGGTATTTTTACTCAAGGAATCTCTTGAGTATCTTATTATATTCATTCTGGAGTTCATTTAGTATATTCTTGAAGATTATTTGGTGGTTTTCTATTTTATTCTCTCGTTTGATGATTTTATCGACGGTAGCGGGATATGTGACGGTATTCGATGTCACGTTCTATTTTGTCTTGAAGACTCTTATATATATGTTATTGGAGGTTCTTAATCATCATCTTTCAGAGATTACAAGGTGTCCTTGGTGCAAGATTCATCACACTATGTCAAGGAGAAATGGGAATTTTGATATTATATGTTGACATAACCTTGTCAACTATTATTTGTTGATTTCTCCTCAAAAATCTGAGTTGGTATACATATACACAGCCTCCAAAAAGTGATTATACAGGTGGAGATGATGTTTTTCTCATTTTATGAGTTGGAGACAAGAAGACAAACCAAAAGCAAGCTAGTTGGCAAAAGTTGTCAACTTGAAATTTCAAATTTGAATGTAATGGAGACAAGATTGTTGGAGATGATTATAGAGGTGTTTTAATTCAAAATTCTCAGCCATCACATGGTCTAAAAGTTGGAGGGAATATGCCATCAATTCACTCTATAAATAGAAGGCAAGGTGAAGAAGAGAAGACACACACTTGAAAGCAAAAATTGAAGATTATTGTCTTGCTATTCTCTTCTCATATTTTTGTTCATACTTTGTGTAGCTAAGGTGTTCCAATTTTTCTGTTGTCCAGCTACACTATACACACCTTCTTGGGTTGGATTTGTATGATTGATTAGCCAAATTTATAAGGCTACATCAATAGGTGGTAGAGGTGTTGTAATCAAGAGTTGCATAGAGGTGATTATCCAAGTCTTGAATAGGGTTGGAGTATAACCCAAGGATCAAGCTTGGCTCTTGTTGTAAGGTGTTCATTTGATAGTGAAATCCAAGGAAAGGTGTTCCTTGGGACTAGAGTAGGTCACATTGACCAAACCAGGATAAATTCTCGGTGTTCTTCTCTTGTTTCTTTATTTCTATTTTATGCCCGTTTTTGACTGCAGTTTTCATACAACTTCTCACAATTTGAAAAAATAGTTTAACATTTTCCAAATTCGTGATTTTTGGTGGAGTTATACTTCAGACTGTTAGCTTTCATTTGCAACAAGAATCACTTGATTTGAGCAAGGGAAAGTTAGCCTTTCAGTCTTTGCAAGATAACTGCTCCAATCTGACTGCAATCTGACCAGTTTTGAGAAAACTTAAATTATGTATTTTTCAAGAATTGTTTAAGGTCAGGGACTTTTGCAAAATTCATCTACACATCCTAAGGAGTGTTTTGATATAAAGATCAACCTTTTTGGTTGAGTATTCAAAGAGAAATACGTTTTGCAAAATCAGCAACATTCTGTCCAATTCTGTCCAGATTGACCATCTGAATCTTTTTATTTGTTTGAAGGGTCAAACGACCTTATTTTTGTCTGATTTTTGGAAAGAGTCTTGTTAACTCATTGAAGTTAAATTCTGGAGAGTTTCATAATTTTTGGAGTTGTATACAATTATTTGTGAATTTTTGAAAAACGGGTTCTGGATCTGAGGTGGTTTCAGATTCTGTTTTCAAAGGGGATTTTAATAAAGGGTAGTAGTGTAATTTCCGCTAACCACTATTCACCCCCCTCTAGTGGTGTTTATTGCAGGTGCACGGTCCAACATTTGGTATCAGAGCCAGACCAACACCACTAAAAAGAAGCAAGATTCAACACCGTATAAACAAGACAAGACTAAGAAGCAAGAAATCATAGTTGTCTGCTAATCCCAAATCAAGAAGGTTTGGAGCATTTGAACACTTCAAGAAGGTTTGGAGCATTTGTATTCACTTGATTAAAGATTCAAGGTATTTATCTAAAATCATACATCATGTCATCTATCTCTCATAAAGGAGCGTTCTCAAAGGCTACGAAAGAGGTAACATCTACTCCTGATTTTGATTCTGATAATGAGATGACTTTCGATGAAATGTATGATGAATTCATGAAAATGCATGCTCATTGTAAAAGGTTGTCAAAAGAGAAAAAGAAACTAATTGAAGAAAATGACAAGTTGAAGACAACCAACTTGGAACTTTCTAATCAATTAGAGTCTTTCAAACAAGAGCCATCAAATGCTATTGATTCATTAAAGACTAAAATTGAGTCATCTAGAAATAATGAACAAACCTTAAGAACCGAAAATAGTGAGTTGAAAACCAAGATGCATGATTATGAAAATGAAATGTCTACACTTAAATCATGCAAACTAGGCTTAGAGAAAACCTTAGAACAGTTTAAATCCGGTACAAACATGTTAGACACACTCATCTCATCACAAAAGTATGGTAATGATAAAACCGGCTTAGGCTATAAAGAAGAAAATGAAAAAGTAAATAAAAAGACTAAGTTTGTTTCATCTAGTACAAAGTTGCCATATAATACAATAAAATCAACTTTGTCTGCTAAATCTTCTTCAACTCCTTCTTCTTCTTATTCAAAGATAAAGATGCAGCATGCACCCATAAAAACACACACGCATAACTATACATCTAGGCCAAACTTTGCATCTAGACAACCTAGAAATTATGCCTACATGTATACAAATGCAACTAGACCAAATAAAATGCATACAACTTATTATGAACCTAAATATAGGCAACACTCTTATAAGTCTTATAGAAATGCCTACAAACACACTTATATAGCGCCATATAAGAAACAAAATCGCATGCCTTATGCACATTATAAAATTCGGCCAACCTATAATGATTATCAACCATGGCACAACATGTACAACAATGCATCTTCACTTATGTGGAATAATCATGTATATGCTAATTCTTCTTATTTTCCAAATTATAACAATGCCAAAAATGTGCCTAGAAGGTATATTCAAGTTTGGATACCGAAGGGATATATAAACAAGAATAGTGCACCTAACATTCAAGGACCCAAATAAAGGGTACCTAAAACTTTGTCTCCATTGTAGGATAAACGCAAGGAATGCAAGAAGGAGGCAAAGTCAAAGAATCTAAAAACCAACTGGTTTTTAGATAGTGGATGTTCGAGTCATATGACGGGGAACCCCAAACTATTCATCGAATTGGAACATATCAAGAATGGAGGAAAAGTAACATTCGGTGACAACAACAAAGGACAAGTTGTTGGAAAAGGAACAATTGGGGACCCTAACTCATTTCAAATACGAAATGTGTTACTAGTAAGCAATCTATCTTATAATTTACTTAGTATTTCTCAACTTATAGATTGTGGTTATAATGTCTCCTTTCTTCCCAATTCTTGTGATATAATAAATGAAAAAGGAGAAACGGTTTTAAAAGGAAATATAGATGGAAATATTTATACTCTTACCTTAGATAACATGTTAGATGCTAAGGTTAAGTGTCTAATATCACATGACTTAGATGTAAATTTATGGCATAGAAGATTAGGCCATATAGGAATTTCAACTATTAAGAAATTGTCTAAGAAGAATTTAATTAGAGGAATGCCTAAGTTAGACTTATATAATTTTCAAATGTGTGAAACATGTATTAAGGAAAAACACATTAAAGAAACCTTAAAATCGAAACATGAAGTGAGTACTAGTCATGTACTAGAATTGCTTCACTTAGACTTATTTGGTCCAAGTAGGACAAGAAGTCTAGGTGGACACTACTATGTGTGTGTCAAAGTAGATGATTACTCATGCTACACATGGACATTGTTCTTAACACACAAAGACGATGCTCCATTAGCAAGCGAAACTCTTATTAAGCAACTTGAAAACATTTTTGAAGAAAATGTTAAAAGAATTAGAAGCGATAGAGGTGGAGAATTTAAAAACAAAGACGTAATCAAATTTTGCAAACTATATGGAATCAAACATGAATTCTCACCACCTAGAACACCACAACTCAATGAAGTTGTTGAACGTAAAAATAGAACGATTCAAGAAGTTGCTAGGACAATGCTGTGTAAAAATAAATTACCTAAATATTTATGGGTTGAAGCTGTTAGTTGTGCATGCTATATTATAAATAGGCTCACTATTAGAAAGAAATTAAATAAAACGCCTTATGAATTGCTAAACAATAGACAACCTAAGATATATTATCTTAAAGTATTTGGATGTAAATGTTTTGTGCTGAACACTAAGGATAATCTAGATAAATTTGAACAAAAGTCTATTGAATGCATACTTGTTGGATATTCAACTAACTCAAGAGCATATAGGTGTTATAATCCTGCATCTAGAAAAATAATTGAATCCATACATGTGAAATTCAATGAAAATGCATGCTTTGAAGTTAGTGATAAACATCAACAAAAACAAGAAACAAATGTTGAAAATATGTTTGATGATGATGTATTACTTGAGCCTGTACTTGATCATCTAGAACCAACTCCCCCTAAACAAGACATACATAAACCCTTAGATGAAATAAATCAAGAGACTCTGCAATTGGAAGATACAACTAATGATCCAATTACATATGATAACGTTCACACTAATGAAACATTTGAACAATATGAGGGTGAACCTAGTCAATCTAGGAATTGGTGGCACCCTAGAGAACTAATCATTGGGGATCTAAGTGTTGGGGTTAGAACACGTAGAAATATAAGTCAACTTGAAGGACATAGCTTAATCTCACAATTAGAACCTAAGAACGTAAAGGAAGCCTTAGGTGACATATCATGGATAGATGCTATGCATGAAGAATTAAATCAATTCACAAGGAACAACGTGTGGGACTTAGTACCTAAACCTAAAGACAAGTCTATCATAGGAACTAAATGGGTCTTTAGGAATAAAATGGATGAACAAGGAAATATTACAAGGAATAAGGCTAGACTAGTCGCACAAGGTTATAATCAACAAGAAGGAATATATTATGAAGAAACCTTTGCACCCGTTGCACGACTAGAAGCAATTAGATTATTACTTGCGATTGCAAGTCTAAGCAATATTAAGCTCTTCCAAATGGATGTCAAGAGTGCGTTCTTGAATGGATACATCCAAGAAGATGTGTTTGTCAAACAACCCCCTGGATTTGAAGATCCAAAGAATCCTAACCATGTTTATAAGCTTAAGAAAGCTCTATAGGGTTTAAAACAAGCTCCAAGAGCTTGGTATGATAGATTTGCAAACTTTCTTATTGCAAATAATTATCAAAGGGGGACCATCGACAACACGTTATTCCTAAGAAGAAAAGGTAATGATTTGTTAATAGTTCAAATATACATAGATGATATAATCTTTGGTTCAACCAACCCTACTTTAGTAAAAGACTTCGAAGAATGTATGAAGTCAGAGTTTGAAATGTCAATGGTAGGAGAGTTGAATTATTTCTTAGGACTTCAAATCAAACAAACCCCTCAAGGAATTCACATTAGCCAACTTAAGTATGTCAATGATATGATTAAGAAGTTTGGCTTTGAAGAGTTGAAACCAACACCTACCCCCATGAGTGTTAGCACCAAACTAGACAAGGATGAAAATGGTAAAACTTTTGATGACACACTCTATAGGTCTATGATTGTATCACTATTATACATAACTGCATCAAGACCTGATATCATGTTTAGTGTGTGTATGTGTGCTAGGTTTCAATCTTGTCCTAAGGTATCACATTACAATGCAGTTAAAAAGATCTTTAGATATCTTAAGCATACACCTCACTTAGGACTGTAGTATGATAGAAACGCTAAGTTGGAATTACACGCATATAGTGATGTTGATTATGGTGGTTGCAAATTAGATAGAAAATCCACTAGCGGTACTTGTCAATTCATAGGAACCAACTTGATTTCTTGGTTTTCTAAAAAGCAAGCTAGTGTAGCTCTTTCTACCACTGAAGCCGAGTATATCGCTTTGAGTTTATGTACTACCCAAATACTTTGGCTTAAACAGCAACTTAGTGATTTTGGCATTAAAATGAATAAGATTCCAATTTTCTACGATAGCACAAGTGCAATCAATCTTTCATGGAATCCGGTGCTTCATTCTAAGGCCAAACACATTGAGGTGTGATATCACTTTCTTCGTGATCATGTTCAAAATGAGGATATAGTGATAAACCACATAAGAACTGATCATCAAATCACTGACATCTTCACCAAACCCCTTAATCAAGCTACTTTTGAAAATTTACGAGACAAATTAGGAATGATGACTTACGATACCATTGTATAGTTCTATCTTTTGCATGATTTGCAAAATAAAGGGGGAGATAGAATAAGAACATGATTTTGGTTGGTAAGTCATGTTTTAGTTGGTAAGTCATGATGAATCATATGCTAAGTTTTTATTGGTATAAATTTTGGAGCATAGGTTAAGGGGGAGAGTATGAGTTGCGGGGGAGCGGCATACTATTTAAAAGTTGAAAACATAGTTGAAAACATTTGGTTAAACTTTTGGTTATAAGTTGTGACATTAAAATCATGTTAGGTTATTTTGAAAATCATCCAAAAGGGGGAGAATGTTGAGAAATATGTTTGGATAATTTTCAAAGTCATGATTTTAAGTGATGAATACTTAAAAATGTCACATATGGTGTTATAAATGAAAAAGTTGAATAAGTGAAGAAAAATGACACGATGTCTAGGGTTGTTAGAAATATTTTTCTAAAATATGATAAAATAGTTGTTTTTATTTTTACATGATTTATATATGTTTATCATGTTGTGATTATGTGATTTTTATGATGATAATATCTTGTGACTAATATGCCCTCGAAGTTTCTACAACTTACCAAAAAAGGCAAAAGTGGTATTTTGAGTTTTGTAGGTACTCGACATGGTGAATATGATTCAAGAAGATATTATCATCTTATTTATTATCAAGAAGGTGTTATTATATTTAATTCTGACCATCGGGGTCATTTCTGGAGTTTTATCTCACTAGGGGCATTTTGGTCATTTTACCCCCGAAGACAGTTTCGGTATTTTTACTCAAGGAATCTCTTGAGTATCTTATTATATTCATTCTGGAGTTCATTTAGTATATTCTTGAAGATTATTTGGTGGTTTTCTATTTTATTCTCTCATTTGATGATTTTATCGACGGTAGCGGGATATGTGACGGTATTCGATGTCACGTTCTATTTTCTCTTGAAGACTATTATATATATGTTATTGGAGGTTCTTAATCATCATCTTTCAGAGATTACAAGGTGTCCTTGGTGCAAGATTCATCACAATATGTCAAGGAGAAATGGGAATTTTGATATTATATGTTGACATAACCTTGTCAACTATTATTTGTTGATTTCTCCTCAAAAATCTGAGTTGGTATACATATACACAGCCTCCAAAATGTGATTATACAGGTGGAGATGATGTTTTTCTCATTTTATGAGTTGGAGACAAGAAGACAAACCAAAAGCAAGCTAGTTGGCAAAAGTTGTCAACTTGAAATTTCAAATTTGAATGTAATGGAGACAAGATTGTTGGAGATGATTATGGAGGTGTTTTAATTCAAAATTCTCAGCCATCACATGGTCTAAAAGTTGGAGGGAATATGCCATCAATTCACTCTATAAATAGAAGGCAAGGTGAAGAAGAGAAGACACACACTTGAAAGCAAAAATTGAAGATTGTTGTCTTGCTATTCTCTTCTCATATTTTTGTTCATACTTTATGTAGCTAAGGTGTTCCAATTTTTCTGTTGTCCAGCTACACTATACACACCTTCTTGGGTTGGATTTGTATGATTGATTAGCCAAATTTATAAGGCTACATCAATAGGTGGTAGAGGTGTTGTAATCAAGAGTTGCATAGAGGTGATTATCCAAGTCTTGAATAGGGTTGGTGTATAACCCAAGGATCAAGCTTGGCTCTTGTTGTAAGGTGTTCATTTGATAGTGAAATCCAAGGAAAGGTGTTCCTTGGGACTGGAGTAGGTCACATTGACCGAACCAGGATAAATTCTCGGTGTTCTTCTCTTGTTTCTTTATTTCTATTTTATGCCCGTTTTTGACTGCAGTTTTCATACAACTTCTCACAATTTGAAAAAATAGTTAAACATTTTCAAAATTCGTGATTTTTGGTGGAGTTATACTTCAGACTGTTAGCTTTCATTTGCAACAAGAATCACTTGATTTGAGCAAGGGAAAGTTAGTCTTTCAGTCTTTGCAAGATAACTGCTCCAATCTGACTGCAATCTGACCAGTTTTGAGAAAACTTAAATTATGTATTTTTCAAGAATTGTTTAAGGTCAGGACCTTTTGAAAAATTCATCTACACATCCTAAGGAATGTTTTGATATAAAGATCAACCTTTTTGGTTGAGTATTCAAAGAGAAGTACGTTTTGCAAAATCAGCAACATTCTGTCCAATTCTGTCCAGATTGACCATCTGAATCTTTTTATTTGTTTGAAGGGTCAAACAATCTTATTTTTGTCTGATTTTTGGAAAGAGTCTTGTTAACTCATTGACGTTAAATTCTGGAGAGTTTCATAATTTTTGGAGTTGTATACAATTATTTGTGAATTTTTGAAAAACGGGTTCTGGATCTGAGGTGGTTTCAGATTCTGTTTTCAAAGGGGATTTTAATAAAGGGTAGTAGTGTAATTTCCGCTAACCACTATTCACCCCCCCTCTAGTGGTATTTATTGCAGGTGCACGGTCCAACAGGAACCACAACTTTGAGCACCCCAAATAGAGAGGATGATGTAGAGCGATACCACCAACATAAGAGATATTACCAAAGCTTCATCAATGTTGGGGAAACGTAATGCAACTCAGATGCATAGAACTCCATATACTTCGAATACACTCGCAATAAAAAAACATGATCCAACGTTGCCGAAGCGTGTTTGCAAAAAGGGCATTGCATAGGTCGAGCAGTATTATAAGTACCAATGTAGTCCTCAAAAGGTAAAGCGGAATGATAAATACGCCAAAAAATTGTTTGATGGCCAGCGAATGATGTTTATTCCAAATAAATTGTGCAGAAAGCAGTGTAGGCCTCTACATTCGACAAAGATCATATGCAGTGCGCAATGAAAACTCACCAGTAGCGGTATGCGTCCAGCTTATATCCGTCCTTCATCCTACGGTTTGAGTAATACAAAAATCATGGATTCTACAAATGAGTTTCCAAACAGGTGAATCAGGCAGTCTAGGCCGATAATCCCCACGGTTTCCATATTCAGCATGCATATATTGACTCTAGAGTGTACTATTTTGCTGATAAGACCACCAAATGCGACAGTAGTAAGCCTCTTGTAGCAGACGAAGAGCACAAATGCCCAAACCTCCTTCCTCACAAGGTGTAGTAATATTGGACCATGCAACCCAATGATGTCGTTGTCCCTAATAAAATGTAGCCCTTTTCCGTTCTATAATTTTATTCACCAATTTTGGAAATCCGCCTGCAGCAATAACATGCAATGGGAGGGCCGAAATAATTGCACGATGTAAAACAAGTCTACCTGCCGAAGAGAGTAGCCGAGTATGCCATCCATTCAGACGAGCATCAATATGCCCTAGTAAAGAAGCACAGTATCTAGAACGATTTATGCCCTTGTGTAGAAAAGAACCAAGATATCGAAATGGCAAGTTAGAACATCGCATGTGCAAGATATCCTCATAACATCGTCGTTCATGTAGCGATCTGGTTGCAGACGGGATGAAGCTACTCTTGTGGAAATTTACCTTTTGACCAGAGGCCATTTCATATGATGCTAAGAATGCTTGGAATCGCCGCGAATTCCGATTTGAGCCTCTTAAAAACACTAACAGGTCATCCGCATATGCCAAGTGTGTAATATGGAAAGGAATCTGCCCTAAACGTAGTGGCTGCAGGTCTCTAGAGGCCACTAATGCTTTCAAACCTCTACTGAACCCTTCGGAAGACAGAATAAAAAGCAAAGGGGATAATAGATCACATTGCTTAACGCCCCTCTATGGCCGAAAGGATTGAGAAGGCTGACCATTAATCAATACTTCTAAAGTCATAGCGTGTAAATGATTCAGTATAATCCGAATGAAAAAGTCTGAAAAGCCAAAACGGCGTAGCAATAACTCCATATACTCCCAACTGACTCTGTCAAAAGCCTTCATCATATCCAACTTCAGACATAACTGAGATCCTCCCTTATCAAGCATATGAACCATCTCCCTTGCCGATAATACCTGCGTGGAGATATCATGTCCCTTCATAAAGCATGTATGCTCCGGCGAAATTAACTTAGTAAGCAACATATTCAAAAAGTTGGCAATTATTCTCGTACAGACTTTATTCAAAAAAATTGTAAGACAAATTGGCCGGAAATCACTGAATGTATTCGGAGATGTAGTCTTTGGTATCAAAGTGATTAATGCACTAGCCATCGTCGATGGCTGGGTACTCTAAGAAAAAATTCTTGCACTGCTATAACAACATCTGTGTGAATAACTGGCCAACATGAACGAAAAAAGTTACCACTAAATCCTTCTGGCCCTGCAGCATTATGAGGGTCTAAATGCCAAACCACATCCCTAACTTCCTCCTCCTGTGGTAATTGCGTAAGCATGACATTATCATCAGTCGTGATCAACGACGGAATATGTTGAAGGATCTCATCATAATTACTTGTAGGTTCCTTGGCAAATAATGAGGTGTAGAAAGAAACTGTTTCATCCGTGATGGCTGCGGGAGAGGTACATAAATCACCCGCGAATGTACAAATCTGCTGTATACGTAGCTGTGCTCGCCGACCTTTAACAATAGAGTGGAAATAGCGCGTGTTTGCATCACCTTCCTTCAACCATCTAACACTTGATTTTTGTTTCTAGAACTGCAGCTCGTAGTTAGAAGCGCGAATATACTCCGCTTTGGCTTTATGATATGTCTCGTGATTCGTCTCAGAAGGGTCTGCATCCCATATTCCTTCTGCTCTGTGTAATGTAGCTTCAGCTTGCGATAAGTTGGCAAAAATGTTGCCAAAAATTTCCTTATTCCAACGTTGAATGTCTTTCTTCAAACGATAAAACCCATACATACCACCAGTGGTTGGGTAAGAAATCCAAGCCTCCTTCATATAACTATGAAAATCTGGATGCAATAACCAGGCGTCAAGAAACCAAAAGGAGCGAGTACCACATGGGGTGCGCAATCAACATATGAACAGCAAAGGTGTATGATCCAAAGAAACTATTGGTAAATGAGTAAGCTACATGTCTTCAAAAGCATCCTGAAAGGATGAGTTTGTGAATAACCGATCCAATCGCCATCGAACCCGACCGAGGCCCCTTCCGTCCATCCAAATAAATCTTGAACCATGAAATAGAGAAGCCATCAAAGAACAAGATTCAACACAGTCATTAAAGTCTTGTAACACCGTAAGAGAAGGACGTGAACGTCCACTGTGGTCTTCTAGTGTCCGAAAAGTATTAAAATCCCCTTCTAGCATCCATGGCAAGTTGGAAGTCCGTGAAAACTCACATAATGCTTGCCACAGTGGACGATGCAACACTAGAGTGTGCTTGGCGTAGACAACCAAAAAAACAAAAGCCAGTTGAAATGGAACAAATACAAAATTAAAATGAACAACCTGATCCTCATCCTGCATTGCTATTAACCGGAAATTTGAATCATGCTAAAAAACCCAAATACGCTCGGACTGAGAAGAGTAAAATTGTGAGAAACCCAGTTCCAAATCAAACCTAGCAATACGAGATGGAGAATGTTTGGGTTCAACAATAGCAAGTAAATGTATCTGATGTTCACGTAACAAATGATGTAACATAGGTAAAGAGGCACGCATGCCTCGTATATTCCAAATAAAATTATTCATTCAGAAAAGGTAGTATCACTTCCCTGAGAGACCCGTGAGGCACTACGTGTTATGATGGTGGAGGGTGGCAATGGTAGCAAATCCTTTCTTGTACGGAGTTTTCTGCGAGGAACTACTGTTATGAAACCAGCATCCGTAGTGGACTCCTCCAAAGGTGATATAAGAACATCCTCCGCCAGGGATGGAGGAATCAACTGTATCTTTCAGACCACTTCATCCGGAATAGCAGGCAAATCCATTTGCTGATCGTCTGCATGTAACTCTGTATTTGAGGAGTGACCAAGGTCACAATGATCTGTCGCATCCTGTTGAGGAGGGAACTCGACATCTGCGCCTAATTTCTTAATGTTTTGCTCCCTGCTAGGTTCAGGCGGAGCCTCCGCGGGTGGCTCTTCATTCGAAGGATCCTACTGATCCGGTAGAGCATCTGATAAAACTGCAGGCGGTTTCTTTATAGGAGTCCACCTCTTTGCTTGTGGAGGAGGGGGCAGCAGGGGCGGCACAGACAATGTAACTTTTGAAGGACATCACCCTGTTGCATGAACTAGTCGACAACATGATGCACAGAATAAAGGCAAATCCTCGTAAACCACTGATTGCAGGATGATTCTACTCTTAGCCTGCAGATATATTTTCTGCGGCGAGTCTTGGGACACATCAACTTCAACACACACTGTAGCTACTAACGACCGTAAACCATTAGATGTAGCAACATCCAACTTTATGGGAATGCCAATAGGACAAACAATCTCAAAGAGAGCTTAACGGCGGTGAAGATGAATCAGGAGGCCTGGGAAAGCAACCCACACTAGAACAATGGAGACATCGGCAGTTGGATCAAAGTCAACTGTCCATTTTGTAATACGCATGTGACAGCCAGAAAAATGCCATGATCGACGATAAAAACAACGCAGATAATCGGCTTCATTACAAGAATTCAAAAGGATGTGTGTTTGATCAATGAGAGTGATCTGCAAATCATGACGAAATCCAATCTTTTCAAAAACTTCACGTATAACCTTCAATGGAGGACGACCATACCAGAATGTACCAACCAGTGAATATCTGAATGGCGCAGCAAGAGCATCAATCTTAGAATCCAAAAATGAGATCATGGGAATGCCTTTGTATCGCGATACTATCTTGGGAGATATAGAGACATTCTCAGTTGTTGTTGCACCGAAAACCATAGCCGCAAAAGACGGCAGCTGTGTAGTCGTCATCGCATAAAATGAGTAAAGAATGGATCTTTGCAGTCGCAAATGGGGCGCAAAGACAGAATTGAAGTCGCAGAGGGCAGTCAAAATCAAAATGGCGAAGAAGAAGCGTGAGAGAGACGGCGGCAGCGGCGGCCGCCGACTACAAACCCGCGATTGCCAGAGCCCACATCTTTTTCACTGTTGGTCATATGGGTATATTTAACATGAATTATACGTGCTTATACACACGTGACTAGAGATAAGGTTATATGCATAATATACATAAGAAACTAGCAAAACCATTGATTAAAGAAATTGATAAAAGCATGTATTATGACAAACGGCCAAGAGGGACCATTTGGCCCAACTATAATAAGATAAGCTATTTGAATAAATATGATGTAAATACATCTATGTAACAAATAAGTACATAATTCAAATCAAGGATAATCACCATGCTAATTTCAAAGAGAGACATGTTAAGCTATCCCTCATGCATGTTGTCTTCATGATTTTCAAAACAAATGAGTTTTATTTGTGAACATGTTTATGAAATGATTTGTGCAAGAAATATTTTTAAGTTTTCATGATTTAAGGAATCGTAATGCGAGACAAATGATTCCATACGACTTATGCATGTATGTTTGGCTTAGTGTAACACCTTGTACAGGACAAAGGATCTCTGCCTTTCAGTTACGTCTACGACATTCTGTATGGAGAGCTGCCTGATGTCTGGTCCTGGGGGAGGATGTCAGAGGCAAAGTACGTTATAGCGGGGTGTAACACCGTGTCTGGGACTCGAGTTCTCTATTATAACGTTTCACCGTTAGTCATATGTACGTATGATATAACACTATGGTTGGACCATCGAGATTCATAGACGGTACTTGTGGCTACTCAGAGAATCATTCGATATGTAGACCCACAAGACCCTGAGCCAGAGTTCATAGAGGATGAGCCTCGAGACTAGGTGTGGAGAGCTGACTAGTAACCAACAGTGGCATCTTTTGTATTTTGATATTCAGCTCTGTACTTATGATATTTTGTACCAGTGATGTACTCATGACACTACGTCGGATGTATTAGTCTGTACTTATGTTGATGGCTATTTCTGCTTATGTTACTTTGCTTCTGCTATTTGATACATGCTATGATGATATGTAAATAAGTGTTATTGACGCTTTGTGCTTCTTGTAGCAGAGTACAGCAGGTACATCGTGCCGAGACCCTAGTCCTGGGCGGAGCGCTACATATAGAATCAATCAAATGGCCATTATTGCATGTATATATTTATATATTCGGACCATAATTATGACAAGTGTGAAATAAATGACTTTGGACATATTGTTGATATAAATATAGATGAAATAAAGGATGACACAAAATATGATTAGTTAAGGTATATTAGTATAAAATAAGAAGTCCTATGTAAATGAGTGTGAAATTAAGGTTTTTGACTATTTTCACTAAGTGCAATATATATATTTTAAAGAAATACAGATGGATAAGTAAGGAAGAAATGAGGTTGTTTATTGGATGTGGCCGAGGGCTACAAATAGAAGAAAAAGGAGGTATGTTCATGGTTTAAGGAATGAACTATGTGGTGGAAGTGTTGGGTTGTAGGAGTTGAGGAAATGAGAAAGGATTATGTATAAATATTGTGAAATAGTTAAGTAGTCAAATGCATCCATGTTCATATCATGAAATGTTTTTAAAAGTTCACCCTTTCATATCGAATCATATTGTATAGCCGGATATCTTACGACATTTTATCGTATAGATTTGATTATTGGGAGCCTGCATAAGACCATGTCCGAGGTGGTTGTTATTATGCGCGTATCGCATCGTTATCGATGACTGGGGCCGTCAAGGTATTGGAATCGAGGGGATTGATATCGTGGGCATATCGTATCGTTCTTTATCGGCTGAGTATATTCCGGCATATCGAGTCACCGTTGGTTTATGTACCCTATGATGTGTTATATTTATTACATGTGACTATATGTGGTTATTCCATTACTATTACAATATCATTCACATGAAAGATAAAAAAGTGATATAGCCTTGGTATGAAAATGACACGTTCATGGAAAATGGCTATGGATATTATACATTATCGTTGATCGTTATGGAATTTTCATGGCTTTGTTTTATTCCATCGCATCGTAAGTATATCACGTTTACTCATTTGTATACGGACTTGATGTATTTAGACGACGAGATTAAGCATGATAACTTTCTTGGACTTTGGTCGAGATGTTGGATATGGACACATATGTAGGACCTGTATAGCACCACTAGAAGGGGAGGAGGTTGAATAGTGAGTGCGAAAAAATTGGTTTTTAAAACTTTTAGTTACCAATTAATCACTTCTGAATACAGATTTTGTTTTCAGATTTTGTTTTTGATTAACTGAACGATCTGGTTCTAGACCTCTAAAAATCATAA
This sequence comes from Eustoma russellianum, assembly GCA_036186865.1. Classification (NCBI taxonomy): domain Eukaryota; kingdom Viridiplantae; phylum Streptophyta; class Magnoliopsida; order Gentianales; family Gentianaceae; genus Eustoma; species Eustoma russellianum. Next base: position 23,989,856 of record AP025050.1, on the reverse strand, counting down.
AATTTGGTGACAATATATTCTCAGATGTTATCTATGTGTCATAAAAATTTCATTTTAAAATACAAAGTTTAAGGCCTTAAGAAAACGTTTTCACTTGGACTCTGTCAATCTGCCAGAAACTTTTCTTTAAAATGAAAAATTAAGTCCTATTTGATGAGAAATCTAAATGCTTTACAAATTTGATGAATGACCCTTAAGATGTATACTTTATAGGGATGAAACAATGTTTCAAAATTCCTTTGGCAATTATATCAACCACGTTGATGTTCTCATATTTGCAGATCTGGAAATCAGATTGCACTAGGCTCAGAACTATGAATGTTTGGATGATTTATACTTATCCAAATCCAATGAAACTTGTCTCAAATGAAACCTAGAACTTTATCTATGTTTTTACCAAGTTTGATGATTTTTGAAAAATGTTTCCTATTCTTTGTGTCAATGAAAATGATGCAAGAACAAAACCTGAAAGTAAAAATGCTGAAAGTAAGAACACCAGGAATTTTACATGTAGGACCTATATAGCACCACTAGAAGGAGGGGTTGAATAGTGGGTGTGGAAAAAATTTGTTTTGAAACTTTTTGTTACCAATTACCCACTTCTAAAAACAGAATCTTTTTTCAAACCTGGATTTTGATTAACTAGAGGATCAGGTTATAGACCTCTCAAAATCATGAAATTTGGTGAAAAATTACTTTCCAAAATTATGTGTATGTCCTAAAACTTTCATATTAAAATTCAAAGTATAAGACCTTTAAAAAACGTTTTTACACAGAATGTGTCAATCTGCCAGAAACAGCTCTTCAAAATGAAAAATTTATTCCTATTAATTTACAGCTCTAAATAATTTGAAAATTTTATGATACGACCCTTAGGATATGTAAATTTAAGGGTTGAAACAGTTTTTCAAAATTCCTTTGGCAAGTATGTCAACCACGTTGATGTTCTCAATCTTTGCAAATCTTAAAATCGGATTGCAGTAGTCTCATAACTATTAATGTTTGATTGACTTATCCAAATGTTATGAAACTTGTGCCAAATAAAATCTAAGACATGTGTCTATGTTTCTGAAACTTTTAATGATTTTTAGAATATGTTTGCTATTTTTTCCGTGATTATGAAAATGATGCAGAAAACAAGAACTGAAAATAAAAGTGCTAAAAAGTAAGAACACTGAGATTTTTATACTTGTTTGGTTAAATCAACCTACTCTAGTCTTCGAGGACACCTTCCTCGTTATTCACTAAATACAAACAACACCTTGACACAAGGTTGACTGGAGTTATACATCAACTCCACCCTTTTACAATCAATCAAACAAACACAACAACACAAACACCACCACCGATCGAATGAAGGTTTGATCACACCTTGATCAACAATTTAAACGAGATGAACATATGTGGGTGGTTTACACAAAGCTTATATAGTATATGGAATATAAGAATGATAGGCTTGAGGCTAAGAGCAAGAGAAAAGAATAAGAGAAGAAGAGAATAGTCTTGTTTGATCTTGAATGAATACGAACTTTGGCTTAGCCTTGTCTTTCATCATCTTGTCCCTTTTTATAGTGTGTGTCGCCCCTTAGGGTTAGAGTCTTCCTTGAAAATTGTCTTGAATACCCTTGGAAGATTTCTTTGTATAAATGATGACACAACCTTTCTTACTTGGCGCAACATGATTGGACGAATGACTTGTCTTTGCCTAGTTGTCACTTCTTCATAGGCTATCTTTAATCCACCTTGGCACTCCTTAAATAAGCTAAAAATTCTTCTTAAAATCTGAAACACATGCTTAAAATCAAGGTAGTTAATTTTCAATTAGTCATGGTATGATTCCCCCCACAATGTTTGAAGAAATTTGAAGGGAAATTATGCCAAAATTCGGCCACAAGAGAAGCCATGTGCTAAAACTTTAGCATGTGGTTTATTTTGAAATGTTTCCTTGTGTGTTGCCCTCTTCAATGTCACCAATCATGTGTGGCTTATCCTCAACAAATTAAAGTGTCAAATAAGCTCCACCTAGGCTCCAAGAAAGTGACACAGACATGTGATATTCAGCTGCAGATGTGCAGAACTTTCGTTTGGTGAATTTTGTCACATAATAATGCACAATCTTCACACACATGGTAAATTACAATCAGCCCTAATTTGATTTTTTCAGAACAGTCTAATATGTTTTCAATATGTAAAAAGTGTCTAGATACATGTGACATCAAGGCCAAAATGTTTTCATGTATGCCTAAGTGTAGAAAACCGAATTTTCGACTTTCGTCGGTTACGCGATTTTTCTCCGATTAAACTCAAACTTCTTAGACATGTGATATATATTATGCACACATAACCTACATAAAATAAAGTGTATTTTCAGCTCCTATGTCTGATGTTCAAAAATTCCATGTGCCTTAAAAAGAATTTGAGTTTGAATTCTCCATAATTCAAGCCAAAATATGAGTGATTGATGTGTGTATACATGGTATGACTTTGGGGCTGAATTTGACATGTAAAGTACAATTGTTCTGAGTATTTTTAGTGTATATAGGCTGGCCATCTTTATATAGTAAGTACATGACATGCCAGTGAAGGTTCGGTAGTCACCCGATATGACAATTTTTGGTTTATAGCCTCGTAACCTGCATTATAATTTTTTTAACAAGATGACTTGTAGTGTATGATATGAGACCTATATATACTCATAAGTATGGTGTGTATATGGTTGTGTGATGTCGACATATGTTTATGATATGCATGACGTGTTGGTGGAACGTCGTAATATAAGTATATAGTTTGTCGTTAAAAAATATGTATATATGAAATATGTATATGTGGCGTGTGTGAATGTGAGGAAAGAAAACTTTCCATTCCAAATTTGTTGCCAAGTAGTTGTTTCGAAATATATCTCCTTGACTACTTCATTTAATGAACTAGTAAGTTCATCTCCTTAAGCAGTTCACTCAATGAATCAATTTCGTTTATTAATCATGGCACCTGAAAACAGTATAAAGACAACAAATGTTTGCCATATGATGTAAGCTTTAACGCTTCATAGCATGTTAGTACGACAACATTATATATAAATATGTAAAGCATTTTTACCACATGTATATATCAAGTAGCACTTATTTCATGCATTTCGTAAACACGACTCGACCGGATTAGATAACGAACGTTCAAACGAACGATAGGATTTAAATAAGTTAGTCGGTATCAATCTACATAGATAGAAATAAATTAAACTAAATAAAAATACCTGACACGATAATTGTCACCACAGAAACAAATAGAAAAACATGATAGAACATAATCAATGCCCTAGAAGGAAGAAAAGAAAAATGTATAGAAAAGAAAAACATGCTAGTGACCATGGATTTAATGCGCGTTTTGTGCGTATTATTATAAATAATCTGGCTGCAACACGATGTTCGGTGCTAATCAATGGTAAGCCAGCGGGATACTTTCTGGTGTCGAGAGGTGTAAAACAGGGTGATCCACTATCTCCCTTATTATTTATTCTTGCTTCAGAGGGCTTTTCACAGGGACTAAAATGCCGCCGAGTACCCCAGGTATCACATTTGGGCTTTGTCGATGATCTGGTTGTCTTCTTAAATGGAGCAATAGCAAATTTAAACCAGTTTCTCCAGTTTCTTGATGCATATCAAGAGGCTTCTGAACAGTTGGTTAACTTTCATAAAAATCAGGTGGTTGTCAGTGCGGGAGTATCGGTATTGCAGGCTGCGCAAGTGTTGGGAATGCGACTGACATAGTTACAAATGAAATACTTGGGTTCATATTTATATAAAGGTATTAATCGATCATCCTATTGTACTTCTTTACTAAATCATGTGGATGCACGCTTGAATTCATGGGGTGCTAGACTACTATCAATTGCGGGTCGCTTGGTTTTAATTCGTCATGTACTTGGCTCCATGCCCTTGCATATAATTGCGAGCTCCCGCCTTCCGAAAACTGTAGTCCATGCTCTTAACAAGAAAATGGCCCGGTTTCTTTGGCATGAGCATCATCACTGGCGGTCTTAGGATATCATCTCTCGCCTTACAGAGCTAGGCGGATTAGGGATTCGAAACCTGGATATTGTTCAGCAAGCTTATAATAGACATTTATGGTGACGCTTTCATCAGTCATAGTCATTATGAGCGCAATATAGCCGTGCACGATATGGACGCTGGGGATAGGAATATGCTAATCTGTATGATTCTCCGATTTGGAAACAGATTTCTAGCGTACATTCCTACATGCAACATCATGTTCTATGCACGCCAGATGGCCTTTATTGGACATTAGACTCATCAGGTAAGTTTTCATTGCGCTCTATTTATAAACAGCTATTCTCTGATACATCCTTTTTTGAGTACACCAAATTTGTCCCGTCGCCTACCCTGCCAGCCAGGGCGAGAGTATTTTTGCGGAGGCTCTAGATGCGAGCTTTGCATTAATGGATAATCTTTGTTCATGGCAGACGGTATTTCCCTCCCAATTTGTATTTTGTCGTCTGCATTCGGATACACGGGACCATTTATTCTTACAGTGCCCCACAGTTCGGCCGATATGGCAGGAGATATCGGTGTTGTTTTCCGGTCCAATGCCACATAATACTGCTATTTTCAGACACTTAATTCGCTGGTGGTGCACATCATTCTCTGCTTCTATGGTAGGTTAGTTGCGAGCTGTGGTTCCGACGTAAACTGTATGGGTTATTTGGAAAGAATATGCCTCTATCAAATTTGGAGAGAGAAGTTTTGCCTATAACCGATTATTTGAGAGAGTACGAGATCATATATTTACTTGGTGTGCATCGTCACAAGGACGGAAATATTCCATGTCCCTAACCCATTTATTACACAGGGATTTTCGCCAACACTGCAACAGCATCGTCACAGGATTGTCCGCTGGGAGCTCCCACCGATGGGCCGTTATAAATTAAATATAGATGCGGCGGTTGGTCGAACGGGGGCAACTGCTGGAGCGATTTTGCGCAATGGCTTAGGAGAATTTGTATTTGAGGTAACATTTTCGCTACCACTCACGTCACCGTTGTAGGCTGAGCTAATGGCTTTGATCCATAGCCTAGTATTTTTGTCTGCCATTACGATAGACTCATAGTTGAGACTGATTGCAAATTATTACTCAATTATCTGTCGCAACTAGGCGATACACGGGCTCCTTCTTCGCCAACCTTCAGCGTGCCAGAGACTTTCTGTGCCTCAATGCATCGACATTGCAATATTGTCCGAGAGAAGCTAATACTGCAGCTCACTTAATTTCCAGGTATGGGCTACGTTCGTCAGGGGCAATTACGTATGCTACTCTCTCGAGTTTACCATGCGAAGTACGTGGAGCGATAGCACTGGACACGTCAGTCGCTCACTTGCATTGTTGAGGGAAGTCTCCCATTAGGTTGGCATACACTCGCTTAGGTTGCCTATGTCATTCTTTGGTATGGGCAATGTCGGTATATTTTCATCATTCGGATTCACATTTAACTAAAATTGGACAATTTTCTGCATTTATTACTTTTGCTATACTTATGTCTACATTTCTTGTGAATGTTGAGAAAAAGGGGTTTGAGTGATTTCAAAATGCATGATTTAAATAACGTGTATTAAAGAAATGCGTAACATATTTTACGACATGACATGTTTTTGCATAAAACTTGCCTTATATAGTTCATATATAATGTTGTCGTACTAACGAGCCATGAATCTTTAAAGCTTACATCAAATGGCAAGAATTTGTTGTGTTTGAACTATTTTCAGGTGCCATCATTATTGAACTAAACTAGTTCATTAAGTGAAGTACTTAGTTAAATAAACTAAGTAGTTCATTAAAGGAAGCTATATTTGGAAAAGGCACAAAGGCAACAAATTGAAGAATGGAAAGTCTCTCCCACTCCTTCTACACGTTATATATATATATTTATACATATTCAGATTTTTTTAAAAAGCACATACACATATATTCCAACGTACTACCGACACGTTATATATTTTACGTACGTACGTTAACGTCATACCACTATATTTAACTCATATTTATGAGTATATTCAGGTCTTATATCATATGATATAAGTCATGGTGATGACAAATTTATTACGACACGTTAAAAAGTTCTAAACCGAAAATTGTCGTATCGAGCAAATACCGGAACTTTGCCAACGTGTCACGTACTTGCCATATATAGATGGCCAGCCCCTACACTTCAAAAATGGCCACAAATTTCGTGGCTTACATGGTATGTGAAGCCATAAAATCATTCCATGTTGGCACACACAAATCACCCACAATTAAGGCCAATTGTGGAGATTCCAAAATTCAATTTTGTCACATGTTGGGCGCCATTTTAGATCAGCCTAAGTGCTGAATATTAAAGTTTAATTTATGTATATTATGTGTAACATAATATATATAACATGTGCAAAAAGTTGGAATTTAATTAGAGAAAAATCGGGTAATCGATAAACGTCGAAAATTCAGTTTTCTACGTACACGACACATGGAACACTTTTGGATGCATATAACATGTATCTAGATACTTTTTACATACTTCATACATTCTAAAGTTTTCTAGAAAAATCAATTAAGGGCTGATTGGAATATACCATATGTGTATATGTGCACTATTTTACAAAGTTTGCAAAAATAAAATTCAGCACATGTATATTCTTCATCACACGCCTATACCAGCCATGTTGGAGCATATGTGGAGCTTTTTTATCATCTTGATTGGCCAATAATGAAGCATGCAATGTTGGTGACATAAAGAAAGGAACTACAAAAGGTAACATTTAAAACTTTGTCACATTTGTGACACATGCTGAAAATTCAGCATGTGTTGTCTTAGGCTTGTAGGATCTGCAAGGCACCACTAGAAGGGGGGGTTGAATAGATGGTGCGGAAAGTGTGCTTTTTAAAATTTCTTTAACCTTGAACAATTCAAGTTCTGAAAACAGATTCTGTTTTCAGGACCTGTTTTAAAACGTTTTTAAAACCAGGTTAGAGGTCTCCAAAAATTATGAAATTTTGAGAGAACTTAGCCTCAGATGTTGTGAGGGTCCCCTAAAAATTTCAAATCAAAATTCAACCTTTAACCCCTTCAAAAACCGTTGGCACTCAGATTGTGCAAATCTGCCAGAAACGGTCGATGGTTTTGAAAAATTAATTCCTATTTGTGTGAATGTCCAAATGATCTGAAAATTTGACCAATAACTCTTCACACACTATATTTAAATGGGTTGAAACAGTTTTTAAAAATTCTTTTGGGAAGTAAGTCAAATACACCCAAAGTCTCAACCTTTGCAAGTCTGAAAATCAGACTGCACTAGTCTCAGAACTTTTGATGTTTGGATGACTTATACTTGTCCAAAAGGGTTGAAACTTGTGCCAAATTAACCCTAGAACGTTTATGTATGTTTCTGGAAATTTTTATAATTTTTAGAAAACGTTTACTATTTTTGCGAACGTGAACAATATGAGTAAACAGCGCAGAAACTGAAACGTAAATGCAGAAAGTAAATTGCACCAAGAATTTTATACTGGTTCGGTTATAAACAACCTACTCCAGTCTTCAAGGAACACCTTCCTTGGTTCACACTAATTTCACACACGCAGTACACCTTACCGCAGGGTTGATAGAGTTACACCTTAACTCCAACCCTTTACAAACCTTGTATTGTGAGTACAATTTGCACGAACACCACCACCTCGCTAGAATGAAGATTGATCACACCTTGATCAATCTTGTACAATGATGAATGAATGGTGGTTTCTATGAAGCCTATTCAAGGATGAAAGAAGTAAAGTACAATAGGCTTTTTACAAGAAGAAGAAAGAAAGAAAGTGTAGGAGAAGAAAGCTTTTGCACTTTGATCACTTTTGAATATGATTCTTGGTGTTGTATTTGTTTGTTCTTCTCTTCCTTCCTTATAGATCCAGCCGTCCCCTAGCATGCTTCTCCCCTCTTGAAAATTTCCTTTTAAGTGCTTGAGAGGATGTGAGACATCATGGTGACAAAGTTTTGCTTGCTTGGCATCATTTCATTGGACCATCATTTAGTCATTGCTTACTTGGCACCTTTTGATTGGCTCAATGTTGTCATCATTTGATGACATGGATATTCTGAAAAAAACACTTTAAACATGTGCCAAATAATCATCACATAATGCATTCCATAAATTGAGATATTCACATAAATTGTGAGACAAAAAAAATTCTTCCTTTCCATCTCAAGAAAATCGGCCATATCAAGTTGTTAATGCTGAAATTTTCAGCATTTTCCATGTGTGACAAATCAATATTTCTTCCATTTTTCTTTGAATTTCTTCCATAAAAATACAACCAATATTTAAGGCAAGTCTTGCTACAAGTTTGAGAATGAATTTGGACACCAAAAGGAGATGAAATTCGGCCACACCATTTTCACACATGCTGAAAAATTTCAGCATGTGTGATATAAAGAATATCACACTTAAGACAATTCAAATCATTTCCATAACTCATTTGATTTATTCCTTAATGCAAAATTAACAAAATATATTCCTTAAGCCTTAAGAATTCGGCCATTGAGGTGTGTGACATGCTGAAATTTTCAGCATGTGACATAAGAGAGGTGTATGTTGAAAACTTACCTTTTGTAGCTTCTCTCTTTGATTCATCAACATTGTATGATTGATTCTTGACCAATCAACATGCCAACAAGGCTCCACATGTGCTCCACATAAGCTGTAGGTGGCGTTGAGAAGGTGTATATACATGTGCTGAAATTTATTTTTGCTAACTTTGAAAAATAGTGCACATTTAATAATACACACATGTTATATTCCAATCAGCCCTTAATTTAATTTTCTAGAACACTTTAAAATGTATATTATATGTAAAAAGTGTCTAGATACGTGCCACATCATGTTCAAGAAAAACGTTCCATGTCAAGTGCGTAGAAAACCGAATTTTCGATATTTATCGATTACCCGATTTTTCTCTAATTTAAATTCCAACTTTTGCACATGCTATATATATTATGTTATACATAATATATATAATATATACTTTAATTTTCAGCACTTGGCTGATTTAAAGTGGTACCATAAACATGTGACAAAAATAAAATTGGAATCTTCACATTTTGGCCTAAATGTGGGGTGATTTGTGTGTGCCAACATGGAAAGTATTTTTGTCTCAATGTACAGTGTATGGCACGAAATTTTTGATAAATTTTGATGTATATGGGCTGGCCATTTATTTATGGCAAGTACGTGACACGTTGGCGAAGTTTCGGTATCGCCCGATACGACAAATTTCGGTTTAGAACCTTTTATCGTGTCGTATTTAATTTGTCATCACCATATCTTATATCATATGATATAAGATCTGAATATACTCATAAATATGAGTTAAGTATAGTGGTGTGACGTAAACGTACGTTCGTAAGATATATAACGTGTCGATAGTACGTTGGAATAAATGTGTATGTGCCTTTAAAAAAAATCTGAAAATACATATATATTATATATATATAGGCGTGTGAAATGATGTGGGGAGGAGGAGAGAACTTTCCTTCCATAGCTATGTTGCCTTCAAGTCTTTTCCAAATGCATCTTCCTTTAATGAACTACTTAGTTTATTAAACTAAGTACTTCACTTAATGAACTACTTTAGTTCATTAATTGTGGCACCTGAAAATAGTATAAACTCAACAAATGTTCGCCATATGATGTAAGCTTTATAGCTTCATGGCTCGTTAGTACGGCAACATAATATATGAGCTAAATAAGGCAAGTTATCATGCATACATGTACACTTGTGTATATATATATATCCACGTTAATATATATATATATATATATATTCAATTTCTTTATTTTGAAATCACTCAAACCCTCATATTTCTACAATCTCCCCCTTTTGATGATTTTCAAAATAACTAGTGTACATGATTTAAGTGTCAGCTCTCCCCCTTGAATTATGCACAGATTTGAAATTTGAATTTCGAATTTCAAATCCGGCTCCCCCTTGATTCATGCAATTAGGATCAATCAGTGATCTCTCTCCCTTAAATCTCTCTCTCTCCCCCTTAAATCATGCTTCTCTCTCCCCCTTTATTTTGGAAAGTTAATCAAAAGATTCCTGTCAAAAAGGAAAGTAAATCAAATAATATCGCATTAAATCACATCAACAGGAAGCATGCCTAATTTAGAACGGAGAGATTCAAATGTGGCTTGATTTAAGGCCTTAGTAAATATATCCGCTACTTGTGATTCTGTGCGTACGTGATCTATGACAATATTACCATTGTTAACGTGATCACGAAGAAAATGATAGCGAACTTCTATATGCTTAGCCTTAGAGTGTAATACGGGGTTCTTAGACAAATTTATGGCACTCATACTATCACAATATATAGGAATTTTATCTACGGTAATTCCAAAATCCGAAAGTTGTTGTTTTATCCACAACAACTGTGTGCAACAAAGGCTAAGAGCCATATACTCAGCCTCAGTAGTGGACAAAGCAACACTTGCTTGCTTTTTGGAAAACCATGAAATGAGGGAATTTCCTATAAATTGGCAAGTTCCGCTCGTGCTTTTTCTATCTATTTTGCAGCCACCATAATCTGCATCAGTATAAGCATGTAAGTCGAATGTAGAATCCTTATCGTACCAAATACCTAAGGTGGGCGTGTGCTTAATATAGCGAAATATTCTTTTTACCGCATTTAAATGTGAGACCTTAGGTTGACTTTGAAAACGAGCACACATGCATACGCTAAACATGATGTCAGGCCTACTAGCAGTTAAATATAGTAAAGAGCCTATCATAGATCTATATAATCCATTATCAACATCTTTACCATGTTCATCTTTGTCTAATTTAGTAGTGACACTCATAGGCGTGGGGGATGGTTTCAAATTTTCAAAATTAAACTTCTTGATCATGTCGTTTACGTACTTAGCTTGGCTTATGTGAATTCCTTTACTCGTTTGCTTAATCTGCAAGCCAAGAAAATAATTAAGTTCACCAACCATAGACATTTCAAATTCAGCTTTCATACAATTTTCAAAATCCTTAACAAGTCTATGTGAGGTAGAACCAAAGATAATATCATCTACGTAAATTTGAATAATAAGTAAATCTGATTTTTCTTGTTTCAAAAATAGTGTACTATCTATAGTACCACGTTTAAAATTATTTTCTAAAAGAAAAGTAGCAAAACGAACATACCATGCTCTAGGCGCTTGCTTTAGTCCATATAGTGCCTTCTTTAATTTGTACACGTGATCAGGATGTTTCAAATCTTCAAAACCGGGTGGTTGCTTCACGTATACTTCTTCTTGTATAAATCCGTTTAGAAAAGCACTTTTGACGTCCATTTGATACAATTTAAAATCTTTCATGCAAGCAATAGCAAGTAAAAGTCGTATAGCTTCTAAACGTGCTACGGGTGCAAATGTTTCATCGTAGTCTATTCCTTCTTCTTGATTATATCCTTGAGCTACGAGTCTTGCTTTATTTCTAACGACTTTTCCTTCTTCATTCATTTTGTTCCTAAACACCCACTTTGTGCCTATTATTGTCTTATCTTGTGGTCGTGGCACTAAATCCCATACATCATTTCTAACGAATTGATTAAGTTCGTCATGCATAGCATCAATCCAAGATGAATCACTCAAAGCATCATGCACATTCTTAGGCTCAATTTCAGAAATCATAGCATGAAATTCATTTATTTCATCCGAAGTGATTCTTCTACGTGGTCGCACACCGTGAGTGATGTCGCCTATGATGAGATCATGTGGGTGATCTCTATGCCATCTTGGTTGATTATTTTCTAAGTTATCATGCATTTCTATATGATCATGCATTTCTAGTGTTTCATTCATCTCATGCATATCAAAAGACTCATTTTCTTCATCCAAAACGGGTTTCAAATCAAAGTCATCATCATATTCCTTTTCTTTATCAACCTCTCCAAATTCATTGAATTTAACATGAATAGATTCTATGATTTGTCTAGTGAGAGGATCATAACATCTCTATGCTTTTGAATTAATGGAATACCCAATAAAAATGCACTCAATCGATTTGGATTCAAATTTATCTAAGTTATCTTTTGTATTCAATACAAAGCATTTGCATCCAAACACACGAAAATAATCTATCTTAGGCATACGATCATTCAAAATTTCGTAAGGCGTCTTGTTTATTTTCTTTCTTATAGATAGGCGATTTACAATATAGCATGCACAATTTACGGCTTCCGCCCACAGAAATCTAGGCAATTTATTTTCGCAAAGCATGGTTCTAGCGATTTCTTGTAGTGTGCGATTCTTTCTTTCTACTACTCCATTTAATTGTGGAGTTCTAGGTGGCGAAAACTCATGCTTAATTCCTTTTTCTTCACAAAATGAAATCATCTCTTTATTTTTAAACTCACCGCCTCTATCGCTTCTTATTCTTTTCACATTTACGCCGTATTGATTTTCAAGTTGTTTAATTAATTTAGCGATTTCTACGGCGCTATCATCCTTATGTGCAAGAAACAAAGTCCAAGTATAACGAGAAAAGTCATCAACAAGTACACATGCATAGTGACGCCCACCAAGGCTTGTAGTACGACTAGGACCAAACAAATCGATATGCAATAGTTCTAGTATTCTAGTCGTGCTTATCTCATTTTTAGGCTTAAGTGACTCACGTGTTTGTTTGCCTTTTATGCAAGATTCACACAACTGAAAGTTGTCTAAATCAAGCTTAGGCAATCCCCGTACTAGGTTCTTTTGTTGCAATTTTTCTAGTGTAGAAATACCTATGTGTCCTAAACGTCTATGCCACAAATTCACATTGGGTTCATTTGACATAAAACATTTAACTTTGGCATCTACTACATCATCCATAGATAGTGTGAATATATTTCCTTCACGTTTTCCTTTTAAAACAGTTTCTCCATTTTTATTTATTATATTACAGTAAGGGTGAGTAAAACACACATTGAAACCATTGTCAACAAATTGTGAAATACTAAGAAGATTGTAAGATAAGTTGCTTACCAAAAACACGTTGGAGATTTGAAGTGTATCCGGGTTTCCAATCGTACCTTTACCAATGATCTTGCCTTCATTGTTGTCTCCAAAGGTCACGGATCCGCCTTTTGTGACCTTCTTTAATTTGGAGAAGAGGCTCGGGTCACCTGTCATGTGCCTCGAGCAACCACTGTCAAGGAACCACTTTACTGATATGTCTTTTGATGAGTGGTCTCCCTGCAATGTAAAAAGGTGATTTAGGTACCCTTTTAATTTTGGGTCCTTTCGAGTTAGTTAATCACCTTTTAGTAAAGGTACCTTTCGGTACCCATACTTGGGTGATCCTTCTCGGTCTATCAAATGGCAAGAAAGTAGATGAAGGTGCGACATAATATACATGTGGTGCATGTACTTTGGGTCTATGCCCAAGGACTCCCCTATACTCAATGTATGAAGGACGTTTGTGATATGTCCTTGTGTGTGTGTGCGTGGTGCGTGGATGATATGTATTCCGTGTATGCATTGATCTCTTCTTCTCATATCTATATGGTACAACATTATGTTTCACATGATATGAGGGAGTGGGGCGTGTGGAAGGGGGTGCTTTCTGCGTCATCTTGGACGCCACTTGATGCTTAGGGGTGTCTACCTTTTTAGACACAACAAACTTGGTTGGTTTGGTAGATACTTCGTTAGTATCAACGTACCCCAATCCAGTTTTGTCACTGTCATGCTTTTGCGATAATATGATGCGATGCAGCATGTTTGACCCTGTATCGAATTGTTTCATCATGTTCTCTAAATCTGTATTCCTTGATTTCAAATTTGAAATCTCGGATTTCATTTCATTATTTTGAGAAGTTAATGATGAGATCTCGGTTTTTAATGCAGTGATGGCACATGAAGACTCTTTCTTTGAATCGCTTAATTGAGCGACAAGATTCTCGTTAGAAGATTCTAACAGTTTCTTGTCTTCAATTAAACGTTTCTTTTCTTTTGCGAGAGTCTTAGTAAATTTATGTAACTCAAGATATTGACTAAATAAATCATCGTAAGAAGGTTCAGAGTCAGAGTCAGAGTCAGATGATACCTCATTAGACGCCTTTGAAGCGAAGCAAACTTGAGCGGTCTCCTCTTCGGTCTCAGTTTCAGAGTCTGATGAGTCACTCCATGTGGAGGCCTTCAGTGCACGTTTCCTTTGTTTAGGATCTGAGACGGGTCTATTTTTGTTCCGCTCCTTGTCAGGGTACTTATTAGTTTGCTTTTCTTTGTTTGGGCAGTCATATGATAAGTGTCCGAGTTTGCCGCATTCATAACATTTAATGTCCTTATCATTTGACTTGTTTTTATTTCTCTTAGATGTAGTGCCCTTGTTTTTATTTCTAAATGATTTTCTCATGAATCTTCTTAGTCCTTTTGCCAATAGAATTAAGTCATCATTATCCGATTCGGAATCACTATCATCTATGTGATCGGAGGGAGGGGAGACGTATTCATTTGATTTAAAAGCAATTGTCTTACCTTGTTTGGTTGATTCCGATTTCCGAATAATGAGTTTGTTTTCATACACTTTTAGTGAACCAATGAGTTCTTCCATTTTTATCGACTTAGTCTCCTTGCTTTCTTCTATGGCAGTCACTTTAGGATCCCATTCTGAAGGGAGGCTCCGTAGGACTTTCTGTACTTTTTCCTGCGTTGTAAAGGCCTTACCAAGAGACTCAAGAGAGTTATAGATGTTAGTCAAACGAAGATCCATATCAACAATTGACTCATTTGGCAACAACTTGAAAGACTCAAGAGTAGACATAAGCATATTAATTTTAGACTCTTTGACTTGACTCGTGCCTTCGTGTTTCATTTCTAAGATTCTCCACATTTCTTGTGCACTCGAACAATTGGACACATAACTAGACTCACTCTTACTTAAGCCATTTAAGAGTAATTGCATGGCCTTAGCATTCATACTCAGTTTCTTTTTGTCTTCACTAGTATAGTCTTGTCTTGTTTTAATTACTTCTAGTGTGACTCCATCTACAATGGACAATTTAGACGGGACATATGGACCATCTTCAATTATTGACCAAAGGTCTATGTCTATAGCCATAAGAAATAATTTCATCCTAAGTTTCCATTGAATAAAAGACTCACCGTCAAAGAGTGGAGGCCTTTGGCTTGACATACCTTCTTGTTCGGTTTTGAGATTTGTGGATGCCATCTCACTGAATCGTTGGATTCCTTGTCGTGAGTATTCCTGCTCTCTGATACCACTTGTAGGATCTGCAAGGCACCACTAGAAGGGGGGGTTGAATAGATGGTGCGGAAAGTGTGCTTTTTAAAATTTCTTTAACCTTGAACAATTCAAGTTCTGAAAACAGATTCTGTTTTCAGGACCTGTTTTAAAACGTTTTTAAAACCAGGTTAGAGGTCTCCAAAAATTATGAAATTTTGAGAGAACTTAGCCTCAGATGTTGTGAGGGTCCCCTAAAAATTTCAAATCAAAATTCAACCTTTAACCCCTTCAAAAACCGTTGGCACTCAGATTGTGCAAATCTGCCAGAAACGGTCGATGGTTTTGAAAAATTAATTCCTATTTGTGTGAATGTCCAAATGATCTGAAAATTTGACCAATAACTCTTCACACACTATATTTAAATGGGTTGAAACAGTTTTTGAAAATTCTTTTGGGAAGTAAGTCAAATACACCCAAAGTCTCAACCTTTGCAAGTCTGAAAATCAGACTGCACTAGTCTCAGAACTTTTGATGTTTGGATGACTTATACTTGTCCAAAAGGGTTGAAACTTGTGCCAAATTAACCCTAGAACGTTTATGTATGTTTCTGGAAATTTTTATAATTTTTAGAAAACGTTTACTATTTTTGCGAACGTGAACAATATGAGTAAACAGCGCAGAAACTGAAACGTAAATGCAGAAAGTAAATTGCACCAAGAATTTTATACTGGTTCGATTATAAACAACCTACTCCAGTCTTCAAGGAACACCTTCCTTGGTTCACACTAATTTCACACACGCAGTACACCTTACCGCAGGGTTGATAGAGTTACACCTTAACTCCAACCCTTTACAAACCTTGTATTGTGAGTACAATTTGCACGAACACCACCACCTCGCTAGAATGAAGATTGATCACACCTTGATCAATCTTGTACAATGATGAATGAATGGTGGTTTCTATGAAGCCTATTCAAGGATGAAAGAAGTAAAGTACAATAGGCTTTTTACAAGAAGAAGAAAGAAAGAAAGTGTAGGAGAAGAAAGCTTTTGCACTTTGATCACTTTTGAATATGATTCTTGGTGTTGTATTTGTTTGTTCTTCTCTTCCTTCCTTATAGATCCAGCCGTCCCCTAGCATGCTTCTCCCCTCTTGAAAATTTCCTTTTAAGTGCTTGAGAGGATGTGAGACATCATGGTGACAAAGTTTTGCTTGCTTGGCATCATTTCATTGGACCATCATTTAGTCATTGCTTACTTGGCACCTTTTGATTGGCTCAATGTTGTCATCATTTGATGACATGGATATTCTGAAAAAAACACTTTAAACATGTGCCAAATAATCATCACATAATGCATTCCATAAATTGAGATATTCACATAAATTGTGAGACAAAAAAAATTCTTCCTTTCCATCTCAAGAAAATCGGCCATATCAAGTTGTTAATGCTGAAATTTTCAGCATTTTCCATGTGTGACAAATCAATATTTCTTCCATTTTTCTTTGAATTTCTTCCATAAAAATACAACCAATATTTAAGGCAAGTCTTGCTACAAGTTTGAGAATGAATTTGGACACCAAAAGGAGATGAAATTCGGCCACACCATTTTCACACATGCTGAAAAATTTCAGCATGTGTGATATAAAGAATATCACACTTAAGACAATTCAAATCATTTCCATAACTCATTTGATTTATTCCTTAATGCAAAATTAACAAAATATATTCCTTAAGCCTTAAGAATTCGGCCATTGAGGTGTGTGACATGCTGAAATTTTCAGCATGTGACATAAGAGAGGTGTATGTTGAAAACTTACCTTTTGTAGCTTCTCTCTTTGATTCATCAACATTGTATGATTGATTCTTGACCAATCAACATGCCAACAAGGCTCCACATGTGCTCCACATAAGCTGTAGGTGGCGTTGAGAAGGTGTATATACATGTGCTGAAATTTATTTTTGCTAACTTTGAAAAATAGTGCACATTTAATAATACACACATGTTATATTCCAATCAGCCCTTAATTTAATTTTCTAGAACACTTTAAAATGTATATTATATGTAAAAAGTGTCTAGATACGTGCCACATCATGTTCAAGAAAAACGTTCCATGTCAAGTGCGTAGAAAACCGAATTTTCGATATTTATCGATTACCCGATTTTTCTCTAATTTAAATTCCAACTTTTGCACATGCTATATATATTATGTTATACATAATATATATAATATATACTTTAATTTTCAGCACTTGGCTGATTTAAAGTGGTACCATAAACATGTGACAAAAATAAAATTGGAATCTTCACATTTTGGCCTAAATGTGGGGTGATTTGTGTGTGCCAACATGGAAAGTATTTTTGTCTCAATGTACAGTGTATGGCACGAAATTTTTGATAAATTTTGATGTATATGGGCTGGCCATTTATTTATGGCAAGTACGTGACACGTTGGCGAAGTTTCGGTATCGCCCGATACGACAAATTTCGGTTTAGAACCTTTTATCGTGTCGTATTTAATTTGTCATCACCATATCTTATATCATATGATATAAGATCTGAATATACTCATAAATATGAGTTAAGTATAGTGGTGTGACGTAAACGTACGTTCGTAAGATATATAACGTGTCGATAGTACGTTGGAATAAATGTGTATGTGCCTTTAAAAAAAATCTGAAAATACATATATATTATATATATATAGGCGTGTGAAATGATGTGGGGAGGAGGAGAGAACTTTCCTTCCATAGCTATGTTGCCTTCAAGTCTTTTCCAAATGCATCTTCCTTTAATGAACTACTTAGTTTATTAAACTAAGTACTTCACTTAATGAACTACTTTAGTTCATTAATTGTGGCACCTGAAAATAGTATAAACTCAACAAATGTTCGCCATATGATGTAAGCTTTATAGCTTCATGGCTCGTTAGTACGACAACATAATATATGAGCTAAATAAAGCAAGTTATCATGCATACATGTACACTTGTGTATATATATATATATCCACGTTAATATATATATATATATATATTCAATTTCTTTATTTTGAAATCACTCAAACCCTCATATTTCTACAAGGCTGGCCGATTTTATCACTTAATGAGCCATATGTTGCTATCTTGAATTATGTGGATTAATTGAGAGATAGTGTGGAAGTGTTTTGAATATATTATGGAATAAATAAAGTGATATCTTTGAATATCATACATGTTGAAGATTTCACCATGTGTGGGAATGAATGTGGCCGATTTTATGGCCTATTTGGTGACTAAGTTTATTCCAAAATTGGTAGAAATGTTGTGTACTAAATGATGATTGATTTCTTCTTTATTTTCAAGGAATAAATCAAATGCAAACTTGGCAACAATTTGAATAAAGCGTGGATGTTCACATGCTGAAATTTCAGCATGTGGAGAAGCTTATGGCCGAAATTTTTAACTAGAAGTTAAGCATATTTGATTTTTTATTTTCAATGGATAAATCAACTACATACATGGGAATAATTTGAACTTGTCTTGGATATCACACATGCTGAAAATTTCAGCATGTGGAGAATAGTAATAGCCGAATTTTTGCTTGGAGATGTTGACAAATTATCTTCCAAAATGTATGGAATTTATTGTGTGACTTATGGGAACATTTTTATGGCTAATTGGCACATGTTTTAAGTGAAATTTTCAGATTTGTCTAGTCATCAAATGATGACAACTTCCAATCAATTAATGAGTGCCAAATGAGCAAGAGCTTAATGATCATCCAATGAGGAGTTGCCAAATAAGCAAGGACATGTCACAATGATGCAATACACTCTTCCAAGGACTTCGAAGATAATTTTCAAGAGGAAGATAAAGGTTAAGGGGGGCGGCCATATGGTGATAAAAAGGAAAGAAGAGATCAAACAAAAGAAAAGAACAAGTCTTGCAAATTTCAAAGATCAAAACGTTGCATCCTCTCTTCTTCTACACTCTCTTTCCTTCTTCTATCTAAAAGCCTATTATACTCATATTCATACATTTGAATAGGCTTCATATAGACCACCCCATACTCTCTTTATTGTTGTAAAAGATTGATCAAGGTGTGATCAATCTTGCACTTGCAAGGTGGTGGTGTTCGAGACCGTTGTATTCATATACAAGGTTTGTAAAGGGTTGGAGTTGGTGTGTAACTCCATCAACCCTGTGGTAAGGTGTTATTTGTGTTTTGTGATTAGTGCTAACCGAGGAAAGTGTCCTCCAAGACTGGAGTAGGTTGTTTTAACCGAACCAGTATACAATTCCTGGTGTTATTTACTTTCAGCACTTACTCTCAGTTTTAGCACTGCGCATCGTGTTTAATCACATTCGTAAAAATAGTAAACGAAATTAAAAAATCACGAAACTTTTTAGAATCATAGCCACACGTCTTAAAGTTAATTTGACACAAGTTTCAACCTTTTTGGACAAGGATAAGTCATCCAAACGTCTAAAGTTCTGAGACTAGTGCAGTCTGATTTTCAGGCTTGTAAAGGTTGAGACTTTGAACGTCTTTGACTAACTTCCCAAAATAATTTTTCAAAACTGTTTCAAAAAAATTAAATACAGCTAATAAGGGGTTAGTCATTAAATTTTCAGAGCATTTGGAATTACGGATAAATAGGAATTAAATTTTCAAATCAGACTACCGTTTCTGGCAGATTTGCGCAATCTGACCACCAACGATGTTTCAAGGGGTTAAAGGGTGAATTTTAATCTGACATTTTTAGGAGATACTCATAACATCTGAGACTAAGTTCTCTCAAAACTTTAGAATTTTTGAAGACCTGAAACCTAGTTTTTTAAATGTTTCAAAACTGGTCCTGAAAACAGAAACTGTTTTCAGAAGTTGATCTTTTGGTTTAAAACAATTTTAAAAACCACATTTTCTGCACCCACTATAACCCCCCCTTTCTAGTGGTGCCTTGCAGATCCTACGTGTTGTACCCCGTGAAAATTGGTATATACTGAGAATCGTATAAAGCGGTTTAAGGAGGGAATAATGTTATACCCCACGAGAATTCGTCTATACCGCCGACTCTTATTATACGAGTCACTAAGAATTAATCATCCAAGAACAAAGGCAAGTGTTTTTCTTGGACACTATATGGATTTTGCAATGTTCAGCATGTACGTTTTTAACAAAGAAGGATCTTTTGTATGATATACATATGTACGTATATAACATGTATATGCGTGTATATAATGTATATGTGTATATAGGTGTATGTAGATGTAGATGTATATACATACATGGGTACATGGAAGGCATATATGTATACATAAATGGTATGTATGTTAAGATAAGAAAATGTAATATATATATGTAGGTACACGATACATACCACATACGGATGATATATGTGTATGTAGTAATATGATATATATATATATATATATATATATATAGTAGGATGCATTATACAAATATTAGAAATTAAATATACACATGGTTATACACATAAATGATAATACATGTTTTAGGTGACATACATATTATACATCATAGTATATATATATATATACTATTCTTATTATAGAAATGAAATAAAATAAACAAAAGAAAAGACAAGATAAGTTGTCTTGGAATAAATATAAGACAAGAAAATAAAAAGAAAAGAAAAGAAAAAGGGGACAAAGAATGGTCAAAGTTCAAGACACAAGGTAGACATCCTAGCTTTCTATGCACATTGGAAAAATCTTGTTCCCTTGACCCCCTTTATGGAACGCCCCCTCCCTCCCTCCTCCCCCCTTGAAGTTGTCTTGGATTATCCAAGAAGCTCACCTTCATCTTCAAGACATCCAAGAAGCTCTTCTTCATCTTGGATTATCAAACACTCTAAAGAACTCACTTAAGCAAACCATTCAAGATTCATTGAGCACTTGAACAATCCTATCTTCATCACATATTTCGGCCATAGTAGGAGCTAGGAGTGTCAAGGCTATCTTCATCTTCAAGCTCCATTCAATCTTTATTTTGGTAATAAAATCATAGCCTCAATATAGTTGTTTCTTCATTTAAGGTAGTAACTAATGTTCAACCTTTTCTCATCTCAAAACCGTGCTACACATGTTGAAGTTGGAAGAAGACTTCACTCCATTTCAACCAAGGCTCAAGCTAAGGAAAAGCTCTAAGGTTGAAAGAGGCAAATATACTGTAGCCAATCTTGCCTTATTTGTGAAGTGCATGCTTGAATGACTAGCCATTTTTAAGTTATGAATCTTAGTTGAAGATTCTAAGAACAAGACATGAACTTAGTTGATGTAAAGAAAAGTGTTGATATGAAAAGTGACATGTTCTAAGCATAAATGGCAAGACTGTTGGTATGAGTTATGTGCAGCCTAAAATGAGTTATGAGACTTGAAATAACTATGTTGAAATGTGTATTTGATGTATAGTAAGTCCTCTTAATGAATGAAGTTGGTAGAAGAATGCTTGAACAATAAAAAGGTGAAGAAGTGCTGAAACTACTGGAGCTGGCAGATTTGTGTAGCTGATTGTGTGACTTGAGAACGAACCTTAGAAGTGTTCAATTAAGCTAAATTTTGACATGACACTAGCTCTGTGTGTGTAGTACAAGTGAGAGTTGGAATTGCAGTAAAAAGAGTTATGGTTTATTTTTAATAAATCTTTTGGTAAAACTGCTCAAGAAGAAATTACTGGAACTGGGCAGAACAGTGTGACGTTTTGCATGACCTGAAAATGAATCTTAGGAGTATTTAAATTGTCTAATTTTTGGTGTGATGTTATCCACATATGTATATGAAATGTGTGAGTTGGAATTTAAATGAAAGGAGTTGTGGTTTGTCCTTAATGAAGTTTTTAGTAAGAAGTGGTCAAACAGAAGCACTGGAGCTGAGCAGTTTTATGTGTCATGTTGAACGACCTGAAAACGAACCTTAGGAAGGTGAAAATTGGCTAATTTTTTTGTATGGTGATAGATTTGTATGTTTATGAAATGTGTGAGTTGAAATCTCATTAAAAGGAGTTGTGGTTTGTCCTAAATGAAATGCTTAGCAAGAGTTGGTCAAACAGAAGTACTAGAGCTGGACAGATTTATGTTGCCTGTTGTACGACCTGAAAAAGGGCCTTAGGAGTGTTCAAATGGGCTAAATTTTTGTATGATGATAGCCTTATATGTTTAAGAAATGTGTAAGTTGGAATTTTAGTAAAAGGAGTTGTGGATTATTTTTAGTGAAGTTCTTGGAAAAACTGCTCAAACAGGGTCGCTGGAACAGGACAGTTTTGAGTAGTAAGTTGTGTGGCTCGAAAATGCACCTTAGGAATGTGCAAATGAGCTGCTTTTTGGTATGATGATATCTTGATGTGTTTATGACATCTTTGAGTTGGAATTTTGATAAAAGGATATGTGGTTTGGTCACAATGCATTTCGTGATACAACTGTCATTCCAGTTTCTGCATGTACCCAGTTTGGGAAAGTAATTAGATGACCTCTTTAAGTTTATTGGATTGCCTTGGAAATTTTATGGTAGTTACTTAAGGCATAGATGTACATGTTCATGTAAAGAAATCAGCATAAAACCACCATTTTGATGGTTAACAACTGACTTGAATTTAGTGGTACAAACTGGAAAATAGGACAGTTTAATGTCTTGAGTTGTAAGGCTTCGATCTTGATTATTTAGGCTTGAATGTGATGTTTAGCCTTATGAATATTGTTCAATGGTATGTTAGCTATATTTTCCAGGTGTTGGATCAAATTGATTACGGTTTTATGATCCATGAAATCGAGGTAAGGCGGTATTGCCCTGCTGATTTCAGCAGTATCTTTGATGATAGTTGATGTTTTGAGGTCGTTAGACATATCGGAATGTTATGAAATTTTTATGGTATGTGTCTAAGACTTCATTATGCATGTGTATGACATGAGTTTACGAAAATAAGCACGAATGGATGAACATGAGGCTGTATGAACAGAGTATGATTGCTGGACAGTTTTTCCAGCTTAAGAGACGAGTCAGCATATGCGTGTTATGATGTATTTGTTCACGAGTTGCATGTTGCATATCATACATCGCATTGTCCATGTTCATACAGTTCACGAAACTGATTTTATGAAAAAGAATGATGAGAAAGATCTTTTGAAAAGAAGTTTTGAGTTTTGAAAGAAAGATCTTTGAAAGAGAAGTTTACGATTGCGAAAAGATTCCTATGGTACCATATATTTCTGGCCAGCTTAACCCGCTCCAGATCCGGGGTTAATTGATCTGATGATTATGACCGTTCAGGCCCGGAAAGAATAGACCTGATTATGATGATTGTGACCGTTCAGGCCCGGATATGATAGACCTGACAAGTAAGACCGTTTTCAGATCCGGATATGATAGATCTGAAGAATCATGACCGTTCAGGCCCGGATATGATAGACCTGACAAGTAAGACCGTTTTCAGATCCGGATATGATAGATTTGAAGAATCATGACCGTTTAGGCCCGGAGATGATAGACCTGATGAGTAAGACCGTTTTCAGATCTGGATATGATAGATCTGAAGAATCATGACCGTTCAGGCCCGGAGAGATTAGACCTGATGACTATGATTGATGATGTGACCGTTTTCGGATCCGGAAATAATAGATTCGAAGTGATGGATATGACCACCTCAGATCCGGATATAATAGATCTGAACTCTCTTGATTTTATTGACGATGATGTTTTGAAAGAAAGAAAGAATGAAAGAAAATATTTTCATGTTTTCATTATGCACTGTATTTGCATACTCATACACGTTGCATATGGTCATGAGCATGATGTCGAGTCTGTGCACTGAGTTGTGTCTTTACGTGCTACATGACTAAGTTACGATTTTATTGCCTTAGTGGCTATTTACGGAAGGGATGAGATGCTAGCTAAATGCTAGACGTAATGTTACTTAGGTCATGACTTTGCTATCTTTCGTTACCTAAGTTACGATCTTGTTGTTGTTGTTATGTAAGCTATGATCTTATTCCCTTTATGATCAAGTGATGATTCTATTACCTTGGTGGCATTTGAATGGAAAGACAGGTATGATGGTAAGAGACCAAAATTTGGGGGTTCGGTTCTTGTATGTACTTTCCATTTAATGCATGATTGTTTATGGTGTACTTGCTGGTGACTTTGTCACTCACCCCCTTATTTTTCCTTCCAGAGTTTACAGGAAACGGGGTAGCAAGGATTGATGACGAGCATAGGATCCCACATCCGTGAGAATGCGAGTGGATGACAGCTTAGGGATTCTATTATGATGGATTCATAACATGACGGATTTATGTTGGAAGCAATGATTGCAGAATTACTGATGTAATGAATGTGGTTGTAAAACTTATGTCGGATGTATAGATTGATTTATGTAAAAGTTTTTAATTCTGCCTAAATTTTACTACCATGTTGAATGTTAGCATGGGAGTCTACGACTTACGTTATGGATTTTCGCATGTTACGCATGACGCTTTGTACTCTCCTTAGTGAAGTACGGCGGGTGCACCGTATCCGGACGAGGCCGGGTGCGGGGCGCCACAGGTGGTATCAGAGCTAAGGCTCCAGATCCGGGCAGAATGTCGAACTAAGTTATGATTATAGTCAACTAAGTTTGATCTTAGACCTAAGATCTGATCTTAGATGAGAGTTGACCATAGACCAGGATGATTTAGACTGGAAATTAGGGTTTTGACCATATGATAAAGCCCTAGTCGATGGCCATCTATGAAATGTAATTATGACTGTTTGCATGACCATAAGATCGTATAGGGATTACGAATTAAATGGTGTCGCTTATTCTGAATATTTATACCTTAAGTAAGACTCTGACACTTCCTGGTGCGGATGGCACCACAATTCAGTATGATGACATCATCACTGTCACCCCAGGAGGCAGTAAACATTACTAACAATAGTTAGTAAGAACACGTATTCCAAGGTTTGGCAGGGAATTTAGTTCATAGTAGGCAGAAAGATGGTTAAGTAAAGTTGAAAGTAACTCCATGCTGATACTGGTACTGGATAAGATAAGGGCAAGGTTCTAAGAGGAGTTTTGTGAGTTCTTTCTCTCAGAACTTAGTCACGAGAAGGGGTTGAGGAATTTGACTCACTAAGACAGGGGTCAAGCATCTCCGTACTCATTCATTACTTTGGGACAGTATGTTCCTTTGATTATGAGAGATGAAAAGTTTAAGGTGATAAGATTTGTACGCGGTCTAGACCCCCAGATCAAATTTGGCTAAGTTAAGTCGTATTCAAGGATCTTTGGTGAATTACTGGAGGACCGTTACGGAGCGGAATGCGATAGTAAGGGAACGAAAGAATGAAAGAAACGATTTAACAAGCAAACGAAGTAGAAGGTGGAAACCATATCCATATAAGGCTAGTTTATGTGGATGACAAAGAAACAACCAAGGTACGCCTAATAAGTGTGAAATACCTATGTCCTCTGCTCTACTTCCTATTAACCAAGTACGAGTGATTATGATAGTTTTCTTTAAGCTATGATGAGTAGACCACAAGTAAGCAAGTGAGATTATTAGTGATAACATGGCTAAGTATGACACTGTGTATGGGACTTGGGGTCCTCGTCATGATGCGTCATTATTAGCACTTGTACACATTTTATTGCATTATACGGGGAATAGGTCATGATTATAAAAACCATGTTTTAAGAGAACGGGCAACCTTAGGACGAATTGAAATGTCATAAAGGGAACATAAGTTTCAAAGGAGAACCCACAACCTCTAGTTCGATTTTATGAAATAATCACAAAAAGGGGTAAAAGTTATTACGTAATAAGGCGATCAGCAAGACGGGTGAATGTGGCACATACCTTACGAAGAGCTTTGTATGTGTACCTTATGGGAATTATTCCGGGTGCCTTTAGAAGCTATTTCGTACGTAGAATAACCGTTACATGATCACTGAAAGGATGTTTACAAGAAAGGGGCTGATGGTCTATATCTCAGAGTTAATGATCTCTGCCAAGTTTTTTTTTCATATTTTATGAAAAAGGAAACTATAAGCCTACTATGATCACGATTACACGGAATGGATTTTGTTATCAAATACATAGTATCAAGGTTGCAAGTGCTTGATATGAGATAGGTTACGAAAACACCTCTAGAGAATAAGGATAAGTTCTGATGAAACCTCTAAGATGAATAGAACAAAGCAGTTCCGAGGGAACTAAATAGACGCTTTATGCGATCTTATTTACCCAAAAGAAGAAACCACATGGGAAACGAAAGGCAACATGAGGAGTAGACGCCCTATTGTGTTGACTAAGTACCCTTAAGTTTCGAGGACGAAACTTTTTATAAGGAGGGGAGAATGTTGTACCCCGTGAAAATTGGTATATACTGAGAATCGTATAAAGCGGTTTAAGGAGAGAATAATGTTATACCCCACGGGAATTCGTCTATACCGCCGACTCTTATTATACGAGTCACTAAGAATTAATCATCCAAGAACAAAGGCAAGTGTTTTTCTTAGACACTATATGGATTTTGCAATGTTCAGCATGTACGTTTTTAACAAAGAAGGATCTTTTGTATGATATACATATGTACATATATAACATGTATATGCGTGTATATAATGTATATGTGTATATAGGTGTATGTAGATGTAGATGTATATATATACATGGGTACATGGAAGGTATATATGTATACATAAATGGTATGTATGTTAAGACAAGAAAATGTAATATATATATGTAGGTACACGATACATACCACATACGGATGATATATGTGTATGTAGTAATATGATATATATATATATATATATATATATATATATAGTAGGAATGCGTTATACAAATATTAGAAATTAAATATACACATGGTTATACACATAAATGATAATACATGTTTTAGGTGACATACATATTATACATCATAGTATATATATATATATACTATTCTTATTATAGAAATGAAATAAAAAAACAAAAGAAAAGACAAGATAAGTTGTCTTGGAATAAATATAATACAAGAAAATAAAAAGAAAAGAAAAGAAAAAGGGGACAAAGAATGGTCAAAGTTCAAGACACAAGGGAGACATCCTAGCTTTCTATGCACATTGGAAAAATCTTGTTCCCTTGACCCCCCTTATGGAACGCCCCCCTCCCTCCCTCCTCCCCCCTTGAAGTTGTCTTGGATTATCCAAGAAGCTCACCTTCATCTTCAAGACATCCAAGAAGCTCTTCTTCATCTTGGATTATCAAACACTCTAAAGAACTCACTTAAGCAAACCATTCAAGATTCATTGAGCACTTGAACAATCCTATCTTCATCACATATTTCGGCCATAGTAGGAGCTAGGAGTGTCAAGGCTATCTTCATCTTCAAGCTCCATTCAATCTTTATTTTGGAAAGAAAATCATAGCATCAATATAGTTGTTTCTTCATTTAAGGTAGTAACTAATGTTCAACCTTTTCTCATCTGAAACCCGTGCTACACATGTTGAAGTTGGAAGAAGACTTCACTCCATTTCAACCAAGGCTCAAGCTAAGGAAAAGCTCTAAGGTTGAAAGAGGCAAGTATACTCTAGCCAATCTTGCCTTATTTGTGAAGTGCATGCTTGAATGACTAGCCATTTTTAAGTTATGAATCTTAGTTGAAGATTCTAAGAACAAGACATGAACTTAGTTGATGTAAAGAAAAGTGTTGATATGAAAAGTGACATGTTCTAAGCATAAATGGCAAGACTGTTGGTATGAGTTATGTGCAGCCTAAAATGAGTTATGAGACTTGAAATAACTATGTTGAAATGTGTATTTGATGTATAGTAAGTCCTCTTAATGAATGAAGTTGGTAGAAGAATGCTTGAACAATAAAAAGGTGAAGAAGTGCTGAAACTACTGGAGCTGGCAGATTTGTGTAGCTGATTGTGTGACTTGAGAACGAACCTTAGAAGTGTTCAATTAAGCTAAATTTTGACATACCACTAGCTCTGTGTGTGTAGTACAAGTGAGAGTTAGAATTGCAGTAAAAAGAGTCATGGTTTATTTTTAATAAATCTTTTGGTAAAACTGCTCAAGAAGAAATTACTGGAACTGGGCAGAACAGTGTCACGTTTTGCATGACCTGAAAATGAATCTTAGGAGTATTTAAATTGGCTAATTTTTGGTGTGATGTTAGCCACATATGTATATGAAATGTGTGAGTTGGAATTTCAATGAAAGGAGTTGTGGTTTGTCCTTAATGAAGTTTTTAGTAAGAAGTGGTCAAACAGAAGCACTGGAGCTGAGCAGTTTTATGTGTCATGTTGAACGACCTGAAAACGAACCTTAGGAAGGTGAAAATTGGCTAATTTTTTTTGTATGGTGATAGATTTGTATGTTTATGAAATGTGTGAGTTGAAATCTCATTAAAAGGAGTTGTGGTTTGTCCTAAATGAAATGCTTAGCAAGAGTTGGTCAAACAGAAGTACTGGAGCTGGACAGATTTATGTTGCCTGTTGTACGACCTGAAAAAGGGCCTTAGGAGTGTTCAAATGGGCTAAATTTTGGTATGATGATAGCCTTATATGTTTATGAAATGTGTAAGTTGGAATTTTAGTAAAAGGAGTTGTGGATTATTTTTAGTGAAGTTCTTGGTAAAACTGCTCAAACAGGGTCGCTGGAACAGGACAGTTTTGAGTAGTAAGTTGTGTGGCTCGAAAATGCACCTTAGGAATGTGCAAATGAGCTGCTTTTTGGTATGATGATATCTTGATGTGTTTATGACATCTTTGAGTTGGAATTTTGATAAAAGGATATGTGGTTTGGTCACAATGCATTTCGTGATACAACTGGTCATTCCAGTTTCTGCATGTACCCAGTTTGGGAAAGTAATTAGATGACCCCTTTAAGTTTATTGGATTGCCTTGGAAATTTTATGGTAGTTACTTAAGGCATAGATGTACATGTTCATGTAAATAAATCAGCATAAAACCACCATTTTGATGGTTAACAACTGAGTTGAAGTTAGTGGTACAAACTGGAAAATAGGACAGTTTAATGTCTTGAGTTGTAAGGCTTCGATCTTGATTATTTAGGCTTGAATGTGATGTTTAGCCTTATGAATATTGTTCAATGGTATGTTAGCTATATTTTCCAGGTGTTGGATCAAATTGATTACGGTTTTATGATCCATGAAATCGAGGTAAGGCGGTATTGCCCTGCTGATTTCAGCAGTACCTTTGATGATAGTTGATGTTTTGAGGTCGTTAGACATATCGGAATGTTATGAAATTTTTATGGTATGTGTCTAAGACTTCATTATGCATGTGTATGACATGAGTTTACGAAAATAAGCACGAATGGATGAACATGAGGCTGTATGAACAGAGTATGATTGCTGGACAGTTTTTCCAGCTTAAGAGACGAGTCAGCATATGCGTGTTATGATGTATTTGTTCACGAGTCGCATGTTGCATATCATACATCGCATTGTCCATGTTCATACAGTTCACGAAACTGATTTTATGAAAAAAGATGAGAAAGATCTTTTGAAAAGAAGTTTTGAGTTTTGAAAGAAAGATCTTTGAAAGAGAAGTTTACGATTGCGAAAAGATTCCTATGGTACCATATATTTCTGGCCAGCTTAACCCGCTCCAGATCCGGGGTTAATTGATCTGATGATTATGACCGTTCAGGCCCGGAAAGAATAGACCTGATTATGATGATTGTGACCGTTCAGGCCCGGATATGATAGACCTGACAAGCAAGACCGTTTTCAGATCCGGATATGATAGATCTGAAGAATCATGACCGTTCAGGCCCGGATATGATAGACCTGACAAATAAGACCATTTTCAGATCCGGATATGATAGATTTGAAGAATCATGACCGTTTAGGCCCGGAGATGATAGACCTGATGAGTAAGACCGTTTTCAGATCTAGATATGATAGATCTGAAGAATCATGACCGTTCAGGCCCGGAGAGAATAGACCTGATGACTGTGATTGATGATGTGACCGTTTTTGGATCCGGAAATAATAGATTCGAAGTGATGGATATGACCACCTCAGATCCGGATATAATAGATCTGAACTCTCTTGATTTTATTGACGATGATGTTTTGAAAGAAAGAATGAAAGAAAATATTTTCATGTTTTCATTATGCACTGTATTTGCATACTCATACACGTTGCATATGGTCATGAGCATGATGTCGAGTCTGTGCACTGAGTTGTGTCTTTACGTGCTACATGACTAAGTTACGAATTTATTGCCTTAGTGGCTATTTACGGAAGGGATGAGATGCTAGCTAAATGCTAGACGTAATGTTACTTAGGTCATGACTTTGCTATCTTTCGTTACCTATGTTACGATCTTGTTGTTGTTGTTATGTAAGCTATGATCTTATTCCCTTTATGATCAAGTGATGATTCTATTACCTTGGTGGCATTTGAATGGAAAGACAGGTATGATGGTAAGAGACAAAAATTTGGGGGTTCGGTTCTTGTATGTACTTTCCATTTAATGCATGATTGTTTATGGTGTACTTGCTGGTGACTTTGTCACTCACCCCCTTATTTTCCCTCCCAGAGTTTACAGGAAACGGGGTAGCAAGGATTGATGATGAGCATAGGATCCCACATCCGTGAGAATGCGAGTGGATGACAGCTTAGGGATTCTATTATGATGGATTCATAACATGACGGATTTATGTTGGAAGCAATGATTGCAGAATTACTGATGTAATGAATGTGGTTGTAAAACTAATGTCGGATGTATAGATTGATTTATGTAAAAGTTTTTAATTCTGCCTAAATTTTACTACCATGTTGAATGTTAGCATGGGAGTCCACGACTTACGTTATGGATTTTCGCATGTTACGCATGACGCTTTGTACTCTCCTTAGTGAAGTACGGCGGGTGCACCGTATCCGGATGAGGCCAGGTGCGGGGCGCCACACTACGAGTGGTATCAGTGTGCAGGAACACTAACAACAAAAGGATCCAACGATCTAAGTGAGATGGCATCCACTAGCTATAACACCGTGCAAGAAGAAATGTCAACCATAAGGCCTCTTCTTTTCGATGGTGAGTCCTTTATTCAATGGAAATTAAGAATGAAACTTTTTCTTATGGCTATTGATATTGATTTATGGTCCATCATAGAAGACGGTCCATTTGTTCCTTCTAAGTTGTCAATTGTTGACGGTGTCACACTAGAAGTTATAAAAACGAAACAAGAATACACTAGTGATGACAAAAAGAAGTTGAGTATGAATGCTAAAGCCATGCAAATACTCTTAAACGGTCTAAGTAAAAGTGAGTCTAGTTACGTATCTAACTGTTCGAGTGCTCAAGAGATGTGAAAAATTCTTGAAATGAAACATGAAGGGACTAGCCAAGTAAAGGAGTCCAAGATTAATATGCTTATGTCCACACTTGAGTCCTTTAAATTATTGCCAAATGAGTCTATTGTTGAGATGGATTTACGATTGACTAACATCTATAATTCTCTTGAGTCTCTTGGCAAAGCTTTCTCCACGCAGGAAAAGGTCTAGAAGGTACTACGAAGTCTTCCATCTGAATGGGACCCTAAAGTTACAGCAATAGAGGAAAGTAAGGAAACCAAATCAATAAAAATGGAGGAACTAGTCGGATCTTTAAAGGTATATGAAAACAAACTCACTTTAAGACATTCTGAGTCCGTTTCCAAAATTGATAAGGCTGTAGCATTTAAATCAAATGAATACGTCATAGATGATAGCGACATAGATTCCGATGATGAAGATTTAATCACGATGGCTAAAAGATTAAGAAAAATCTTGAGAAAATCGATTAAACATAAGTATACTTCATCTAAGGAGCATAAAAATGAAAATAAGAAAATAAAGTGTTATTAATGTGGACAACCTGGACACTTGTCATATGAGTGCCCGAACAAAGACAAACAAACGAACAAATACCTTGACAAGGATCGGACTAAGACTAGACGTGTCTCAGAACCTAAACAAAGGAGAAGAACCTTCAAAGCCTCCCCTTGGAGTGACACATCCGACTCTGAGACTGATGATACGGAAGAACAAAAGGCACAAGTATGCTTTACATCTAAAGCATCAAATGAGGTATCTTCCGATTTTGATTCTGATTCTGAATGTTCTTACGATGATTTATGTAGTCAATATTTAGAGTTGCATAAGTTTTCATTGATTCTTGCAAAAGAAAAGAAACTATTAATTGAAGACAAGAAGTCGTTAGAATCTTCTAACACGAACCTTGTTTCTCAATTAAACGATTCAAAAGAAGAGTCGTCATGCATCATTAATGCATTACAATCAGAGATCTCATCATTGACCACGCACAATAATGAAATGAAATCCGAGATTTCAAACTTGAAATCAAAGAATGCGAATTTAGAGAAAATGGTGAAGCAATTTGATACGGGAACAAACATGCTAGATCACATCATTTCTTCACAAAAGCATGATAGTGACAAAACCGGACTAGGATACGTTGAGGAAAATGAGTCGCTAAACCAACCAACCAAATTCATTCCATCTAAGAAAATAGATGTATCAAAGACATATGTGGCATCTAAGAAGAAGACTAATATACCACTCATCTTATCTCATCGTACTTCTTATCCTTCATATCATATAAAGTGCAATCATGTGCCGTATAGATATGAAAGAAAACCATTGATGCATATGCAACATTCATATCATAAAAATACGTCTAGATCACGCCCCGTGCATGTAAACCGAAATGCATATAAAAAACGAAAACCACACTATATGTATGATGGGATTCTCGGCCAAAGGCCAAACGCATTTGCCCCTAACATATATTATGTTGCGTTTTCATCACCTTTCTCACCTTTTGGAAGACCTACAAAGGTCACTAAAATTTGGATACCAAAAGGGACATTTTTAAAGGGTTGAATAAATAACCCTAACGAACGCACGTTTGATATTATTTGAAATGCATGATTTTTTTTCTATCTTCATCTTTACAAGCGCTTTTGATTGTCTTTCCAAAATAAAGTGGGAGAGAATGCATGATTTAAGGGGAGAGAGAAAGATTAATTGCACAAATCAAGGGGGAGCAAATTTGAAATTTGAAATTCAAAAGTTTGAATTTGTGCACGATTGAAGGGGAAGCGACAAGATTTTAATCATCAATGTAGGTTATTTTGTAAATCATCAAAAGGGGGAGATTGTTGTTGAAAAGGTTTGAGTGATTTCAAAATACATGATTTAAATAACGTGTATTAAAAAAAATGCATAACATATTTTATGACATGACATGTTTTTGCATAAATTTGCCTTGTATAGTTCATATATAATATTGTCGTACTAACGAGCCATGAAGCTTTAAAGATTACATCAAATGGCAAGCATTTGTTGTGTTTGAACTATTTTCAGGTGCCATCATTAATGAACTAAACTAGTTCATTAAGTGAAGTACTTAGTTAAATAAACTAAGTAGTTCATTAAAGGAAGCTATATTTGGAAAAGGCACAAAGGCAACAAATTAACATACGTACTACCGACACGTTATATATTTTACGCACGTACGTTAACATCACACCACTATATTTGACTCATATTTATGAGTATATTCAGGTCTTATATCATATGATATAAGTCATGGTGATGGCAAATTTATTACGACACTTTAAAAGGTTCTAAACCAAAAATTGTCGTATCGGGCGAATACTGGAACTTCGCCAACGTGTCACGTACTTGCCATATATAGATGGCCAGCCCCTACACTTCAAAAGTGGCCACAAATTTCGTGGCTTACATGGTATGTACATCCATAAAATCATTCCATGTTGGCACACACAAATCACCCACAATTAAGGACAAATTGTGGAGATTCCAAAATTCAATTTTGTCACATGTTGGGCGCCACTTTAGATCAGCCTAAGTGCTGAATATTAAAGTTTAATTTATGCATATTATGTGTAACATAATATATATAACATGTTGAAAAAGTTGGAATTTAATTAGAGAAAAATCGGGTAATCGATAAACGTCAAAAATTCGGTTTTCTACGTACACGACACATGGAACATTTTTGGCATGGCATATAACATGTATATAGATACTTATTACATACTTCATACATTCTAAAGTTTTCTAGAAAAATCAATTAAGGGCTGATTGGAATATACCATATGTGTATATATGAAGCATGTAATGTTGGTGACATAAAGAAAGGAACTACAAAAGGTAACATTTCAAACTTTGTCACATTTGTGACACATGCTGAAAATTCAGCATGTCTTTCTTAGGCTGGCTGATTTTATCACTTAATGAGCCATATTTTGCTATCTTGAATTATGTGGATTAATTGAGAGATAGTATGGAAGTGTTTTGAATATATTATGGAATAAATAAAGTGATATCTTTGAATATCACGCATGCTGAAAATTTCAGCATGTGTGGGAATGAATGTGGCCGATTTTATGGCCTACTTGGTGACTAAGTTTATTCCAAAATTGGTAGAAATGTTGTGTACTAAATGATGATTGATTTCTTCTTTATTTTCAAGGAATAAATCAAATGCAAACTTGGCAACAATTTGAATAAAGTGTGAATGTTACACATGCTGAACTTTCAACATGTGGAGAAGCTTATGGCCCAAATTTTTAACTAGAAATTAAGCATATTTGATTTTTTATTTTCAAGGGATAAATCTACTACATACATGGCAATAATTTGAACTTGTCTTGGATATCACACATGCTGAAAATTTCAGCATGTGGAGAATAGTAATGGCCGAATTTTTACTTGGAAATGTTGACAAATTATCTTGCAAAAATGTTTGGAATTTATTATGTGACTTATGGCAACATTTTTATGGCTAATTGGCACATGTTTTAAGTGAAATTTTCAGATTTATCTAATCATCAAATGATGACAATTTCCATCCAATCAATGAGTGCCAAGTAAGCAAGAGCATAATGATCATCCAATGAGGAGTTGCCAAATAAGCAAGGACATGTCACAATAATGCAATACACTCTTTCAAGGACTTAGAAGATAATTTTCAAGAGGAAGAAGAAGGCTAAGGGGGGCGGCCATATGGTGATAAAAAGGAAAGAACAGAGCAAACAAAAGAAAAGAACAAGTCTTACAAATTTCAAAGATCAAAACATTGCATCCTCTCTTCTTCTACACTCTCCTTCTTTCTTCTCTCTAAAAGCCTATTGTACTCATATTCATACATTTGAATAGGCTTCATATAGACCACACATACTCTCTTTGTTGTTGTAAAAGATTGATCAAGGTGTGATCAATCTTGCACTTGCGAGGTGGTGGTGTTCGTGATCGCTGTATTCATATACAAAGTTTGTAAAGGGTTGGAGTTGGTGTGTAACTCCATGAACCCTGTGGTAAGGTGTTATTTGTGTTTTGTGATTAGTGCTAACCGAGTAGGGTGTCCTTGAAGACTGGAGTAGGTTATTTTAACCGAACCAGTATAAAATTCCTGGTGTTATTTACTTTCAGGACTTACTTTCAGTTTCAGCACTGCGCATCGTTTTTAATCACGTTCGTAAAAATATTAAACGAATTTCAAAAATTATGAAACTTTTGAGAATCATATCCACACGTCTTAAAGTTAATTTGACGCAAGTTTCAACCCTTTTGGACAAGGATAAGTCATCCAAATGTCTAAAGTTCTCAGACTAGTGCAGTCTGATTTTCAGGCTTTCAAAGGTTGAGACTTTGAACGTATTAGACTAACATTTCAAAAGAAGTTTTCAAAACTGTTTCAACCCAATTAAATACAACTAATAAGGGGTTATTCATTATATTTTTAGAGCATTTGAAGTTACGGATAAATAGGAATTAATTTTTCAAATCAGACTACCGTTTCTTGCAGATTTGTGCAATCTGACCACCAACGATTTTTCAAAGGGTTAAAGGCTGAATTTTAATCTGACATTTTTAGGAGATACTCAGAATATCGAAGACTAAGTTTTCTCAAAATTTCAGAATTTTTGAAGACCTGCAACCTAGTTTTAAAAACGTTTCAAAACTGGTCCTCAAAACAGAAACTGTTTTCAGAAGTTGGTCTTTTGGTTTAAAACAATTTAGAAATCACATTTTCCGCGCCCACTATTCAACCCTCCCTTCTAGTGGTTCCTTGCAGATCCTACAGTGAATTGCCACGAGGTGCATTAGAATTCAAGGCAAAGCGTCCACAAGCGAGCTGCTGCCAGTGCTTCTTCTCTTTCCGCCTACATCAACACGGGATCATCCATGACTGGACCGTCATCACCGTATCATCTCTCGCTGAATTTTGTGATAACTCAAACACGATTGGCTCAACGCTCCAATAGTATAAATATGTATGCTTTTTCCTTCACCAAGGTTTTATCCACAAGGGTGGTTTTACTTGGCAAGGTTATAATGAGGCATACAATTGGAGGTTAACTCTCATTAGCTCGTTCCATTATTTCTTTTCGTATGACGACATTTATGTAATATGGTATTCCTCCGCCATAAGTGAGGCTGCATTTCTTTGCAATGGACATTTGTTTTCTCTGTTGTATATGGGAAGCATACCTCTCTTCAGCGTCGTATGCTATGGCATTCATTATGTGACTTCGCTGAATCATGTCAACTGCCCTGGGTGGTGGGGGGAGATTTTAATACTTTCAAAACCATCGAGGATCATTGAGGACATTCCACCCCATCACTCGCATCACTGCAAGACTTTAATGAGTGTATTGAGACGTGCTCCTTAATGACGCCTCCACATCATGGTTCTTGGTTCACCTGGGCTGATGGCAGAGGGCTTGGACGGGTATGTCGCCGTTTGGACTGGGTTTTCATAAATTCAGAATTCCAGGATGGCTTTCATGATATACAGTTATCGCATTTGCCGAGGGTCACATCGGACCACATGCCTTTATTATTACAGTGTAGACACGGTGCCCCAGTTAGCAGACGATCTTTTCAGTTTTTGGACGCCTGGCTTCATCACTCCGACTTTCATTCTTACATGCAGCAGGCATGGCTGTCACATCCTACAACTGGTGGAATGCATGGCTTCTATAGAAAGCTGTTTGCCTTCAAAAGAGATATACAACGATGGAATAAGGATATCTTTGGAAATATTTTCAACAATTTGAGGCATGCAGAGACTCAGCTTAATCAAGCTGAGGCAAACTGGGATGCACATCCGACAACGGAAAACCGAGAGATATATAATCGGTCTAAAGCAGAATATTTGCAAGCCTCGCATTATGAATTACAATTCTGGAAACAAAAAGCACGGATAAAATGGCTTAAGGAAGGTGATGCCAACACACAATACTTTCATTCTATTGTCAAGGGGAAGAGAACAAATTTACGTATTCAGAAAATTCGAGATACACAGGGGAAGTCTTTGACAGACAAGACGGAGATAATGGCTGTTGCGGTCTCTTTTTATAGGGATTTATTT
Organism: Eustoma russellianum; assembly: GCA_036186865.1. Classification (NCBI taxonomy): domain Eukaryota; kingdom Viridiplantae; phylum Streptophyta; class Magnoliopsida; order Gentianales; family Gentianaceae; genus Eustoma; species Eustoma russellianum. The sequence goes on along the minus strand of AP025050.1, from coordinate 23,952,179 downwards.
GCTTCCGCCCCAACGACCAATCACTCTGCTATACTTTCTCACATTCCTCGATTGATAACCGAATCTGAAAATGTCATGCTTACGCAGCTTCCTATGGCGACGGAAGTGAAGGAGGCTGTGTGGCACTTGGACCCTCAGAGCGCCGCAGGGCCCGATGGATTTCACGGTAGTTTTTATCGTTCATGTTGGTCTGTTATACATTCTGATGTTGTTAAAGCCGTGCAGGAATTTTTTCTTGGCATCCCGCAGCCGACTGTTATGGCTAGTGCCTTAATTACTTTGATACCCAAGACTCAATCGCCTACGACATTCAGTGATTTTCACCCCATTTGTCTAACGAATTTTTTGAGTAAAGTTTGTACCCGTATAGTGGCCACACGTTTGGGGACGCTGCTTCCGAAATTGATCTCTCCGGAATAGACAGGTTTCCTCCCGGGACATGATATTTCCACTCAAGTTCTATTGGCACGGGAGATGGTACATCTGTTGGATGGTGGGTCTCACATATGCCTGAAGTTAGATATGATGAAGGCCTTTGATCAGGTCAGTTGGGATTATTTGGAGCGGTTGTTACGTCAGTTTGGTTTTTTGGATTTTTTCATTCGGATTATCATTAATCATCTCCGTGCTACTACATTGTCGGTATTGATAAATGGGAAACCATCGGATACATTCCGGCAAGGGAGAGGAGCCAAACAGGGTGATCCGTTATCTCCCCTGCTGTTTATTTTGGCATCGGAGGGATTCAGCAGAGGTTTAAACTCTTTGGTGGCTGCAGGACATATACAGCCATTTCGTCTAGGTCGCGTCCCTTTCACAATCACGCACTTGGCGTATGCGGATGACTTATTTTTCTGCAGGGCACACAGCGTAATTTACGAAGATTCTACACGTTTTTAACTGCGTATGAAGCTGCTTCGGGTCAAAAGGTCAATTTTCAAAAAAGCAGTCTCATCCCTTCGGCACTGATAACCCCTCGCCGATGCCGTTCCTTCCAAGATATATTGGGCATGCGACTCTCTTCTCTCCCATTTCGATATCTTGGTTCTTATCTCCACAAAGGGATTAACAGATCTCGCTACTGTTCTACTCTCTTGCATTATATAGATGAGCGATTACAGGGTTGGCATTCGCGTCTCCTTTCTGCTGCAGGACGTTTGGTTTTGTTACGGTCAGTAATCTCGGCACTCTCTCTTCATATTCTTGCCGCAGGAGGCTTACCAAAGTCTATCATTCAAATGATTCAAAGGAAAATGTCATCTTTTATTGGGGAAAACGTCATCATTGGGTGGCATGGTCGAAGATAGCTAAGCCGGTTGAGGAAGGCGGCTTATGACTTCGCGATCTCAATATGCTTCAACAAGCATATCACTGCAGGATTTGGTGGAAATATCAAACGCGTGATACACTATGGAGTCAATATATGCATGCCAAATATGGCCGAAGAGGTGATTATTGGCCCAGACTACCAGATTCGCCGGTTTGGAAACTCATTTGTCGTATTCATGAAACTTGTATTTCGCAGACGACTGGAATTGATTCTCATCTTACATGGAAGCCAACACCCTTGGGCGAATTTACCCTCAAATCGGCCTATGACATTTGTCGGACCTCCATGCCTACATTACTTTCGGCTAAGTTTATTTGGTTTAAACATCACTCCCCAACCACGAAAATACTACTTTGGCGTCTCTTTCATTCGGCTCTCCCATTTGAAGACTGCATTGCGCCTTATTCTTCCGCACGTCCTACGCAATGCCCATTTTGTAAACAGCACTCGGCTACGATTGATCATGTATTTCTACACTGCCCACCAATTTGCCAACTGTGGACTTTCTTTGCAACAGAATTGCATGGACTATCCCCCACAACTATGAATCTTCGTCAGTATCTTTTATCATGGTGGTACCGTTCATCCAATTCTTCATTAGGTGGAGTATTGAAAATCGTGGTTCCGGGTATTTTGGTGTGCAATATTTGGCGCACATATGCTAATTTAGTATATGGGGACAAGGCTTTCTTTTCTACATCGACATTACGAGCCACAATCCACTTTGACATTTCCATATGGCTTCACACATTACATGGATCAAAACTAGCAGCAGGGCCATCTCTCAATCTTTCATGGATTCCATATATTCGACCTCCACGTATCAAGGTGATACGATGGCTCACTCCGCCATCAGGTAGATTTAAGCTTAATGTGGATGTAGCAGTGGGACGCCACTATGCTGCAGGCGGAGTTATCCTGCGTGATCACACTGGCATGTGTGTTCGCGCATTGTCCTTCCGATTGCCTCCATGCACACCATTGATGGCAGAAATTCAGACTACTCTATTTGCCTTACTCTATTTTCTACCATTATATCGAACACTTGTCATCGAGACAGACTGTGCGCAAATGTTATTGCGGCTACGTCAGCCGCAGCCTGTCTATGGAAACTTTCATCTCCGTCTACTACACGAATTGGTTAATCTTTTTCGGTTAGAAATCACACATATATATAGAGAGGCTAACACGGCGGCCCACTATCTGGCCCAACACGCAATGACTTCTCCGGGAACATGCTATTTTGATAATGATAGTCTGCCGCCCATGGTGCGTGCTTCAGTCACTTTGGATCTCACGTCAGCAAACATACGCACTCATTGAGCTTTAGGTCTTCCATATGGATTGGCGTGTTATAATATCTTCTGCCTGTATTCTCGTGGGTACAGGCAGACTCGGTATGTTTCTCTTCTTCCGTTCTCACATGGTATATTATCTGACCATACCTAACATAATGATTCCTTTCTCTGATGCATGGCACACACCAATGGTTCCTTTCTATGATGCATGGCACACACCGAGTTCTGGTTGGATATTTCGGTCATTGGGGGCATCTCAAACCTTTCAAGTCTTCCGAATGGATTGGCATTTAGACAATCTCCCTGCCTGTGCTCTGAAGGGTACAGGCAGACTTGGTGAGATACACATTTCTGCAGTTTATGATCTCTGCTTATCTTCTTATTTCTGCTACCTACGCTTACATGTCCTTTTGATGCTTGGGCGATCTCATATGTTTTATACATACGCTGCTGCATTGTTCGCATTCCATATGCATTGGATTGTTCTTTTCTCTGCCTGTACTTGGATTAGTACAGGCAGACTTGGTATGCGTCACATTCAATTGTCTGATTGTCTTCTATTACACCATTTTAATATGTTTAAGACACTCTTATGTTTTCATGACACATGGATGGCATCACTGTTTCTACTGCCTTTTCATGGCCTTCAACATGGAGTTCTGGAGTGCTTTTACCTTCCATCTCACCAGCATCACATGAGGCATTGGCGGATTGCGGTTTTGCTATCCCTGCATTGGACTTGGATCGCACATCTGTTCTTGGCCGGGCCAAAGGCTTTTCATCAGGAGCGCATGTTCACACATATATTTATTTGGATACGCATATGTAATTTTGAATTTCTACATAAGTTTTTACACTGTAGCGTCTATCAACAGTCCATTTGTATAAATATGTACGCTTTTTCCTTAGTCAAGGTTTTATCCACAAGGGTGGTTTTACTTGGCAAGGTTTTAATGCGGCATATCATATATAATATGGATGTTGATAATCATCTACTGCTACCATCATCATCTTTACTTTTACTGTAATAAGGTTTTCCTCCGTCATAAGCGAGGGTTTGCATTTGCATTAATAAAATGTCTTTTCAAATATATATATATATATATATATATATATATATATATATATATATATATATATATATATATATCAGATTATGGCGGTCAATTCAAACATTATGGCGGGGCCACAAATCACACCCGATCGCTCCTTTGCGTCGCTTTTTACGGCTCATTCAACGCAAATACAACCTAAACCAATCCAGAAATTCAAGGGCAGTCCAATGATTTCATTCACAGATGAGGAAGTTCAATCCCTTGCCGCCCTATACTGTTTCACATTGGTTGGTACGTTTTGGTATGGGCGGCCACCGATAGCAGCAATCCACGCCGCCATTGACCAAATTGGTTTCGCAGGTGTAGCGCCCCGCATTTTGGCCTAGCCGGAACCGGTGCACCCGCCATACTTCACTAAGGAGAGTACCAGGCGTCGATCCATTACGCATCGTAATCCATGATAAAATGCATGGATTTTTGCGCTTATACATCATCAAGTAAGCGAAACCGTGGCAGAATAAAAACTTCAAATTCAAACATCCACGAGATCATTCTTAGTTTTTACAACCCGAATCAAATGTACTGAAATCCTCAAAAGTAGATGTTTCCAAACACAATTACATAATCAGCATCAGTCGTAATCGGTAAGTCATGTCTCCTATTCCATCCATTCTTCGCTGCACTCACGGGTAGGGAACCCTAGGTTCATCCTCAATCCAGTCTACCTTGTTCCCTACAGCCTCTGGGAGGAAAAATAGGGGGTGAGTGATAAAGTCACCAGCAAGTATACTATAATAATTGAGGATTAAATGGAAAGTACATACAAGAACCGAACCCCCAAAAATTTTGGTTTAGAAACATACCTGTCCTCCATCCAATACCCGGTAGTGATTAACACTTAATGCGTCAAGATCATAACTTAAGCAAGATCGATACTTAATAAAGAATGTAACAATAAAAGATCGCAACTTACATAAATTCGTAACATATCAAGGATCATTACTGTGTGAGACCATACTTAGGAGCTACCAAGCTATAACAACTTAGTCTAAGTATAATGTGTCACTATGTTGTAACCAAATGGGGAATCCTTTTGTACATGTGATCTATTTTGGAGAATATGTGACAAGATATGATTACAATTATAATTTATTGAGTCGATGACTATTGTTATAGATTACGTTGCAGAAAGTAATATACGTATATATTAATCGAGCATGAATATTGGACCATGGGGAGAGGCCCGATTCACCCCCAAGAGCTTGGAAGGTTTCGGCCCCAAGGTTAGGGAAGGCCCCAATTGAATTTCTTAAGATTGTAAGGGCCATCTTCTAAGTAAGCTAATAAGCCCTTAGAACAAGTATGGGTAATAGAAAGAAAATTGTTTACAACCCAACATTTTTCCTTCTTTTCTTTCGGCTCTTAGCCCAAAGAGGGCTCAAGCATTTTTTTCTAATTAACCATTTTAAAGGAAAACAAAGGAAAAGGAAATAAAATAAATTGTAGAAAAAGGGGGGGAACTACCCTAATTAAGGCATGTTGGGGTCATTAAAGACCCCAACCGCCGGGTGAGAAGGCAATAGCCAACCAAGGGGGAGACTTTTCTACACCATAGTTAAACTAACCATGATTAAAGAAAGTAACTAAGGTTAGTTCCAAAAGTAATCATGGTTAGACTAAAGTAACTAAGGTTAAGGATAAAGTAACCTTGGTTTACTAAAGTAACCAAGGTTACTCCCCTTAACCTTACCATAGTAATTCTAACTCTCCTGCACCCCTCCCCAACGGCTAAAACATAGCCAAAAGAAGATAATTCCCTCCAAGATCATACTTGAGAATTCTCCAAACCTCTCTAAACACTCAAGAACTTCAAGTGCAAGAAGAACTCCTTCTCTTCCTTTCTCTCCAAACCACACGGCCAAGAGAGCAACCAAAAAGGTTTAGGTTCTTCCAAGACTAAGAGATATTAGGTAAGTGTTCTTATCCCTCTTGAGAAGATATTTACATTTCCATGAGATGAAACTTATAGTGCTATTCTTCTTGCTCATAACCGTGACCTTCAAGGTCACTAGGTTCAACAAGTCTCAAGCTTTTGAGGACTCTAGGCTAGAGAAGCTTGAATACTACTCAAACTCCTTTTTGGTAAGTCCATCTATCCCTTCCTAAGTGTATATTTTAGTTAAGGATGTAAACTAACATTTTTTTCTCTTTTTCTTTCCACCACTGTGGGATACATGCATAGAAGAGAAGAAAGATTTCAACTTTCCATACATCCTTCAAGAAGAGTAAGCAAAAAGGCAAGTACATTATACTCTGTGTGGCTTGAATGTGAGAGTGCTTGCATGAATGGCTAGATAACCTTAAGATTAAATCTTAGTTGTGATATGCTAAGCTTTGATGCATAAACTTTCAGCCTAGGGGCCAAATGGCGTGTAGGTGTGAGTTTTTGTTTAAAGATGGAATCTTTGTTGGTTTTATGCACCATTATGTGATAACCTAAGATGAACATGCCAAAGATTCTTTCTTTTCCATGGATGGGGTATACGGTGGAAGGGGTTTGAGGAATAGGGGTGGTTTTGCATGAAATGGTAAATTATGGGGTAAAGTGGAGACAAGGTTATGTCTTTGTGTGTTAAGCTTAACATGTTCCTTGTAGATATATTATTTTTCCTTGCATGTACCGAAATGGGCTGTTGGTGACTAGGGTGCGTATGCACCAAAATTGTTGTTAATGTTGAATTAGTGGAAATGTGGTATGCTTGGCCAAAGGATGATGCATGTGGTGTACAAACTGTTTTGCAAGGGGTTTACATAGGATGTGTAGTGTGTTGAATCTGTAAAATTTCCCCATAAGAGAGTATGTTTGAAGGTTAATAAAGGGTTTATGACAAACAATGCAAGTTAGGGCCATTCAGGAGTGAAACATGACCAAACTGAAATTACTGGAGCATGGCAGAATTTAGGCTGTGTTGTGAGACCCCAAAAAGAGACCTTAGGGACTTTCAATTTAATTTATTTTTGGTATGACACTAGCTTTATGTGTATATCAGATGTGAGAGTTGGAATTTCGTTAAAAGGAGTAACGGATTATTTTTAATGAAATTTTCACCAAAACTGGTCATGCTGGAAATTTTACTGGACTGGACAGATTTTATATGACATAATGAGACACCGTAAAATGGACCTTATGAATATGCATTTGGGCTAATTTTTGGTATGATACTAGCCCTAGGTGTATACTAAGTTTGAGAACTGGAATTTCTGAAAAAGGGTTTACGGTGTGGTCATACTTGAATCTGTAGTAAAATCGGTCAATCCAGAAATCTGCATGAAGCGGTTTTAGGAAAAAGAATAAATGACACCTTTAACGAAATTATAAATCTGTGAAATTTATTTACCAACAACTTAAGACATAGGTGAACCCATCTATGTAAACCACTTATTTTTAGAATGACTAATTGAAGAGTAAACACCATAAATAAGTGGGCATCACTAATCTGAGATTTTGGGAAGAATTGAGGAACTTATTATATGGCCTTAACCGAATTGACTTAGGCTAGTTATTTGACTTGGGCTTACAATTACCAATTAATGGAATGTAATAATAAGTTTTCAAAGCTGGCCCAAATTAAAAGAGGTCAATGGGCTTACATGAAAGACTAAAGAAAGGGGCGCTGAATTGCCGAAATTCAGCAGCCTTGTTTCGTGATTAATTGAACTAAGTGTCTTACGCTTTTTGTATCGTCACAAGAATTTTATTATGAACAAATAAGGAATTTTTATGCATACGCATGATGAGAATTATTGATAATAGGCATAATCACAAGGGTTTAGGGCCGAATATAAGTAGTGTTGATGCTGGAAATTTTTCCAGCATAACGATGAATGGTCAATGCCCACATGCCTATTATCTTGCCAAAGAGTTGTTATGGTGCTATTATCTTCATATTTTCAAGACAATTCCAAGTCACTTTTTAGTTGAAAATTTCGATCACATGAAGTTGCCAAGGTAGACCAATCATTGTGTTTTATTTTGCCAAGTGTACAAGGCCAACCAATGATGAGAAGACATTTGGAATGGATGATGAAGATGGTGACACATGTGCATTCTTATCTTCAAGGCTCAAATTACACTATAAATAGAGGCAATAGTGAAGAAGATGAAACACACTTGAAGCTCACAAGCATTTGTTGAATTGTCTAGCTTTCATCTTCATCTTCTTGTTGTTATTGTTTTATTCATTGTAGCAAGGGTGTTCTTGTTGTATTGTGGTGAGCTACAAGCCTCTTGAGCTTCATTTTTAAGATTGATTAGCCATCTTTATAAGGCTACATCAATAGGTGTTAGGAGTTGCAACTAAGTGTTGCTTAGAAGGTGATTATCCAAGTCTTGAGTAGGGTTGGTGTATAACCCAAGGATCAAGCTTGGCTCTTGTTGTAAGGTGTTCATTTCATAGTGAAATCCAAGGAAAGTTGTTCCTTGGGACTGGAGTAGGTCACATTGACCGAACCAGGATAAATCCCTGGTGTTCTTCTCTTGTTTCTTTATTTCTGTTTTCTGCCCGTTTTTACTGCAGATTTCGCACACATTCTCACAATTTGAACAAATAGCTAAACATTTTCAAAATTCGTGATGTTTGATGGAGTTATACTTCAGACTGTTAGCGTTCATTGGAAACAAGAATCACTTGATTTGAGCAAGGAAAAGTTAGTCTTTCAGTCGTTGCAAGATAACTGCTCCAATCTGGCTGCAATCTGACCATTTTTGAGAAAACTTAAATTCTGTATTTTTCAAGAATTGTTTAAGGTCAGGGCCTTTTATACACTTTATCTACACATCCTAAGGAGTGTTTTGATATAAAGATCAACCTTTTTGGTTGAGTATTCAAAGAGAAACATGTTTTGCAAAATCAGCAACATTCTGTCCAATTCTTTTCAGATTGACCATCTGAATCTTTCTGTTTGTTTGAAGGATCAAACGATCTTATTTTTGTCTGATTTTTGGATAGAGTCTTTTTAATTCATTGAAGTTCAATTCTAGAAAGTTTCATAATTTTTGGAGTTGTGTATAATTATTTGTGAATTTTTCAAAAACAGGTTCTGAATCTGAGATAGTCTCAGATTCTGTTTTCAAAGGGGATTTTAACAAAGGGTTGTAGTGTAATTTCCGCTAACCACTACTCACTCCTCTCCTCTAGTGGTGTTTATTACAGGTGCACGGTCCAACATTTGGTATCAGAGCCAGACCAACACCACTCAAAAGAAGCAAGATTCAATACCATACGAACAATACAAGGCTAAGAAACAACAATTCATTATATACTGCTTGTCTCAAATCCAAGGTATATACAATGGCTATTGTTTCTCACAAAGGTGAGTTGGAAGGTATGTCTACACAACGCCCTCCTCTTTTTGATGGCAATAATTTTGTTCATTGGAAACTAAGAATTAGGCTATTCTTAATGGCTATAGACATCGATTTATGGTCTATAGTTGAAGATGAGACATACATTCCAATGAAAGTTGTACAAGTTAGTGGAGTCATTCAAGAGGTTGAAAAATATAAAAGTGAATGGTCATCGGATGATAAAAAGAAAATGTCCATGAATGCTAAAGTTATGCAATTACTTTTGAATGGACTTACAACTTCTGAAACAGGATATGTGTCAAATTGCACAAGCGCACACGACATGTGGAAATCAATTGTATTAAAGCATGAGGGTACTAGTGGTGTTAAAGAGTCAAAAATAAACATGCTTATGACTGAATTAGAGACTTTCAAAATGTTGCCGAATGAATCCATAACATCTATGGATTTGAGGATTACTAATATTTTCAATGCCCTTGAAGCTTTAGGGAAGTCATTTTCGAACAGTGAAAAGGTTCAAAAGGTGCTACGAAGCCTTCCTGCTGAATGGGATCCAAACGTGACTGCAATCGAGGAGACAAAGTCAATCACTAAGATGGATGAATTGATCGGGTCTCTTAAAGTCTACGAGGTTAAATTAAACCAACGAATGTCCGAATCGTCTAAGTCATATGGTAAGTCAATAGCTTTCAAAACAACCGAAACACATGCTAGTAACGATGATAGTAATAGTGATACTGAATTAGACGATGACTTGATCTTGATAGCTAGAAAACTTAGGAAGTTTTTCAAGCGTCCTAATAGGAATAGACAACGTTCTTCTTCTTCTTCTTCTCAACCTAGGAAAAATAACACAAATAAATGGTATAATAAAGAATTAAAGCGTTATGAATGCGTTCAAAAAGGACATATTTGATACGATTGTCCAACGAAGAAAAATAATAATAATAACAACAATAATAAACAAGACAATGACAAGGAGGAACAAATGACAAAGCCAAAGGAGTCTAAGACAAGGAAAGGGAAACGAGCAATGAGGGTGAGCACATGGAGCGACTCATCCGACTCAGAATCCGAAACTGAGGAAGCTCAAATCTGCTTCGTATCCAACGAGGAAAAATGCAAGGAATGCAAAAAGGAGGCAAAGTCAAAGAATCTAAAAACCAAATGGTTTTTAGATAGTTGGTGTTTGAGGCATATGACGGGGAACCCCAAACTATTCATCGAATTGGAACATATCAAAAATGGAGGAAAAGTGACATTCGGTGACAACAACAAAGGACAAGTTGTTGGAAAAGGAACAATTGGGGACCCTAACACATTTCAAATACGAAATGTGTTATTAGTAAGCAATCTATCTTATAATTTACTTAGTATTTCTCAACTTATAGATTGTGGTTATAATGTCTCCTTTCTTCCAAATTCTTATGATATAATAAATGAAAAAGGAGAAATGGTTTTAAAAGGAAATAGAGATGGAAATATTTATACTCTTACCTTAGATAACATGTTAGATGCTAAGGTTAAGTGTCTAATATCATATGACTTAGATGTAAATTTATGGCATAGAATTTCAACTATTAAGAAATTGTCTAGAGGAATGCCTAAGTTAGACTTAGATAATTTTCAATTGTGTAAAACATGTATTAAGGGAAAACACATTAAAGAAACTTTAAAACCGAAACATGAAGTGAGTACTAGTCATGTACTAGAATTGCTTCACTTAGACTTATTTGGTCCAAGTAGGACAAGAAGTCTAGGTGGACACTACTATGTGTGTGTCATAGTAGATGATTACTCACGCTGCACATGGACATTGTTCTTAACACACAAACACAATGCTTCACTAGCAATCGAAACCCTTATTAAGCAACTTGAAAACATTTATGAAGAAAATGTTGAAAGGATTAGAAGTGATAGAGGTGGAGAATTTAAAAACAAAGACGTAATCAAATTTTGCGAACTATATAGAATCAAACATGAATTCTCACCACCTAGAACACCACAACTCAATGGAGTTGTTGAACGTAAAATAGAACGATTCAAGAAGTTGCTAGGACAATGCTTTGTGAAAATAAATTACCTAAATATTTATGGGATGAAGCTGTTAGTTGTGCATGCTATATTATAAATAGTCTTACAATAAGAAAGAAATTAAATAAAACGCCATATGAGTTGTTAAATAATAGACTACCTAAAATAAATTATCTTAGAGTATTTGGATGTAAATGTTTTGTGCTAAACACTAAGGATAATCTAGATAAATTTGAACAAAAGCCTATTGAATGCATATTTGTTGGGTATTCAACTAACTCAAGAGCATATAGGTGTTATAATCCTACATCTAGAAAGATAATTGAATCCATACATATGAAATTCAATGAAAATGTATGCTTTGAAGTTAATGATAAAAATCAACATAAACAAGAAACTAATGTTGAAAATATTTTTGATGATGATGTGTTACTTGAGCCTGTACTTGATCATCTAGAACCAACTTTCCCTGAACAAGACATGCATGAATCCTTAGATGATATAAATGAAGAAACTTTACAATTGGAAGATAATGTATCTAATGATCCAATTACATATGATAATGTTCACACTAATGAAACATTTGAACAAGATGAGGGTGAAGCTAGTCAATCTAAGAATTGGTGGCACCCTAGAGAATTAATCATTAGGGGTCCAAGTGTTGGGGTTAGAATACGTAGAAATATAAGTCAACTTGAAGGACATAGCTTAATCTCACAATTAGAACCTAAGAATGTAAAGGAAGCCTTAGGTGATATATCTTGGATAGATGCTATCCATGAGGAATTAAATCAATTCACAAGGAACAATGTGTGGTACTTAGTACCTAAACCTGAAGACAAGTCTGTCATAGGAACTAAATGGGTCTTTAGGAATAAAATGGATGAACAAGGAAATATTACAAGGAATAAGGCTAGTCTAGTCGCACAAGGTTATAATCAACAAGAAGGAATAGATTATGAAGAAACCTTTGCACCCGTTGCACGACTAGAAGCAATTAGATTATTACTTGCAATTGCAAGTCTATGTAACATTAAACTCTTCCAAATGGATGTGAAGAGTGCTTTCTTGAATGGATACATCCAAGAAGAGGTGTTTGTCAAACAACCCCCTGGATTCGAATATCCAAAGCATCCTAACCATGTTTATAAGCTTAAGAAAGCTTTATATGGTTTGAAACAAGCTCCAAGAACTTGGTATGATAGATTTGCAAACTTTTTTTATTGAAAATAATTATCAAAGGGGAACAATAGACAACACATTATTCCTAAGAATAAAAGATAATGATTTGTTAATAGTTCAAATATATGTAGACGATATTATCTTTGGTTCAGCTAACCCTACCTTAGTAAAAGACTTCGAAGAATGTATGAAGTCAGAATTTGAAATGTCAATGGTAGGAGAATTGAACTACTTCTTAGGCCTTCAAATTAAACAAACCCCTCAAGGAATTCATATTAGCCAATATAAGTATGTCAATGATATGATTAAGAAGTTCGGTTTTGAAGAGTTGAAACCTGCAACTACCCCCATGAGTGTTAGTACCAAACTTGATAAGGATGAAAATGGTAAACCTTTTGATGACACACTCTATAGGTCTATGATTGGCTCATTGTTATACTTAACTGCATCAGGACCTGACATCATGTTTAGTGTATGTATGTGTGCTAGGTTTCAATCTTGTCCTAAGGTATCACATTACAATGCAGTGAAAAAGATCTTTAGGTATCTTAAGCATACACATCACTTAGGACTGTGGTATGATAGAAACGCTAAGTTGGAATTACACGCATATAGTGATGTTGATTATGGTGGTTGCAAGTTAGATAGAAAATCCACTAGCGGTACATGTCAAGTCATAGGAACCAATTTGATCTCTTGGTTTTCTAAAAAGGAAGCTAGTGTAGCTCTTTCTACCACTGAAGCCGAGTATATCGCTTTGAGTCTATGTACATATATACTTTGGCTTAAACAACAACTTAGTGATTTTGGCATTAAAATGAATAAGATTCCAATTTTCTGCGATAGCACAAGTGCAATCAATCTTTTCCGGAATCCGGTGCTTTATTCTAAGGCCAAACACATTGAGGTGCGATAACACTTTCTTCGCAATCATGTTCAAAATGAGGATATAGTGATAAACCATATAAGAACTGATCACCAAATCCTGACATCTTCACCAAACCCCTTAATCAAGTCACTTTTGAAAACTTACGAGTCAAGTTAGGTATGATGACTTACGATACCATTGCGTAGTTCTATCTTTTACATGATTTGAAAAATAAAGGGGGAGATAGACTAAGAACAAGATTTTAGTTGGTAAGTCATGGATTTTAGTTGGTAAGTCATGACAAGTCTTATGATAAGTTTTAATTGGTATAAATTTTGGAGCATAGGTTAAGGGAGAGAGTATGAGTTGAGGGGGAGCATCATACTATTTAAAAGTTGAAAACATTTGGTTAAATTTTTGGTTATAAGTTGTGACATTAAAATCATGTTAGGTTATTTTGAAAATCATCCAAAAGGGGGAGAATGTTGAGAAATATATTTGGATAATTTTCAAAGTCAAGATTTTAAGTGGTGAATACTTAAAATGTCACACATAGTGTTATATGTGATTAAAAGTTGAAAAAGTTGACATCGGTCTCTCAGGTTGTTGCACATCGATCGATCTATGTACATAGATCTCTCACATCGTGTTAGTGTTTGTGCCCTAGGCCATGATTTGGATATTTATGTTATACATTTATTATTAATAAAAGAGGTTTTATTATCATTATTGTTGGTTAGTATGTTACACAATTTTGATATGTGTCCCTGATTCATTATTGTTATAAAGATAAAATAATTTATAATCAGTATGAGTATTGCTTTGATAATCATGAGATGATTATGTGTATGGTGATACAAATCAATTTCATAGATACTTGTTAGAGAACAGTGTATTGGATAGACCCATCATGAGATTACTACATGGATTAACGTCATAAGTAAATCTCATGATAGTCGTGTTTTAATCCTTTGACTTGAGATTGTCATAGTTTCCAACATAAGGACTATTATATTTTGACATGATCAAACGTTATCCGTAACCGGATAATAATAAAGGTCATGATTGAATGCGATAGAAATTATGTAGAGGATATTGAACAATCAAGATAGGATTTGTCCCTCTCTTTTGAGAGAGATATCTTTGGGCCCCTCGATTAGTGAGACTGTGAAATGCATGGCCGTACTCAAACGAATTGATAGTGTGATCAATATCATTTGTTTTATCAGTCTACTTAGATATCGAGTAATCATATGTTTGAACAGTATAAGTATGACGCTGACCATGACTTATGTTCAAACTAGATATCGTGTGACAAAGGGATTAATGCATGTACTATTATTAGGCTAGTTGGACTTTACTCGTATTAATTGATAGCCGTAATGTCTTGCTAGAGACCAATTACGACTTGTTGGTTTAATGGAGATTTAACTGACTACCAATTAATATGGGCCTATCGGGTCACACACAAGAATGCGTATGGCTGAGATTAATAATATTAATGACATCAATATTGTATATTAATTATTGTTATTATTATCGTTTTTATATTAATAATATTAATATTGGATATTAATTATTATTAATATTATTATTTTTGTTTTTGTGGTTATATGTGTGTGTATATATATATTGTCGGATAATTATGAGAGAATCCATATCTGATATGTATTTTGAATATCCTGACAGAATCCATATCTGATATGGATTTTGATTGGCATCAACGAAATCGATTAGGACTCGGTTTTTAATGTCCATATATGTGTATATATATCTATGCATCTCGTACATAGAGATATACAAAAACACATGAAAAACAACAGAAACCCTAGAGCTGTTTTTGAAGAAAAGCGAGTTCTCTCAGCCGCGCCGTTCAAGAGCTGCACTCCGGGCGGAAGCATTCGTGTGGATACCGACAGAGGGTGTTTGTGATTTCGCACCTCTTCCACCTACGGATTTCGAATCTTTGGAGGTAATTTTTACGTTTCTTTCATCGATTAAATGAACAACATGGATCCTTGGTAGGAAATCGGAGATCAAGTTTTGTTTTTTTTGCTGCGCGTTTTGCAGTGATCTTGTCAGATTTCCTAACACATCGATCGATCTATGTAAGGCAAAAAAGTTTAAGACCTTTCTGTGAGACATCGATCTCTAAACCTGAGACACATCGATCGATTGATGTACATCAAACTCTCACTTCGATCGATCGATGTAGGTCAGAGACAAAACCTGAACCTTTTTGTGAGACATCGATCTCTGAAGCTGAGACACTTCGATCGGTCGATGTCTAGGGTTTTTAGAAATAATTTTTTAAAATGTGTTAAAATGATTGTTTTCATTTGTACATGATTTGTCCATGTTTATTATGTGATTCTTATGAGATATTGGTGATTATTATTGTCTTGTGACTAACGTGCCTTTGAAGTTTCTACAACTTACCAAAAAGGGCAAAATTGGTATTTTGAGTTTTGTAGGAACATCATATGGTGAAAAATATTTCAATGGTGTATTATTATCTTGCTTATCATGACAAAGGTGGTATTGTGATTATTTCTGACCATCGGGGTCATTTCTGGAGTTTTCTCACACCAGGGGTATTTTGTTCATTTTACCACCAATGGTATTTTTGGTATTTTCACTCAAGGAATCTCTTGAGCATATTATTATCTTCATTTTGGAGCTGTGTTATTATTATTTTGAAGATAATATGGTGATCTTATATCTTATTCTCTCAACCGATGATATTATTGATTAAAGCTGAATATGTGATGATTTGAGATGTCACATTCTACTTTTTCTTGAAGACCATCTTATTTGTGTTATAAGAGAATATTTATCATCATTATTCAGAGATATTAAAGGTGTCAAAGGTGTGGAAATTTGCTTGACATATAAGAAGAAATATTGGGAAATTTCGGTGTTACACGTTGACATACTCTGGTCAATTGTTATCTATATATTTTTGCTTCAAAAATTTGAGTTGCTACACATATTGGTATGTCCAAAAACATGATTAATCAGGTGGACATGATGTGGTATTCATTTTATGAGTTTGGTGACAAGTGGACAAACCAAAAAGGAGCTAGTTGGCAAAAATGCTAACTTGGAAATTCTCATTTTAAACCCAACGGCTATATGGTTTCTTGGTGAATTTTCAGCAGATTTTTGGAAGTCAAATGGAGCTCTCACATCTCCTATTGTTGTGCTTAGAGTTGAGGATAATTTGGTGGTATTATCCTTTCTTATTTTATTAAGAAAAAATCAAAATTTTTGTTTGGAAAGCAAAAGTAGCCAACGACTACTACATCTCAATTTCAAGCTGAATTTTTGAATTGAATGGTCAATGCCCACATGCCTATTATCTTGCCAAAGAGTCGAGAAGATGATGGAGTTGTTATGGTGCTATTATCTTCACATTTTCAAGACAATTCCAAGTCACTTTTTAGTTGAAAATTTCGGTCACATGGAGTTGCCAAGGTGGACCAATCATTGTATTTTATTTTGCCAAGTGTACAAGGCCAACCAATGATGAGAAGGCATTTGGAATTGATGATAAAGATGGTGAAACATGTGCATTCTTATCTTCAAGGCTCAAATCACACTATAAATAGAGGCAATAGTGAAGAAGATGAAATACACTTGAAGCTCACAAGCATTTGTTGAATTGTCTAGCTTTCATCTTCATCTTTTTGTTGTTATTGTTTTATTCATTGTAGAAAATGTGTTCTTGTTGTATTGTGGTGAGATACAAGCCACTTAAGCTTCATTTGGAAGATTGATTAGCCATCTTTATAAGGCTACATCAATAGGTGTTAGAGGAGTTGCAACTAAGTGTTGCTTAGAAGGTGATTATCCAAGTCTTGAGTAGGGTTGATGTATAACCCAAGGATCAAGCTTGGCTCTTGTTGCAATGTGTTCATTTCATAGTGAAATCTAAGGAAAGTTGTTCCTTGGGACTGGAGTAGGTCACATTGATCGAACCAGGATAAATCCTCGGTGTTCTTCTCTTGTTTCTTTATTTCTGTTTTCTGCCCGTTTTTACTGCAGATTTCATACAACTTCTCACAATTTGAAAAAATAGCTCAACATTTTCAAAATTCGTGATTTTTGGTGGAGTTATACTTTAGACTGTTAGCTTTCATTTGCAACAAGAATCACTTGATTTGAGCAAGGAAAAGTTATTCTTTCATTTGTTGCAAGATAACTGATGCAATCTGGCTGCAATCTGACCAGTTTTGAGAAAACTTATATTCTATATTTTTCAAGAATTGTTTAAGGTCAGAGCCTTTTAGAATGGTTGAGTATTCAAAGAGAAACACGTTTTGCAAAATCAGCAACATTCTGTCCAATTCTGTCCAGATTGACCATCTGAATCTTTTTATTTGTTTGAAGGGTCAAACGATCTTATTTTTGTCTGATTTTTGGATAGAGTCTTGTTAACTCATTGAAGTTCAATTCTGGAAAGTTTCATAATTTTTGGAGTTGTGTACAATTATTTGTGAATTTTTTAAAAACGGGTTCTGAATCTGAGTTGGTCTCAGATTCTGTTTTCAAAGGAGATTTTAACAAAGAGTTGTAGTGTAATTTCCGTTAACCACTATTCACCCCCCCCCTCTAGTGGTGTTTATTATAGGTGCATGGTCCAACAGACAGGTATGTTTGTAAACCAAAATTTTTGGGGTTTGGTTCTTGTATGCACTTTCCATTTAATCCTCGATTATTATAGTATACTTGCTGGTGACTTTGTTACTCACCCCCTATTTTTACTCCGAGAGGCTGTAGGGAACAAAGTAGAGTGGATTGAGGAAGAACCTAGGGTTCCCTACCCGTGAGTGCAGCGAGAGATGGACGGATTAGGTGACTTGGCATGTTGGTGGTGCTTGATGACTGATTTTATGATTGTGATGGAAAACAATTACGTTTGAGCATTTCGATACTTTTGATTTGGGTTGTAAACTAAGGATGATCTTGTGGATGTTTTTAGTTAAAGGTTTTATTCTGCCACCGTTTCGCTTACTTAATGACGTATAAGCGCAAAAATCCATGCGTTTTATCATGGATTACGATACGTTATGGATCGACGCCTGGTACTCTCCTTAGTAAAGTACGAAGGGTGCACCGGTTTCGGCTAGGCCGGGATGTGGGGCGAATCAGGTGGTATCAGAGCTAAGGCTCCAGATCCGGGCAGAATGTAGAGTTAAGTTATGATCGTAGTCAACTAAGCTTGATCTTAGATCTAAGTCATGATCCTAGATGAGAGTTGACCTTAGACTAGGATCACTTAGACTTGAAAAATTAGGGTACGGGCCATTGATAATACCCTGATTAACAACCGATTACAGAATTTAATTTATGTACTTATATGCTCCTCAGATACGTTATTGGAATGAACTAAACCTTTGCTGCTTATTATGACGTTCTCATATTAAATAAAACCCGACACTGCATAATGCAGATGGTGCGACCAAGAGGCAGACCAGCAAGAGCTAGACCTGAGGTGCAGGAGCCTATCCCTCCTCCACCTGCTCAGGTCCCTCCACCCCCCCTCCGCAAGACCAAAATCCACCGCCAGTTCAGATTGGTCCCCACCCCAAGGACCTTTTCCACAAATGATGCCGGATATCAATGCCTTTCAAAACTTTTGCCAGACAGTCACTCAAATTGGTCAAGTGATGCTGCAACAGAATATCCCGCAACCCCATGAACCAGTTAGGGATGCTCAATACTATTTTGAAAAGCTGAATAGAGCAAATGTTCCACCATTTGAAGGGAAGTCAGACTCTGACGCCGCTGAGAAGTGGCTAGATAAAGTAGAGAATTGTTTTGAACAAATTAGAGCACCTGAGGAGGTGAAAACGCAGACAGTTAGGCCATTTCTGTTGGGAGAGGCCAACCAATGGTGGAAGGCCAATCTGCAATCTCTATCCCGACCTATTTCATGGGAAAGAATCCTTCAAGAGTTCGACAAATTCTACATACCACCCTCTTTCAAGGGAAGAATCGGTTCCAACGCCGGTCCCAAAAGAACCAATCAAAGAATCAAGGTCAACAATCTGCTATTCTGAGCTGCTCTCACTGCGGTAGGCCCCACGAGAATGTTACTTCCTGGCAGGGAAATGTTTTGGATGCGGCAAGGCAGGCCACATCCTTAAGGACTGCCCAAATGCGGGAACCACCTGCTTCGGATGCGGGAAAACAGGACATATGGCCAAAGAATGTCCGGAGAAGGGGGCCCAGCAGCAACAACCACCACCAAAGCCTTAGCGTCAGCATACCAATGCACGAGTTCACGACATGACAGACGCAGCTGCTGAAGAGGCCAATGACGTGGTGACAGGTATTTTCTGAGAATTGTGCTAATTCTTATAAGTACTGTTGTCCTATAGTTGCTTAGTAAGTATTGCATGATTCAGGAGATATCCTAGTGTGTTCAGTACCTGCCAACGTGTTATTTGATAGTGGCGCTAGCCACTCCTTTATATCCAAGAAATTTGCAAAGAACATTGAGCAGAACCCAACCTATAGTGATGCACCCTATAGAATCCAAGCAGCTGGGGACCAGGTGCTTGTATCTTACCATGTTTTCAAAAATTGCGAACTTGAGTTCGATAGTCATCGGTTTGACGCCGATCTAATTCCCATACCCATGACGGACTTCGATGTGATTCTTGGGATGGACTGGCTCTCCAAGAATTATGCCAACATCGATTGTAGTGAAAAACAAGTTACCTTTAAAGATCCCACACGTAAAGAAGTGACCTTTCAAAGAGGATCGAAGTTACGGAAGTGTCCTGAGAACATTTATATAAATGCGATTCACTCTAATAAGGCACTGTAGGAAGGACATGAGGGATATATTGTCTATGCAATAAATGCCAATCAAGCACCCTCAGATCTGTCTCAAGTCCCAGTAGTTCGTGAATACTCAGATTTCTTCTAGAAGAGTTACTAGGTCTTCCTCCAGACCAGGAGATATCTTTTGAAATCAACCTGGTTCCAGGAGCTGAACCAATATCAAAAGCTCCCTACCGAATGGCACCTGCGGAACTAAAAGAGCTGAAGGAACAGCTGCGTGAACTGCTGGAAAAGAAACTTATTCGCCCAAGTGTTTCACCTTGGGCAACTCCTGTACTGTTCGTCAAGAAAAAGGACGGGAGTATGCGGTTATGTATTGACTATCGGGAGTTCAACAAAATCACTATAAAGAATAAGTAGCCATTGAGAAGGATCGACGATCTGTTCGATCATCTTCGGGAGGCAAGGATTTTCAGTAAAGTTGATCTTCGCTCAGGATATTTCCAATTGAAGATCAAGGCTGAGGACATCCAGAAAACTGCATTCAGAATCCGTTATGGACATTACGAATTTCTAGTAATGCCATTCGGACTGACCAACGCCCCCGCAGCGTTTATAGATCTAATGAATCGAGTCTTTCAAGACCAACTAGACAAGTTCGTTGTAGTCTTCATCGATGATAAATTGATCTACTCACCTAACGAAGTTACCCACGCAAACCATTTAAGGGTCGTTCTGAACATTCTACGAAGGAAACAACTGTACACGAAATTTAGTTAATGCGAATTCTGGCTACGAAGTGTAGCATTTTTGGGGCATGTAATATCTGAAGAAGGTATATCGGTAGACTCCAAGAAAATCGAGGCAATCACGGAGTGGCCCAGACCGACCAACGTTACAGAGGTGCGAAGTTTTCTCAGTCTCGGCGGTTACTATCGTAATTTTGTGGAAGGATTTTCTCGAATCGCTATGCCTCTTACCCATTTGACCCAGAAGAAAACCAAATTAGATTGCAAAAAGAGTTTTACTGAATTAAAAGAGAAACTGACCTCCGCCCCAGTTTTAGTGCAACCCATTCTTGGAGAAAACTTTGTAGTATACAGTGATGTCTCTAAGAACGGACTGGGATGTGTACTGATGCAAAAAGATCGTGTGATTGCGTATGCATCCTGACAATTGAAACCATTTGAACAAAACTACCCTGTACATGACATCGAATTAGCAGTCGTGGTCTTTGCACTAAAAATATGGAGGCACTATCTATACGGTGAAAAGTGCAAAATTTTCACAGACCATAAGAACCTTAAGTATCTATTCACCCTGGAGCCAATAAGATGTATCAAGATTTGAAGCAACGATTCTGGTGGCATGGCATGAAAAGACATATTGCGGAATTCGTAGAAAAGTGCCTCGTTTGCTAGAAAGTGAAAGCGGAGCATCAGAAACCCGCTGGGTTGCTACAACCTCTGGAAGTTCCTGAATGGAAATAGGACCACATTACTATGGATTTTGTTATGGACCTACCCAGAACAAGGAACGGATACGATACCATTTGGGTAGTCGTGGATCGTCTAACAAAATCCGCTCACTTTATGGCTATGACAATAAAGGCTCCAAAGGGAAAAATTGGCTACGATGTATATTGAACAAATTGTAAGTCTTCATGGAGTGCCCTTAAGTATCGTGTGTGACCGCGACCCTCGCTTCACATCACGATTTTGGACAGCTTTTCAGAAAGCGATGGGCACTGAGATCCGCATGAGCTCGGCATTCCATCCCCAAACTGATGGCCAATCGAAAAGAACCATTCAGAAGTTGGAAGACATGTTGCGATCATGCATGCTTGACTTTGGGGGAAGCTGGGATCGAAGTCTCAAGCTGGTAGAATTTTCTTATAACAATAGTTACCATCGATCCATAGGGATGGCTCCGTATGAAGCACTTTATGGAAGAAAATGTCGTTCTCCTCTCTACTGGAATGAAATAGGAGATAAGATTCTTACCGGACCCGATCTAGTGGAGCAGACTCGAGAGAAAGTAAAAATCATAAAGCAAAAGTTACAAACGGCCCAAGATAGAAGCAAGGTTTGGGCAGATGAGAAGCGGCGACCATTGGAATTTCAATTCGGGGAGAAAGTGTTTTTAACGGTATCGCCGACAAAAAGAGATAAAAGATTCGGTATCAAAGGGAAGTTGAGCTCAAGATTTATTGGGCCATACGAGGTTCTTGAAAAGATTGGGGAAGTTGCTTATCGACTGGCTTTACCGCCCATATTATCTCAAATACATGACGTGTTTCATGCATCCCAACTTCGAAGGTATGTGCAAGATCCTAGCCATGTCATACAGGAACAACCTTTGAAGCTGGAAGCCGACACGACATATGAGGAAGAACCAGAAAAGATAGTTGATCGTAAGGAAAAGGTGCTAAGGAAATGATCAATACCAATGGTCAAGGTGCAGTGGAAGAACCATTATGTGGATGAATCTACCTGGGAAGTAGAAGAGAACATGAAGAACGTGTATCCTCGCCTCTTTGATTAGCACTTTTAAGTTTCGAGGACGAAACTTATAATAAGGGGGGAGGATGTTGTAACCAAATAGG
Source organism: Eustoma russellianum (assembly GCA_036186865.1). Classification (NCBI taxonomy): domain Eukaryota; kingdom Viridiplantae; phylum Streptophyta; class Magnoliopsida; order Gentianales; family Gentianaceae; genus Eustoma; species Eustoma russellianum. Next base: position 23,929,644 of record AP025050.1, on the reverse strand, counting down.
ATATCCTTTTGTACCTGTGATCTATTTAAGAGAATATGTGACAAGATATGATCACAATTATAATTTATTGAGTCGATGACTATTGTTATAGATTACGTTGCGGAAAGTAATATACGTATATATTATTCGAGCATGAATATTGGACCATGGGGAGAGGCCCAATTCACCGCCAAGAGCTTGGAAGGTTTCGGCCCCAAGGTTAGGGAAGGCCGCAATTGAATTTCTTAAGATTGTAAGGGTCATCCTCTAAGTAAATTAATAAGCCCTTAGAACAAGTATGGGTAATAGCGAGAAAATTGGTTACAACCCAACATTTTTTCTTTCCTTTCTTTCGTCCCTTAGCCCAAAGAGGGCTCAAGAATTTTTTTTTCTAATTAACCATTTTAAAGGGAAAAAAAGGAAAAGGAAATAAAATAAATAGTAGAAAAGGGGGGAACTACCCTAATTAAGGCATGTTGGGGTCATTAAAGACCTCAACTGCCGGGTGAGAAGGTAATAGCCAACCAAGGGGGAGACTTTTCTACACCATAGTTAAACTAACCATGATTAAAGAAAGTAACTAAGGTTAGTTCCAAAAGTAATCATGGTTAGACTAAAGTAACTAAGGTTTAGGATAAAGTAACCTTGGTTTACTAAAGTAACCAAGGTTACTCCCCTTAACCTTACCATAGTAATTCTAACTCTCCTACACCCCTCCCCAACGGCTAAAACTTATCCAAAAGAAGAGAATTCCCTCCAAGATCATACTTGAGAATTCTCCAAACCTCTCTAAACACTCAAAAACTTCAAGTGCAAGAAGAACTCCTTCTCTTCCTTTCTCTCCAAACCACACGGCCAAGAGAGCAACCAAGAAGGTTTAGGTTCTTCCAAGACTAAGAGATATTAGGTAAGTGTTCTTATCCCTCTTGAGAAGATATTTACATTTCCATGAGATGAAACTTATAGTGCTATTCTTCTTGCTCATAACCGTGACCTTCAAGGTCACTAGGTTCAACTAGTCTCAAGCTTTTGAGGACTCTAGGCTAGAGAAGCTTAAATACTACTCAAACTCCTTTTTGGTAAGTCCAGCTAGCCCTTCCTAAGTGTATATTTTAGTTAAGGATGTAAACTAACATTTTTTCTCTTTTCCTTTCCACCACCGTGGGATACATGCATAGAAGAGAAGAAAGATTTCAACTTTTTATACATCCTTCAAGAAGAGTAAGCAAAAAGGCAAGTACATTATACTCTTTGTGGCTTGAATGTGAGAGTGCTTGCATGAATGGCTAGATAACCTTAAGATTAAATCTTAGTTGTGATATGCTAAGCTTTGATGCATAAACTTTCGGCCTAGGGGCCAAATGGCGTGTAGGTGTGAGTTTTTGTTTAAAGATGGAATCTCTGTTGGTCATGCACCATTATGTGATAACCTAAGATGAACATTCTAAAGATTCTTTCTTTTCCATGGCTGGGGTGTACGGTGGAAGGGGTGAGGAATAGAGGTGGTTTTGCATGAAATGGTAAATTATGGGGTAAAGTCGAGACAAGGTTATGTCTTTGTGTGTTAAGCTTAACATGTTCCTAGTGGATATATTATTTTGCCTTGTATGTACCAAAATGGGCTGTTGGTGACTAGGGTGCGTATGCACAAAAATTGTTGTTAATGTTTAATTAGTGGAAATGTGGTATGCTTGGCCAAAGGATGATGCATGTGGTGTACAAACTGTTTTGCAAGGGGTTTACATATGATGTGTAGTGTGTTGAATCTATAAAATTTCCCCATAAGAGAGTAAGTTTGAAGGTAAATAAAGGGTTTATGACAAACAATGCAAGTTAGGGCCATTTAGGAATGAAACACGACCAAATATGAAATTACTGGAATAGGCCAGAATTTAGGCTGTGTTGTGAGACCCGAAAAAGTCCTTAGGAACTTTCAATTTAATTGATTTTTGGTATGGATTTATGTGTATATTAGATGTGAGAGTTGGAATTTTGTTAAAAGGAGTTACGGATTATTTTTAATGAAATTTTCACCAAAATTGGTCATGCTGGAAATTTTACCGGACTGGACAGATTTTATACGATATAATGAGACACCGGAAAATGGATCTTAGGAATATGCACTTGGGCCAATTTTTGGTATGATACTAGGCCTAGGTGTTTATTAAGTTTGAGAGCTGGAATTTCTGAAAAAGGGTTTACGTTGTGGTCACACTTGAAGCTGTAGTAAAATCGGTCAATCCAGAAATCTTCAAGAAGCGGTTTTAGGAAAAAGAATAACTGACACCTTTAACGATATTATAAATCTGCAAAATTTATTTACTAATTACTTAATACATAGATGAACCATCTATCTAAACCACTTATTTTTAGAATGTCTAATTGAAGGGTAAACACCATAAATAATTGGGCATCACTAATCTGAGATTTTGGACAGAATTGAGGAACTTATTATATGGCCTTAACCGAATTGACTTGGGCTAGTTATTCGACTTGGGCTTACAATCACCCATTAATGGAATGTAATAATAAGTTTTCAAAGCTGGCCCAAATTAAAAGAGGTTAATGGGCTTACATGAAAGACTAAAGATAGGGGCGCTGAATTGCCAAAATTCAGCAGCCTTGTTTCGTGATTAATTGAACTAAGTCTCTTACGCATTTTGTATCGTCACAAGAATTTTATTATGAAGAAATAAGGCACTTTTATGCATACGCATGACGAGCATTATTGATAGTAGGCCTAACCACAAGGGTTTAGGGCCGAATATAAGGAATGTTTATGCTGGAAATTTTTCCAGCATAACGACGAGTTGTACAAATGTGTATACGTAACGCATTATGTTATGGTTTGCATACTACATGTCATGCATTGCATCATCGTCACTTACATGATTTATGGCATTTGTTTTATGTGAAAGAAAGATGAAAAACATTTTTTAAAAAGAAATGATCATGTTTTAAAAGAACGCTTCCCACCGGTACCGTGTGTGTATGTGCCTGGCCAGTAAGGACCCGCCCAGATCCGGTGTTAATTGATCTGATGATATGACCGTTTAGGCCCGGAGAGAATAGAACTGAGAATGACCTTTCAGTCCTGGAGAGAATAGACCTGATAATGACTGTTTAGGCCCGAAGAGAATAGACCCGATAAGTGATGACGTTACCGTTCCGAATCCGGGAATAATATATTCGAAGGGGAGACATTACTGCCTCAGATCCGGGAAGATAGATCTGAACACTCTATGGTTTTCTTGACGATGATGTTTTGAAAGAAAAGCATGAAAGATCATATTCTCATTTTTATCATGATGCATCACACGTACATATGTATGCATGTCACGTTTATTGAGTCATCGTGTAGTGACACATGATACTTAGGCTAAGTTGTTATAACTTGGTAGCTCCTAAGTATGACCTCATTAAGTAATGATCCTTTTTAGGTTACGAGTTGATGCAAGTTACAGTCTTTTATTGTTATGTTCTTTATTAAGAAACGATTTTGTTTAAGCTATGATCTTGATGCAATATAATCTTTCATGCTTTTCTTTCAAAACATCATCGTCAAGAAAACAACAGAGTGTTCAGATCTATCTTCCCGGATCTGAGGCGGTCACGTCTCCCTTTCGAATCTACTATTCCTGGATTCGGAACGGTAACGTCATCACTTATCGGGTCTATTCTCTCCGGGCCCGAACGGTCCATATCAGGTCTATTCTCTCCGGGCCTGAACGGTCCATATCAGGTCTATTCTCTCTGGGCCTGAACGGTCCATATCATCAGATCGATTAACCCCGGATCTGGGCGGGTCCTTACTGGCCAGGAACATACACACACGGTACCGGTGGGAAGCGTTCTTTTAAAACAGAATGTTTTCTTTAAAAATGATTTTCATCTTTCTTTCATAAAACCAATGCCATAAATCATGTAAATGATGATGATGCAATGCATGACATGTATTATGCAAACCATGACATAATGCACCACATATACACATATGTACAACTCGTCGCTATGCTGGAAAAATTTCGAGCATGATCACTCCCTTTACTCGGCCTTAATCCCTTGAGATTAGGCCCACTAAAAATAATGCTTGTCATGCGTATGCATAAAAATCCCCTATTTATAAATAAATTCTCGTGACAATACAAAATGCGTAAGACACTTAGTTTAATTAATCACGAAACAAGGCTGCTGAATTTTGGCAATTCAGCGCCCCTTTCTTTGGTCTTTCATGTAAGACCCTTAAACCTCTTTTAATTTGGACCAGCTTTGGAAACTTATTATAAACATTCCATTAATTTGTGATTGTAAGCCCAAATCGTATAACTAGCCTAAGTCCATTCGAATAAGGCCTTATAATAAGTTCCTCAATTCTACCCAAAATCTCATATTAGTGTTGCCCACTTATTTATGGTGTTTACCCTTTAATTAGTCATTCTAAAAATAAGTGGCTTACCTAGAAGGGTTCACCAATGTCTTAAGTAGTTGGTAAATAAATTTCGCAGATTTATAATATCGTTAGAGATGTCATTTATTCTTTTTCTTAAAACCGTTATATTCTGATTTTTGGATTGACCGATTTTACTATAAGTTCTAGTGTGACCACACCGTAACTCCGTTTTCAGAAATTCCAACTCTCAAGATTATTAGACACCTCAGGCTAGAATCCTACAAAAAATTGGCCCAATTGCATATTCCTAAGGTCCATTTCCTGGTTGCTCATTGTGTCACATAAAATCTGCATTGCCCAGTAAAATTTTCCAGCATGACCAGTTTTAGTAAAAATTTCACTAAAAATAATCCGTAACTCCTTTTAATAAAATTTCATCTCTCATATCTAATATACACATATATCTAGTGTCATTCCAAAAATCAACTAAATTGAAGGTCCCTAATGTCTCTTTTTGGGTCTCACAAAACAGCATAAAATCTGTCCTGCTCCAGTAAATTCCATAGTTTGTCACGTTTTCTTCCTAAATGGCCCCAAATTGCATTGTTTGTCATAAACCCTTTATTAAACTTCAAACTTACTCTTTTATGGGGAATTTACAGATTCATCCCGCCACAAAACATCATATGCAATCTCTTACCAAACAGTTTGTTCACCACATACATCATCCTTTGGCTAAGCATACCACATCCTACTAAATCATCATTAGCAACAATTTTGGTGCATACGCACCCTAGTCACCAAAAGCCCATTTAGGTACATGAAAGGCAAAATAATATATCCACAAGGAACATGTTAAGCTTAACACACAAAAGCATAATCTTGTCTCCATTTTACCCCATAATTTATCATTTCATGCAAAACCACCCTTATTTCTTTAACCCCTTCCACCGTATGCCCCTTCCATGGAAAAGAAGGGATCTTTAGCATGTTCATCTTAGGTTGTCACATAATAGTGCATAAAACCAATTAAAATTCCACCTTTAAACAATAAGTCACACATACACGCCATTTGGCCCCTAGGCCGAAAGTTTATGCATCAAAGCTTAGTATATCACAACAAAGATTGAATCTTAAGGTTATCTAGCCATTCATGCAAGCACTCTCACATTCAAGCCACAAAAAGTGTAGTGTACTTGCCTTTTCAACTTACTCCTCTTGAAAGGTGTATGGAGAGTTGAAACCTTTCTTCTCTTCTATGCATGTATCCCACGGTGGTGGAAAGAAAAAGAGATAAAAGGGTTAGTTTACATACTTAACTAAAATATACACTTAGTGAGGGCTAGATGGACTTACCAAAAAGGAGCTTGAGTAGTATTCAAGCTTCTCTAGACTAGAGCCCTCAAAAGCTTGAGACTTGTTGAGCCTAGTGACCTTGAAGGTCACGGTTATGAGCAAGAAATAGCACCATAAGTTTTATCTCATGACAATGTAGATATCTTCTCAAGAAGGCCAAGAGTACTTACCTAATATCCTTTAGTCTTGGAAGAACCTAGGAATCCCTTGTCTTGCTCTTGGCCGTGTGGTTTGGGAGGAAAGGAAGAGAATGCACTTTTCATGCACTAGAAGTCTTTTGTGTGTTTAGAAAATGTTTAGAGAATTCTCAAGTGTGGTTGGAGGGAATTCTCTCTTTTGGCTATGTTTTAGCCGTTGGGGGAGGGGAGTAAGAGGGGTTAGGGTTTACCATAGGAATTAACCTTGATTACTTTAGTTAATCAAGATTAATTTATTACTAACCTTGGTTATTTTAGTCTAATCATGGTTACTTTGGAGTTAAACCAAGTTACTTTATCCAATCATGGTTACCTTAACCTTGGTTTAAATGATAAAGTAACCATGGTACGATTTAAAAATCCTCCATGGTTAGCCATTGGGTGGCCGGTTGGTTGGGGGTCTTTAATGACCCAAACCATGTTTTATCCCTATTTATTACTTGCTTTATTTAATTTATTTTTAGTTTCTTTTCCCCTTCTTTCTCTTAAAATGATTAATTTGGAAAAATGTTGAAGCCCTCTTTGGGCTAAGGGCCGAAAGAATGGAAAGAAAATGTTGCGTTGCAACCAAATTTTCTTCCTATTACCCATACTTGTTCTAAGGGCTTACTAGCTTACTTAGAAGATGGCTCTTTCAATCTTAAGAAATTCAATTGGGGCCTTCCCTAACCTTGGGCCAAAACCTTCCAAGCACTTGGGGGTAAATTGGCCTCTCCTCATGGTCCAATATTCCCACTCAAAAAAAATATATGCATATATTACTTTCCGTAATGTAGGTTATAATAATAATAATCACCGACTCAATAAATTGTAATTGTAATCATATCTTGTCGTATATTCTCTTAGATAGATCTCAAGTACAAGAGGGTTCCTAATTGGTTACAACAGCAGGGACCGTCAAGGTCGGCCTTTTAGACTCTACACACATTGTTCTCCACTTCGATCTCGAGCAAGACTATACTCGGTGTTTTACCTGCCGGGGCTGGATAAGCTCTAGAAAGAAAATGCGAATCACAAAATGGACGCCGGATTATGATCCAGCCATTAAAGTGCCTATCGTTCCCAAATGGTTATCTTTTCTGGGACTCCCAATTCATATGCAGCGAAAAGATGCGATCTTTCAAGTTGCATCCATGCTGGGTGAACCTTTGAAACTCGACGCCGCTACAGCAACGTTGAACCGACCTTCAGTTGCGCGGGTTTTCATTGAGTTGGACGTTTCTAAAGAATTGCCGCAAAGAGTTTTTCCTCAGACATCATCACGAATAATTACGCAGAATGTTGAGTATGAAGATCTTCCCCGCTATCGTGCAACTTGTTACCGTCTCGGTCACGTTGCCTCAGACTGTGGAAAACAGCATGATAATATTGTGCCGCCTGCGGAAAAAGAAACTGCACCTTTGGACAACCCTCAAGTACATCCCTCTGACAAGAACAAGAAACAACGCTGGACCCCCAAAAAGTTGCCCCCCTTAAGTGATCAGCATTCAGTCCCATCAGAGAGAGCAATACCAATTCCAGTATCACCGGAAATGGTCATCGCACAAGTAGTTTCAGACGCACATGACATTTCTAGACTAAAAGGAGTTGACGATTGTCTTTTAAGAGATTTACCGGTGACATCAGTGTTGTTCTCTCACTTGGATAACGAACAGGAACCATCATTAGCAGGCAATTTATTGGATGAACACGAGGAGAGCAAAGCAATGATATCGCAAACTTAATTGAAGCAACATATGCTGATACACAGGCGACTGGCCATGCAAACATTGCTACAGAGCCTACAGATGATGATCCCCCCTCTAACAATCGCAGCCAGGGGCCGCGCATATTAAGGCGAAACCCTCCTACGTCTCCCCGTCTAACTAGGTTACGTGCAGCGCACATCTCTAACCCTTTTGATGTTTTATCCCAATGAAGATCCTGTTGTGAAATGTACGTGGAATACGTAATTCATTTAATAGATTACTTTCATTAGTTCGAAAACACAAGGTTTATATCGTCATCGTTATTGAGACGAAGTTGCATTCTACTGCCTTACAATTGTATCAATTAAAGCTTGGTTTTTCTAAATCTACCTCTGTATGTAACGATCAAATCTGGTTTTTTTTGGAAGGATACACTTCTCAAACTGGAAGATGAACAACCTGGACACCAACATCATTCCATGAAGTTTAGTTGGCTTACCACAAGAGAATATTTTTGGTTGACGAGAGTATACGGACGCCATTCTATTATACAACGGCGTATTTGGTGGGATGAATTGAGTCAATTTCATATGTCAAACACTATCCCATGGCTCGTCGGAGGAGATATTAATACATTTAGAACGTTAGACAAACACCGTGGCAGGTCGAACCCATCATTGCGCACATTGCAAGACTTCAATGATTTCATTCAGCACTGTCAGTTACAAGAAATTTCATTTCAAGGATCCAATTTCACGTTGTCTGACGGGCAAGGATTAGGAAGAGTATGACGGCGTCTTCACCTTTTTTGAGCTCATCTTCCTTTTCGGATTTATTCGCCTATACACAAGTTCAACATCTATCCCGAGCAACTTCGGATCATGCACCTTTACTATTGATATGTGATACTGAATCCCCGCGAGCCCCATCTCTTTTTCGCTACACAGACGTGTGGACAACACATGCAGATTTTGATGAATTTGTCACACACAAATGGCAATCATACTCAACAGTTGGTGGAATGTGGGGATTACACCGCAAACTATCTCTCCTTCGCAAAGACTTGAGACAATGGAATAAAGATACATTTGGAAATATATTTGATGCAGTTTCTCTTGCCGAAGCCGAGGTTAAATCGGCGGAACAAGCTTATGATGCTAATCCTACGGACTCCTCTTGGGCACTATATCATAAGAGAATGGTCGATTGAATATTGCTCAGAAACGTGCCTTCCTATACTGGAAGCAGAAGGCCAACGTCAAATGGTTAAAGGATGGCGATGCCAACACCTCCCTTTTCCATCAAACAGTTAAGCATAAGAGATGTCGTCAGTGAATTTGCAGAATTCAAAAACCGGATGGTACTGAGATCGACCAGCCTTGTGATATTAAAGATGAAGCATTCGATTTTTCTCTACTCTCTTCACTGAAGAGCCAGTTTCAGATTGTGATTTAATTCTGCAGCACATACCATCTCTGATCACAGCAGAAGAAAATAGCGCCTTGAAGGCGATCCCATTACTTCCCGAAGTTAAAGCAGCAGTTTGGGAGCTCAGCCCCTCGAGCGCCATTGGACTGGATGGCTACCTAGGGTCATTTTACAGACATTTCTGGCACTTGATTCAGCATGATATGCATAAGGCAGTTCAAGAATTTTATTTGTGTATTCAAATACCAAAAGCAGTAGTAGCAGCATCTATCATCCTTATCCCGAAGGTGAGCAATCCCCAAACTTTTGCAGATTACCATCCTATGTGTCTTACCAACTTCATTTCCAAGACTATCACCCGCTTACTAGCATCGAGGATGGGGAAAATTTTGCCCAAAACTATTTCGCCAGAATAGGCAGGTTTCATGAAAGGCAGGGACATAACTGAACAAGTACTTTTAGCGCAAGAGATGGTACATGTCTTAGACAAAAGAACAAGAGGCGGGCAAACTATTATTAAGCTAGACATGGCCAAGGCTTTTGACCGTGTTAGTTGGAGGTGTCTCCAACAATTGCTTTGCTGCATGGGCATGGATGAGCGCCTAGTACGCATCATCATAAACAATTTGAGTGACACAAGGTGCTCAATTCTTCTCAACGGTTGTCTAACAGAATCTTTCTCGATTGGTCTGGGAGTCAAACAAGGAGAGCCACTATCGCCCCTACTATTCATACTATCATCTGAAGGTTTTACAAGAGGGCTCAATCACCATATCCGTGAGGGTAACATTATTGGATTTAAGACAGGTCGTACAGCTTGCGTCTCACACCTGGGCTTTGCAGATGATTTATTAATTTTCCTCAACGGTTCACCACGCAACTTGGTGAAATTTTGAAAATTTCTAGACACATATCAGCAGGCTTCGGGGCAATTGGTCAATTACCACAAAAGCCAATTTGTTGTGGGTCAAGGGGTCTCAATTTCAGCACCAACGGCAGCCTTAGGCATGAGATCGACATCGTTACCAATCAAATATCTAGGATCATTCTTGCATAAGGGGATAAATGAAGCAAGGTACTGTTCTGCACTCCTAAATCACTTTGACTCAAAAATGTCGTCGTGGTCGTCTGTGTTTTTATCTATGGCAGGGAGGATTGTTCTCATCAGGCATGTACTCAGTACATTGCCCACACACCTAATCGCTAGCTCAAGATTGCCGGAAGGGGTCATTCACACGTTAAGTCATAAAATGGATTCTTTTCTTTGGAAAGGATGACATCATTGGCAATCCTGGCCTTTAGTGTGCCGGATAGTTGAAGTTGGTGGGCTAGGCATTCGACATCTTTTGTATGTGCAAAAACCATATGATTGCCAAATATGGTGGAAGTATTTCCACTCCTCCACACTATGGGCGGAATTTTGTCGGGCAAAGTATGGCCAACGTCAATCTCTTTATTCACATAGATATGATTCTCCAACATGGAAAAGAATTTGTAGCGTTATTGCATATATGGAGATGCATACCTACACTACTCATAATATGATTCACTGGGCTCCCGATGACAAAGGTCAGTTCTCAATTCGCATAGCTTATTCATTTATAGCTCCTCACGGAGAAACGAACACATAGTCACGGTATATTTGGTGGAAAACTGCGCCTGCTGGTCAGAACATTTTCATGTGGAGGCTTTGGACGCGCTCTCTTCCAATGGTAGATAATTTTTGTGGATGGATGATGGCTTTCCCCTTGCAGTGTGCTTTTTGTCGACAAAGCCACGACCTACAAGATCATGTGTTTTTGCATTGCTCAATCATTCGTCCACTTTGGGTGGACATGTCATTTACCTTTTTTGGCCCAATGCCCCAATCCGGTACCACAAAAGCTCACCTGCTCCGATGGTGGTACACATCATCGCAAACAACAATGTCGGGACAACTCAAATCAATCGTTCCATCTATTGTAGTATGGGAAACATGGAAAATTTATACTGCTTGTAGATTTGGTGAGGAACATTTCACCTATGATATATTATACAAACGAGTAAAAGAGTCGATATACACATGGTGCTGCTCAATAAATGGGAAAAAGTTTGCGCAGACAATACCACATCTGGTTGCTCAGCGGTTCTCTCCCCCTCTGCGAATGAAAAGGCTATCTATAGTTCGCTGGCAATTTCCACCTTCTGGAAAGTTGAAACTTAATGTAGATGCCGCTATAGGCCAATGAATGTCGGTAGGAGGAGCTATACTTAGATCGGATCAAGGTGGATTTATTTTGGCCATCTGCTTCCCGTCGCCTTCCTTACGTCTGCTGCGGGCGGAACTCCATTCAATGACAATGGCACTAATGTATTACGCACGAATTTATGACAGCTTAGTAGTGGAGACGGACTGTCAATCCATGATTACCTTGCTGCCTGAAAACAGACACACCACAGGTTCTTTAGCATCGGACATCACAAGAGAAACATAATTTCTCATTCTTAATCACTCAACAATTCAATATTGTCCAAGGTAAGCAAATTCAGCAGCACATTGGTTAGCAAGATATGGCTATGATTCAGCAGGAATGACAATCTACAGTACTCCTCAAGAATTGCCTATGAAGTAAGAGGCACAATTTTCACGGACCATCAGATGCCGGTTTTCAGAGCTTAATACATGAAGGCCATATTTCTATATTGTTGTCTGTGTTCCATAACACAGACAACATGGGTGCGTTTCTTTTTCCTACCTTTGTTTATTCTAGACGATAGTCTTTGTGCCACCATTCGATACACTCATTTTTTTGTCATTTGCTCTTGCATTTGCTTGGCCACGGTGCATACTCTCGGGGGATACCATGAGGATCACATCTACATCACACATTGGGGCATCATCCACTCCCAGCGGCAATCATCGTAATTCGTCGTCTTGGCTCAACTTATGCCAAGACGACTTCGGCATGGTTTGGGATCCATTAAGCTCATGCATTTCTATTTTTATTGTGTTACTCCTAACTGCCCTTTTCCTCCTTCATGAGGTACATGGAACATCAATCACACATGGCGACTCATTCGCTCTGGACTCAAGACACGATTTCTGGCGCATTACTGATGCATCTCCCCACACGATTTCCTACTTGTATTCATCAGCATATAAGCGAGATGTTCTTACCAGTCATATAAATATGTACGCTTTTTGCTTCGCCAAGTTTTTATCCACAAGGGTGGTTTTTCTTGGCAAGGTTTTAATGTGGCATATCATATATGACTGGAGAAACGTCATCATTAGCACTTTGTTCCATTTATTTTCGTACTCTGATGGTTGTAATATGGTTTCCTCCGCCACAAGTGAGGTTTTTCAATAAAATATATCATTTCGATAAAAATATATATATATGTATATCAATTGTATCGGACGCAATGATCTCGCCACTGCAGCAAGGTGGAAAGAAGCCATCTTTTGCATCCCTTTTCAAACCATCATCCAATCCTTCTATTGCTAGTAAATCTGTTCAGAGATATAAGGGTAGTTATATGATCTCATTCTCGGAGGAAGAAGTTGCTATCTTGACAAGCCATACAAGTTTTTGCTGTTGGGATCGTTTTGGTATGGAAGACCACCAATTGCTGCCATTTGCGCCACCATTAACCGCGTAGGCTTCAGTGGCACGGTCCGCATTGGCCTATTAGATTCAAATTACGTATTGCTGTATTTTACTCAAGAACAAGATTATTTATTGTGTTTTGCATGTCAAAGTTGGATGATTGCTAGAAAATATATGCGGGTGACTAAATGGACCCCGGATTATGATCCAAAGATTTATGTTCCAATTGTTCCAGGGTGGAAATCTCTTCTAGGTCTCCCTGTGCATTTTCATCAGAATGCAAGATGATTGGTACGCCAATGAAATTTGACAATGCCACATCCGAGAGATTGCAGGCACCTGTAGCAAGATTGTGTGTTGAACTAGATGTTTCTTAAGATTTTCCTGTGCGTGTTTATATTTAGGTTTTCAATAGATGTATTTCCCAAAAAGTGATTTATGAAGACTTGCCAAAATATTGCACACGTTGCTGTAGACTAGGGCATAAGGCAGATGGTTATGGTGTTGATGAGCGTCCACTGGATCATCCAGTGGCTGAGGCACAGGCAGCCAAGTTTGTCACACAAAAGAAGATTGCTCCTCCTCAAAGATGGACTCCTAAAAAATTTCATTCACAGGATAATGCAGAACCATCGACTGCGATTCGTTCTGAGATCGTCCCTCATGTGATTGATTTGCTTGCGTCTACAGATGAATCCAAGCTGCAGTCTCCCAACTTGGGCAAGGTTGTAGTTTTGGAAACATAGGATATCTCTAGATTAAAAGGTATTGATGATGTAATACTGCAGGACTTGCTTGATAATCCCGTTTTACATCCATTTTGGATGATGATACTGAGGATAGGACAATTTCACCGCTGGCTCCTTCCGATGAAGAGGTGTTTCAGTCCTATGTTGCTGACGTTGTGCAATCAATAGTTATTGATGCAGGTCATAAGGATATGCAGAATTCTTCATCAGCTCAGCTATCGTCCCTTGTGATTCTGAGCCAAGAACAACAATTTCAAGTGCCGCCTAGACTACTTCGTCGTTGTAATAGAGATATGGATCCTTTATCACCTCCCTTTACAAGATCAAGTGCGGCTCTCTCCAACTCCTTTGATATTTTGTCTACTCAATGAGGATTCTAATTTGGAACGTTCATGGTATTCGTACTTCGCTATCTCGATTACTTACATTAAATCGGCAATATCAACTGCATATTTTAGTTGTTATAGAGCATAAGGTGCGTCAAACAGAGTTAATTTCTTATCTTCTTCAACTTGGTTTTCCTAATGCCTTGGCTGTTAATGGTGATAACATTTGGATATTTTGGAGACACTCATTTTTACAAAAAGAGGGCCAACGACCAGGTGTGCAGAATCATTCTTTGCAATTTTTCGGTGGTTGGCCACTGGAGATTCTTTTTGGTGTACGTTGGTGTATGCATTACACACAGTAGCTCGCAGGCCACTATGGCTTGATTTGGTTTCTTTTCATGCTGACATTGATTTGCCTTGGGTCATTGGTGGGGATTTCAATACGTTTTTGAAGCTTGCTAAGCACAGAGGACGATCTACCCCAGCATTGCAAACCTTGCAAGATTTTAAGGATTTTGTTTCAGAATGTTCTTTACAATCCATTATTTTTCAAGGCTCACCTTATACATGGAGTGATGGTAGGGGGTTATGTCGAGTCAGTGGCAGACTGGATCCCTTTATTTGTTCATCAGATTTGTTCGATTTATTTGGGGTTGTTCAATATCATCATTTGAATCATGCTACCTCCGATCACTCTACTATATTTCTAGACTGTTTGGCTGCATCTTTGCCTGCGTCAGCAACATTCTGCTACCTAGATATATGGGAGACACATCCAGATTTTAATAATTATGTGACTCATCAATGGCAATCTTTTTCCACTATTGGAGGCATGTGAGGTTTCTATGCTAAATTGCAACAGCTAAAGAGATGCCTCATACGATGGAACAAGGATGTCTTCGGAAACATATTTGGTGCGGTGGTTCATGTAGAGGCAGAAATCACACGATGTGAAAGGCTTTATGACTCTTCCCCATCGGATGATACAAGGGCGACGTATCATTTATCTATGGCTAATCTGAGGCTAGCACAGTCACGTGCTTTGTTATTTTGGAAACAAAAGGCCAACATCAAATGGATGCGCGATGGAGATGCAAACACTCGGTTTTTTCATCAATCTGTGAAAGTAAAAAGATGCTGCGAGTGTATTCGACGTATCTTGCGAGAGGATGGGGTTGAATTGGATAGTCAGCAGGATATAGAAACTGAGGCCATTCGCTATTATCAGACACTATTTCCTGGTGACTACACAGATGGCCATGACGAAATCCTACAGTACATTCCATGTATGGTTACTGATGATGAGAATGATCAACTTTTAATTCTGCCAACTTTACAGGAGGTTAAGCATGCGGTGTGGCAATTATGTCCAACAAGTGCAGCAGGCCCAGATGGTTTTCCAGGTTCATTCTACATACATTTTTGGAAGGTAATTTCAGCTAATGTTCATAAAGCGACACAAGAGTTTTTTTATAGGAGTCCGACCTCCGGCTAGGATGGCTGCAGCGCTAATTACATTGATCCCTACCGTCATTAATCCTGCATCTTTTTCGGAGTTTAAGCCTATTTGTTTGACTAATTTTATAGCCAAGATAAACATCCGAATCTTGGCAACGCGGGTTTCATCAGTGCTAACGAAACTGATCTCTCCTGAACAGGCTGGGTTTATGAAGGGAGGAGATATTACAGAGCAGATTTTATTGGCGCAGGAAATGGTACACATATTGGATAAACCGGTCCAAGAAGGACATGTCATTATCAAATTAGATATGTCAAAGGCGTTTGATAGAGTTAGTTGGTCTTATTTAAGCAGTCTCTTATCTAAAATGGGTTTCCATCCGCGCTTAGTGCGAATTCTTATTAATAGTCTATCAGCCACGCGTTGCTTCGTATTAGTTCATGAGAAACCAGCTGCGTTTTTTCCCATATCCCGTGGGGTAAAGCAGGGAGATCTTCTCTCTCCTCTATTACTCATACTGGCATATGAAGGCTTCTCTATAGGACCTAATACGCTTATGGGTTATTGTACCATTTTTGGATTTCAGGCAATGCGGGTTCCCAAAGTTACACATTTGGGATTTGCTGATGATTTAATCATTTTTTAAATGGGGCTCTTCGCAATTTGCAGAGGTTTAGTCATTTTCTGGCGAGTTATCAACATGCTTCAGGACAGTTGGTGAATCTTCATAAGAGTCAGGTTGTGGTGGGTGCTGGAGTATCTAGTAGTCGAGTTTCACAGACTCTGGGCATGAGTCTATCGACGTTACTTATAAAATACTTGGGCTCATATTTGTATAAAGATATTAATCGTGCTGCATATTGTATATCCTTGATTTCTCATTTTGATGCGGTGTTGAATTCTTGGTCTTCAAAATTACTTTCAATGGCCGGACGTGTTGTATTATTGAAACATGTGTTGTGTTCCATGCCATTACATATAATTGCAAGCTCCAGATTGCCGAAAAGTGTCCTCAATATGCTCAGCAGGAAAATGTCTAAATTTCTATGGAATGGTCGCCATCATTGGCAATCTTGGGACATAGTATGTCGCCCAAAAGAGTTTGGAGGCTTGGATATTCACCATCTATCTATAATACAGCAGGCATATGATTGTCGATTATGGTGGAATTATAAACATTCACAATCACTATGGGCTCAATTTTGCCATAAAAGTATGGCCGTCGAACATTACTACATGCTCATATTTATGATTCTCCTACTTGGAAGTGTATTTGCAGGATTGATGCCTTAATGAAAAAGCATGTACAAATTACTCCCGAAGGCTTATCTTGGGCACTGATAGTGCGGGGCAGTTTTATCTCAAGTCGGTTTACATGGTTTTATCGACCACTTTATTATATCCTTATTCAAAATTTATTTGGTGGCCGACAATGCCCCTCGGTGGCTGACTGTTTCTTTGGAAATTATGGAGACGTTCTCTTCCAATTGCTGATAATCTTTATGTGGCAGGTTATTTTTCCTACACAGTGTGTATTTTGCAGGTAGGATTCTGACCATCTAAATCACATCTTTCTTAACTGTGTGGCTATCAAACCACTTTGGCAAGAAATGTCGATTCATTTCTCTGGCCCAATGCCCTCTCAATCAACTATTTGGGCACATTTGATGCGATGGTGGAGGACGTCCTTTTCGCATATGATGCTAGGGCAGCTGCGTGTTATAGTGCCATCCCTAGTGGTTTGGGTTGTTTTGAAAGAATATACGCGCATTCGATTTGGAAACGAAAGGTTTCTGTATAGAAGATTGTTTAAACACATTCGAGATCATGTGTAGACTTGGTGTGCTGCTACACAAGACCGAAAATTCTCTCAACACATTCCTCATTTGGTTACACATTCTTTTTTGCCGGCCATTAGAAGGTGCATGCCTCGAATTATTTGCTGGGAGAATCCTCCCACAGGACGATTTAAGCTGAATGTGGATGCTACTATAAAACAATATCCAGCTGCTGCAGGAGCAGTTCTGCGTAATCATCAAGGAGAATTCATTTCGGCTATTTGTTTCTGTTTGCTTGCAGTGATCCCATTGAGAGCTGAGCTTATGGCTCTTCAATTTGCTCTTATATTTTACTCTAAGAATTATGATAGACTGGTCATTGACACAGATTGTAGCATTCTTCTGCAGCATATAGCGACTCCGGCTAAATTCACGGGAGCTTATGCTTCTGATTTGCAGCGTGCAAATGAATTTTTGAGGTTGAATGGCGCAAACCTTCATTATTGTCCTAGAGAACCAAATACGGTAGCACATACACTAGCACCACATGGGTTACATTCGGCAGGACTTGCACTCTACACTACATTTGCGGCTTTGCTTTGTGAACTTCGAGGAGCGCTCACATTGGACATTTCTGTTCCAAACTTACGATTATGAGATTTTTTGTCTTCCAATGGGTTAGCGCATTATGGAAATTGTTGTCTATGTCAACTTGTGGTATAGGCAACGTTGGTATGTACTCACTCCATTATCTTACACTTGCGCTCATTATTCACAATGTTTTTTCGGTATGTGTCACATTTTGCTTCTTTATATTTTTGCCGAGGAACATAGGAATAAATCATGGTGCAGCAATGAGCTACTCAAGCTACAATTCTCAAGTGCGCTGTATTTGCAATTGAGGTTGCCTGTGTTCAAAACAAATACAGGCAATGCTAGTATGTATGGAGATTGCATAGCTTCTGTTTTATTTTCACTTGTTGATATTTTACTAATCCCCTCATTTTTGTGCTACATATGGCATATATGGATGCATCATTGGCCCTCATGTGAGACATGATGGAGAATGCCTGTTTGGCTATGCTTGGCACGGATCATCAGTGGAATGAATCACCCTGGACTGAGCAACAAATTGTTCTTTGGAGACAATAGAGCAGCCCGAAAATTTAATATTCATATGCCTTATTGTAACTTCTTTACATTCTTAAACTCTATTTTATTGTTTGCAGGTTTTTTGCATTTCATGTATATTTTTACTATTTTGTTTTGCTTACTTTGGGAGAGTCTCCCACCCTAGCTTAGTTATTATCTTGTAACCACGGTATTCCTCCGCCACAAGTGAGGGAATTACGTATTAATAAAACAACTGGACGGTACCGCCCGTCTTTCATCAAAAAAAATATGGAGCTATTTAGGGTAGGAAAAGGAAGAAGAAATTGTGGTTAGAAAAATACCCTCAACAAAATAACAAGTGGACAAAATTGCGTAGAAACTAAATTATGGTATTTTGTCTTATTCTACCCACCCAAAATCCCCTTGACTGCCCCTCCGTTGCAAGTAAAAGAAAAGTTTTCTTCCATTTGTTTTCCACTACACAACAAAACCGTACGTACTTTTACCCAATTATCACGTTTTCTCCCACTTTATCCTACATAACAAAAAAAGACAAACTTTTTTCTTCTACTCAAAACCCATAACCGGCCCCTTTTGTTACGACCCATGTTCTGTATCGAATAATTAAACTAGGTTGTATGTTACAAGACATAGAATACACACACATTAATTAAAATAAATTGAGAACATAATTGTGTCACAACTACTAATCTATAAGTTAAAACAAGGCATATATATATATATATAACTATATAGGTGTATACACATATCCATACACTTTATGTCACAACTTTTAATAAAAAGGAAATAAACCAAAAATAGGATATACACCAAGAAAATTCTAGAACCAAATAAAATGACTAGTTTAACCCTCCCCCCACATCCGGCCCTTTTCCCCCTTGGAAACCCTAAGATGATATTTTTCTCCAAGCATGCTCTATATGTAAAGACAACCGTTGACATGCATTGGTGGGTTGTCTTACAAAAGCTTCCCCCTAGGTTTAATTTTTCATGCTTGTAAGAAAACCTTCCCTTTAGGCATAATCATCTTCCCTTTTTGTCACGTCAAGCCATCTACCCCAAAGAATCAAAATGCACCATTTCTACTTTGGTGTGGCCGAGTTTTTTTAAGGAAGGAGTAGGGGAAAATTTCCATCTTGCAATCTCAAGTGTGACTCCCTTAAAATTTCTTCCACAATCATCCAAGTTTTCTATACTCCAAAACCATTTCCAATCTCTTCCATCTTGCTCTCAAACCGCCCCTTAAGGAAGTGAAAGAAGCAGGAATTTCCTACAAACATAGAAGAAGAGAGTGTTGAGAAAAAGGGGTTTGAGTGATTTCAAAATGCATGATTTAAATAACGTGTTACAAAGAAATGCATGACATATTTTATGACATGACACTTTTTTGCATATAACTTGCCTTATATAGTTCATATATAATGTTGCCGTACTAACGAGCCATGAAGCTTTAAAGCTTACATCAAATGGCAAACATTTGTTGTGTTTGAACTATTTTCAGGTGCCACAATTAATGAACTAAACTAGTTCATTAAGTGAAGTACTTAGTTAATTAAACTAAGTAGTTCATTAAAGGAAGCAATATTTGGAAAAGGCACAAAGGCAACAAGGTGAAGAAAGAAAAGTCTTCCACTCTCCTCTCCACACTATATACACGCCATTTATATATATGTATATATATATTTTCAAATTTTTTGAAAAAAAGCACGTACACATTTATTCCAACGTATTACCGACACGTTATATATTTTACGTACGTACGTTAACGTCACACCACCATACTTAACTCATATTTATGAGTATATTCAAGTCTTATATCATATGATATTAGTCATGGTGATGACAAATTAAATACGACATGTTAAAAGGTTCTAAACCAAAAATTGTCGTATTGGGCGAATACTGAAACTTCGCCAACGTGTCACGTACTTGCCATAAATAGATGGTCAGCCCCTACACCTCAAAAATACTCATAATTTTCGTGGGTTTGATGTTATTTCCAGCCATAAAATCATTCCATGTTGGCACACACAAATCACCCCACATTAATGCCAAATTGTGGAGATTCCAATTTCAATTTTGTCACATGTAAATGACGCCACTTTAAGACCAGCCAAGTGCTGAATATTAAAGTTTATTTTATATATATTATATGTTACATAATATATATAACATGTGCAAAAATTTGGAATTTAATTAGAGGAAAATTGGGTAATCGATAAACGTCAAAAATTCGGTTTTCTACGTACACGACACATGAAACATTTTTGGCATAGCATATAACATGTATCTAGACACTTTTTACATATTTCATACATCTCAAAGTGTTCTAGAAAATTCAATTAAGAGCTGATTGGAATATACCATGTGTGTATTATTAAATATGCACTATTTTACAAAGTTAGCAAAAATAAAATTCAGCACATGCACAACTCTAGGTCACACGCCTATATCAGCTGAGATAGAGCATATGTGGAGCCTTGTTGGCATATTGATTGGTCAAGAATGAAGCATACAATGTTGATGACATAAAGGAAGGAGCTACACAAGGTAACATTTCAAACTTATGTCTCATTTGTAACACATGCTGAAAATTTCAGCATGTGCTAAAGAGCTGGCCATTTTAACATCATAATGAGCAATATTTACTTCTTGAATTAAGTGAATTAATTGGAAGATAATTTGGAAGCATTTTGAATAAGTTATGGAATTTAAGTGGTGATATTTTTAAATATCACACATGCTGAAAATTTTAGCATGCGTGAATGTATAATGGCCTAAATATAGGCCACATTGTTGTCAAATTTTTATTCCATAAAAGATGAGAATATTGCATACTAAATAGTGATTGAATTATCCCTTAATTTCTTGGATTAAATCAATACAAAATTTGGGAATATTTTGAATAGAATATAAATGTTTCACATGCCGAAATTTCAGCATGTAAAGCATCATAATGGCCGAATTCTTTAAGGATTTTTGGAGAAAATTGTCTTGCTTAATTTATGTGATGATCTTGGGAGTTATGGTAACTATTTTATGATGATTTTGTCACATGTTTTAAGTGTTATTCTCAGATTTGTCTAGTCATCAAGTGATGACAACATCCAACCAATCAATGAGTGTCAAGTAAGCAAGAGCTTAATGATCATCCAATGAGAACATGCCAAGTAAGCAAAGACATGTCACAATGATGCCATATACTCTTCCAAGGACTTAGAAGATAATTTTCAAGAGGGGAAGAGCAGCAATAGGGGGCGGCCAAGGACTTGATAAAATGAAGAAGTATTGCAAAATAGAAGTCTCACAAGTGCAAAAAGCGAAAAACATTTTCTAGACTTTCTTCTTCTACCTTTCTTTCTTTCTTTTCTCTAAAAGTCTATTGTATTCATATTCATACATCTTGAATAGGCTTCTTACATACCACCATATTCTCTTTATCATTGTAAAAGATTGATCAATGTGTGATCAACCTTGAACTTGCAAGGTGGTGGTGTTCTTGTGCATTGTATTCTCATACAAGGTTTGTAAAAGATTGGAGTTGGTGTGTAACTCCATCAACCCTGTGGTAAGGTGTTATTTTGTGTTTGGTGATTAGTGCTAACCAAGAAAGGTGTCCTCGAAGACTGGAGTAGATTGTTTATAATCGAACCAGTATAAAATTCTTGGTGTCATTTACTTTCAGCACTGTTTATCATTTTTGATTACGTTAGTAAAAATAGTAAACGTTTTTCAAAAATTACGAAACTTTCCAGAATCATAGCCACACGTCTTAAGGTTAATTTGGCATAAGTTTCAACCCTTTTGGACAAGTATAAGTCAACCAAACGTCCAAAGTTCTGAGACTAGTGCAGTCTGATTTTCAGGCTTGCAAAGGTTGAGACTTTGATCGTATTTGACTAACTTTCCAAAAGAGTTTTTCAAAACTGTTTCAAACCACTTAAATATAACATATAAGGGGTTAGTGGTTAAAGTTTCAGAGCATTTGGAGTTCCGTATAAATAGGAATAAATTTTTCAAATCAGTCTATCGTTTCTGGCAGATTCGCGCAATCAGACCACCAACGATTTTTGAAGGGGTTAAAGGTTGAATTTAAATCTGAAATTTATAGGAGACACTCAAAACATCTGAGACTAAGTTCTCTCAAAATTTCAGAATTTTGGAAGACCTACAACCTAGTTTTAAAAATGTTTTAAAACTGGTCCTGAAAACAGAAACTGTTTTCAGAAGTTGAGTTCTTGAGTCAAAAAAATTTTAAAAAAAAACTTTCTGCACCAACTATTCAAACCCCCCCCCCCTTCTAGTTGTGCCTTGCAGATCCTACAGAGAGGTGAATAAGAAGTTCAACAAATTAAATCCCATCTAAGGTATGTTCTCCTCAAGTATTTCCTCTTCAAGAAGCTCCTTTAACCACCCCTCTCAACCTCCAAAACCATGACCTATGTAGGCAAAAAAGGAGTGAAGAAAACTTTTTAAGGATTAGAGCAATTAAACATGTCATCAAGCACATAATCTAAATCAAGGAGGAAGGTGAGATTTCTTGAGAAACCTCCTTCGAATTCTTATGATTCATCTCTTTTCTAGACTTGAATCACTCCCTCACCTAACCATGCCCAAAACCGTGGCCCATAGGTGAAGGAGGAAGGTTGACAACTTCAAGTTTAGTCCAAGAAGAACCTTAAACTAATTGTTGAAGCTTTGAATCAAGGCTCAAAAAGGAAAGTCCCTCTCTTAGATCATCCATGTTATTTTGAAAACTATAAGATTATGTTCATATAAAAAAATAGGATCACTCAAGCTT
Organism: Eustoma russellianum; assembly: GCA_036186865.1. Classification (NCBI taxonomy): domain Eukaryota; kingdom Viridiplantae; phylum Streptophyta; class Magnoliopsida; order Gentianales; family Gentianaceae; genus Eustoma; species Eustoma russellianum. The sequence goes on along the minus strand of AP025050.1, from coordinate 23,906,766 downwards.
AGTTTTAAGCCATTTCCTTATCCTACTACTATAAAGATCTATGGTTGCATGTGTAGTTGAAGGTTATCTTTTGTGACTTATGAAAAAAGAAATGATGATTCGAGACTTGAACCTTAAATAATATGAGTATGCATGTGAAGATATTCTTGAATGCAAGCCTCGTATGTACATGCATGTGCTCTAATTGAATATAATGTTAAGATGAACCAAGAAGGGTGCTGCATGTTAGCTAAAGTGACAATCTTGTTCTCTTTTGAACATATATATTATGACATAAGTATGTTACATCTCTTGATATGTTTACTTATAATAATTTCCTATGAAATTGACCATCAATGGAAGAATAAATCATATTAAAGTTGAGTTCTTGGGCATTATTTTTGAGGGTATGATAACCACCTCTTTCTTTGAAGTAATACATGAATGATTTAATCAAAATGGTGCTGTTTTGGACACCCCCTTAAGGCACGGTTTCTAGGCCCATGAGAGTGTTTAAATTTGCAAATGAAGACTAAAGAAGGTTTGTTAACATGTTCTCCTCCAACCATTATGTTTTTTGTGTTTTGACTTTCAAGCTGTAGGATATCAGGCGCTACCAATTCTCTCAAAACTAATTGGTGATAAGAGATGCGTATACCCTAGCCGTATAGTGCATTCAGCACACACAAGCGCCCACATCATTTGACTGTGACTTGGACCACTCGGCCTACACCATGAGACAATTGCTGCACACCCAACAATCTCCCCCTCAACAATTGCTCCTGCCGGGAATCGAACCCATGACCTTGGCTCTGATACCACTTGTAGGACCAGGCGCTACCAACTCTCCCAAAACAAATTGGTGATGGGAGATGAGCTTACCCTAGCCTTATAGTGCATTCATCACACACAAGCGCCCACGGAATTCAACTGTGACTTGGCCCACATGGCCTACGCCACAGGACAATTGCTGCACACCCAACACAAGCATGTAATTTTTGGTAAAAGAATAGCATGTTCATAATAGATAATTTGTTACAATTTTATGGACATCCTACATGTTTAAGAGCATCATCATATTGTGTGATAAAATGAACTTAGGAATTATAAGAGTAATAAAGGAGTATAGGGATAGAAAGAAATGAAACATTTTAAGGGGTTAAACCTTCCCCTTACCTCTCGGCTTTGGGGTGGGGATGACACACCCACTTGTTTCATTTCAACTACATGTCCATGATATGTGTATTGTGTATATTATGTGAAACTCATGTTCTTGTTATATATGAGATATGTTATGCCCTAGAGTATATTTCAGGATAAGTTTTGGATTCTTTGATGTTACTAATGTTTTTGCTATGATTTTAGGATGATGATGCAAGGTAGATTTTAAGATATGAATAAGTATGAAATTAGCCAAACTGGGGGCTGTTTTGGGGGCTTTGGCTGAAAACCCAAAGGAAAGAGGACCAAATGGTGATTTAACGATTTATTGGGTATATTTGAGGAAATAAATTGTGGTATTTGTCAAGCTTAAGTTAAATACGTCTAATGAGACTAAATGGACACTCAACAAATTAATGAACACACGACTAAAGTATTTTACATCACATTTCATGTTTTTAAAGAAAAGCCGAAGTTTTTAAGTTTACAAAATTAAGAAAGATTTCATATGCATAAAGTATGACGTTTTTGAAATAAAGACTACGTTTTGATGTCATGTTATGAGAAGCATGTCTTCAAAAGAAAGTTAACGCCACGTAACAAACTTATCAACGAAATGGATAATTCCAAGACATGTTATGTTTCTACGTTATGATTACGTCGTGTTCGACATATTAGCGGTCGTCATGACACCAAGATCGGGGTGGTTGGTGTCATGGGCATAAGTTATGCTATGTTCTGATATGTTTATGTTTATGAGTCGAGTGTAACACCTGGGTTGGACCTAAGGGGTCTCAGCATTACGTCACCATTAGTGATTTGTATATATGGCGTAATACCTTGGTTGGACCAAAGGAAGACATATTTGTACTTATGACTATTCGGGGAATTATTCCGTATGTCTTTGATATATTTCTTACATGGACATGGCCATCATATATCATGTCATGTTTGCATTTTTATTTACGAAAGCTCTTGTGATGCATTTTAAGATCATGTTTATGAAATGTCAAGATAATATATAAATAAGGCTTTTGAAAATTCAGATAAAAAGAATATTTATTTTACAGATAGCGTTATGACGATTAGACTATGTCATGAATTCATAAGCTAGGAATGGACACGGCTCGGTTGACTTTCAAGGAGATAGGTAGAGTAGATTTAATTCCGTAGGAATGATATCATGAATGCCTTGTTTTATTTACTTGTTGTTGCATATACGATGTATGTTTTGTTAATTAATTTTCCTTAACTGAGACATATAAACTTATTTATGTTCTTAATTATGTTTTTATTATCATGTCTCATCTTGTTTGATGTGGCATGGCGGTTCTAAGGGTTGGACTTGATAGGTGATTTGTATATCGCCTAACCATTGTTTATGTATAAACTTTGCAGAGGACAGGACTTTGAGGTTGAGTAAATTGAAGATGAGCCAAAGAGGGATGAGCAGTGAGCAATTGTCGTAGGCCTTAGGATGACGACTTTGCCTTTTGGTGGATTAATTTATTTTAGGCCTCTAGTTTGGTTGAACATCTATGTACTCGATTTCGGATGATGTATCTGTTAAACTGCAGTGTTATGTTTAAGTTATTGTGCTTTCTCTATATCGCTCTATGTCTCGGATAAGATGTATCGACGCCTGATACCTTTCGTAGCAGACTACGGCGGGCAAACTGTTTTGTAGACATAGTCTGGAACGGGGCGCTACACCCTTAGTCAAAAAGAAGACAAGATGTCTTCTTTTTCTTTTCTCTTGTTACACACTCTTCTCACCCCATCATAATCCTACCATCTAATACTTCCAGACCTTCATAATTCCAAGAACATTTTCTCTCTTCCCTCCCTCTCTTTCCATCAAATTTGGCAGAAATCTCACCAAAAGGTGGAAAAATTAATTTCTTTTCTTCATCCCCCACATTTTACTTTCTTACACACTCCAAATCACATCATTTCTATTCCACCTTCTCCCATCTTCTCCCATCATCTTTTCCAACTCCATGATTTTCTCTTTCCCCTCCCACCCTCTTCTTTTCGTTCACTCCATCTAATAGGAAAGAGAGAAGGCTCTCTTCCCATTTTACTTCCTACACTTAGCAAAATCCTCCATTCTTACACTCGCCCTTCTCCTCAAACAAAAAATCAATCCTTCTAAGTTTTCTTTCTTCCTTTTGGCCGACCTTTACAAGATGGAACAAGAAGAAATTTTTCTCTGCAACACGTTTTCTCTCCTCTATCTTTCCTTCTCAAGCAAGAACAAGTCTTCCAAATCCTTTTCACCCATACATGGCCGAAGTGATAAGGAAATAGATTCTAGAAACCTTCTCTTCTTTTTCTCATTTCACACCTAGAAAACCTTCATCTTCAAGAACACTTCTCTCTATCCTTCTCAAGAAGGAAAACAAAAGTCTTCCAACCACCATTTTTCCATCAAGGCTGAATTTTATCAGGATGAAGCCAAGGTGTAGCAAGGTTAGACCTTCAATTAAGATAAGTTATATTTCTTCCATTTCTCCGTTTCTATAAGTTGCTCACTAAATCCTTCCTTTTATGTCTAAAATCGTGGGTGATGTGAGGTGGAAAAGAGACAATTTCTTCCAAACAAAGTGAAGAACATCAGTTTAAGTGTAAGAAAAAGTGACAAAGGCAAGTATTCTTCCTAGATCCTACATGGATTTTCAAAGATTTATGTATTTATATTTATACAAAGTTGGATCATTCATGGTACATGTTCAAAGATTTCACAACAAAATTATGTAAAATATAAGTTGTCATGTGATGTATACATTGATATATGTGGATCGGTCAAACACACTAAATGGAGCTTTTATGTATAATAAAGTAAAGTGGTGATATGTATATATGTATATATATGTGAGTATACATATAGGTATACACATATGGACATAAGAGTTATAAAAAGAAAAAATATAATAAAAATGACTTTATTAAATGTTATGAGTATATACATGCATAATGTAAGAAGATATGGTCATTTTTTTGGCAGAAAATGTGGTATGCTTTATTGGGCCTCATTTATGGCGGAAGAATACCATGTTACATGATTCAGTGTACAACATCATATGAATAAAGATAGTAAAGGTACAGAATGAATGTCATTGTCCAACGACATATGATATGCCGTATTAAAACCTTGCCAACTAAAACCACCCTTGTGGATAAAACATTGGCGAAGGTAAAAAGCGTACATACTTATGTGGTTGGACCAATGGCAATTTACAATGTAATATGAAAAAATAATGAAAACTAGCAACAGCCAAAAAAGTGGACCAACAACGAATGTTGCCTCCAAAACCGAGATCAGGAATAATGTAGCTTCGATCAACTCTATGTGATTGTGTATCAAGCAGGCCGGAATGTTGGGAGATTTGAATCCGTGACAACAATTCCACGAATATGTGGAGGTAGGGATGATAGCGTGGGATAGTACTCAGCCGTAACAGTTGCCCTGGCCTCCTGAGCCAGATAGTGTGCAGACTGATTAATCCCTCTAGGAGAATATTGTACTTTGATGGGAAAACCCTGGATAAAAGCCCTGAGACGAAGTAAATCTGGTGCTAGGGATACAGTAGTATTGCCTAATGCAGAAACCAACTCCTGGCAATCAGTTTCAACTACTAGGTGTCCAATTTTTGGTATTTAATAAAGAAGAGCAATAAGCATAGCTTGAGCCTCCACCAGTAGAGGATAATCATGTCGTAAAGGGAACACAGATGATGTAATTCTCCTTTCGAGTTACGGACAATAGCTTTGTCGGCTGCTACATATCTGCCAACCGCAGCATCCGTATTAAGTTTTTAGCAGCCAGATGGTTGGGGACTCCAGCGAATAATATGAATCCGATGCAAGCGTAGTGGCGGAGAAAGGCCTAACTAAATAAGTCTAGGAATAGATGATGCAAGCTTGGACCCATTACTTGATTTTGCCCAATGAAATATGTCACGTTGAATTGTACGAATTAATGTTCGTTGAGACCATGTTGCCTCATCAAATACAATAGAAGTGTATGACCAAATGTTCCAGAGCAAAATACCAAGATAAACAAATTGCATTTTGCCTAAAAAATTCAGTGGAGCCCCAATACAAACCGATAAGAAATAGGTGCGCCAGCTACCTGCATGAGGAGTATCTATATCCAAGAGAGCATCAAAATATGACCTAACCACCCGAATCTCCAAACAATGATAAAATAAATGGCTGGTTGAGTCTGACACTAGTCGGCAGAATGGACACATGGAGGGCATGATTTGTATAAACGTACAACAACATCTGGAAAGGTAGTAAGCCTTGAAAGAGCTTCCAAAGAAAAAACTGAATAGCAGGCTGCACTGACTTCATCCAAACAAGGGAGTATGACAGAAGTTTGGGCGCAGTGGCACGGACACCATCATATGCTTTCCGTAGGGAAAACTGTCCAATAGGAGATATCCATATTGGTGAACCATCAACCTAATGAACCATTGAAGAGCAAACTGTATTAATTGAATAAATGCGGCGCCAACTTGGAGAGTCATACAAATGAGGAGTAAAATCCGCCCGCATCCATAATGAAGTCGCAGATAATCACCCCCATAAAATGTTGCTTTTATGATATAACCACCACAATTTGCATGAGTATGCATCTTGAACAACACTTAACCCTCAAATTGCTAAGCCTCCCTCAGAGTGTGGATAACATATTCTGTGCCATGAAATCCAGTGGTGCTTTTCTGGCCCCCACAAAAATCATGCAAATTGTTGTTCGAGTGCCCTAATGATACTGTGTGGCAACTGTGTAGCAGCCATAATATGATTCGGAATAGACGATAAGATAGAGCATATGAGAATAATCCTACCCGTAACACCCAAGATCTTGTTCTGCCGGCCCCTCAATCGGTTCTCTACATGTTGTAATAAGTCCTGACAATGACAAGCTCAGGTAATTCCTTTATGCAAATAAGAGCCCAAGTATTTCATTGTTAGTGTAGATTGTCGCATCCCCAGAAAACTTGTAAAGGAATGTCGGCGTGGAGTAGGCATCAGATCCTAAAAGACCACTGAACGTTTATGCCAATTGACTGCTTGACCCAAAACATGTTCATAATATGAGAGAAACTGCTTAAATCGCTATAAGTTTCTGCGAGTACCAGCTAAGAAAATCAACAGATCATCAGTGTAGGATAAATAGGGAGATAAACATTGGCATGCGACCTAAGGAGAAAAACATAATATGAGACTGTTCCACTAGCCTTTTTAGGCCTCTACTAAATCCCTCAGCAGCAAAAAATAAATAGAAGAGGAGATAATGGATCTCCCTGCTTGACCCCACGTGTTGGACAAAAGAAACCATGAGGAACTCCATTAATCAAAATAGATATATGTGTACATTTCAAATGATTGAGGACGAGGGTGATGAAAAAGGAAGAGAATCTGAATCTATGCAAATGGCTTTAAGGAATTGCCAGCTAACTTGATCAAATGCTTTCGCCATGTCCAACTTAATTATTGCATTATGTGGCCTCGTTCCTTTATCAAACCAGTGTATTATTTCATTGGCTAGCAAAACCTGCTCTGATATACCTCTGCCTTTTTGAAAACCTACTTGTTCCGGAGATATAATCCTGGGGAGAATAGTATTAAAACAATTAGCAAGAATAGGCGTTTGAATCTTACTCATGAAAGTGGATAAAGAAATCGGGCAAAAATCACTGAAAGTGCGATGAGATGCTCCATTTGGCAATAAAATAAGCATCGAATGCGCCATTGCATGTGGTATGAGGAAACCAAGGAAGAATTCTTGGACCGCCTTATATACATCTAAACAAAAAACATCCCAGCAACTACAAAAGAACCAGCCATTATACCCATCAGGGCCTGCTACGCTGTGTGGATCTAAACTCCATACCGCTTGCTTGACGTCCTCTATTGTAGGCATATGCGTTAACATTAAGTTATCCTCTGCCGATATAAGCTGCGGTATAGTATCCAGAAATTCCGTAGGAATGATATCATGAATGCCTTGTTTTATTTACTTGTTGTTGCATATACGATGTATGTTTTGTTAATTATTTTTCCGTAACTGGGACATATAAACTTATTTATGTTCTTAATTATGTTTTTATTATCATGTCTCATCTTGTTTGATGTGGCATGGCGGTTCTAAGGGTTGGACTTGATAGGTGATTTGTATATCGCCTAACCATTGTTTATGTATAAACTTTGCAGAGGACAGGACTTTGAGGTTGAGTAAATTGAAGATGAGCCAAAGAGGGATGAGTAGTGAGCAATTGTCGTAGGCCTTAGGATGACGACTTTGTCTTTTGGTGGATTAATTTATTTTAGGCCTCTAGTTTGGTTGAACTTCTATGTACTCGATTTCGGATGATGTATCTGTTAAACTGCAGTGTTATGTTTAAGTTATTGTGCTTCCTCTATATCGCTCTATGTCTCGGATAAGATGTATCGACGCCTGATACCTTTCGTAGCAGACTACGGCGGGCGAACTGTTTTGTAGACATAGTCTGGAACGGGGCGCTACACCCTTAGTCAAAAAGAAGACAAGATGTCTTCTTTTTCTTTTCTCTTGTTACACACTCTTCTCACCCCATCATAATCCTACCATCTAATACTTCCAGACCTTCATAATTCCAAGAACATTTTCTCTCTTCCCTCCCTCTCTTTCCATCAAATTTGGCAGAAATCTCACCAAAAGGTGGAAAAATTAATTTCTTTTCTTCATCCCCCACATTTTACTTTCTTACACACTCCAAATCACATCATTTCTATTCCACCTTCTCCCATCTTCTCCCATCATCTTTTCCAACTCCATGATTTTCTCTTTCCCCTCCCACCCTCTTCTTTTCGTTCACTCCATCTAATAGGAAAGAGAGAAGGCTCTCTTCCCATTTTACTTCCTACACTTAGCAAAATCCTCCATTCTTACACTCGCCCTTCTCCTCAAACAAAAAATCAATCCTTCTAAGTTTTCTTTCTTCCTTTTGGCCGACCTTTACAAGATGGAACAAGAAGAAATTTTTCTCTGCAACACGTTTTCTCTCCTCTATCTTTCCTTCTCAAGCAAGAACAAGTCTTCCAAATCCTTTTCACCCATACATGGCCGAAGTGATAAGGAAATAGATTCTAGAAACCTTCTCTTCTTTTTCTCATTTCACACCTAGAAAACCTTCATCTTCAAGAACACTTCTCTCTATCCTTCTCAAGAAGGAAAACAAAAGTCTTCCAACCACCATTTTTCCATCAAGGCCGAATTTTATCAGGATGAAGCCAAGGTGTAGCAAGGTTAGACCTTCAATTAAGATAAGTTATATTTCTTCCATTTCTCCGTTTCTATAAGTTGCTCACTAAATCCTTCATTTTATGTCTAAAATCGTGGGTGATGTGAGGTGGAAAAGAGATGATTTCTTCCAAACAAAGTGAAGAACATCAGTTTAAGTGTAAGAAAAAGTGACAAAGGCAAGTATTCTTCCTAGATCCTACATGGATTTTCAAAGATTTATGTATTTGTATTTATATTTATACAAAGTTGGATCATTCATGGTACATGTTCAAAGATTTCACAACAAAATTATGTAAAATATAAGTTGTCATGTGATGTATACATTGATATATGTGGATCGGTCAAACACACTAAATGGAGCTTTTATGTATAATAAAGTAAAGTGGTGATATGTATATATGTATATATATGTGAGTATACATATAGGTATACACATATGGACATAAGAGTTATAAAAAGAAAAAATATAATAAAAATGACTTTATTAAATGTTATGAGTATATACATGCATAATGTAAGAAGATATGGTCATTTTTTTGGCAGAAAATGTGGTATGCTTTATTGGGCCTCATTTATGGCGGAAGAATACCATATTACATGATTCAGTGTACAACATCATATGAGTAAAGATAGTAAAGGTACAGAATGAATGTCATTGTCCAACGACATATGATATGCCGTATTAAAACCTTGCCAAGTAAAACCACCCTTGTGGATAAAACATTGACGAAGGTAAAAAGCGTACATACTTATGTGGTTGGACCAATGGCAATGTACAATGTAATATGAAAAAATAATGAAAACTAGCAACAGCCAAAAAAGTGGACCAACAACGAATGTTGCCTCCAAAACCGAGATCAGGAATAATGTAGCTTCGATCAACTCTATGTGATTGTGTATCAAGCAGGCCGGAATGTTGGGAGATTTGAATCCGTGACAACAATTCCACAAATATGTGGAGGTAGGGATGATAGCGTGGGATAGTACTCAGCCGTAACAGTCGCCCTGGCCTCCTGAGCCAGATAGTGTGCAGGCTGATTAATCCCTCTAGGAGAATATTGTACTTTGATGGGAAAACCCTGGATAAAAGCCCTGAGACGAAGTAAATCTGGTGCTAGGGATACAGTAGTATTGCCTAATGCAGAAACCAACTCCTGGCAATCAGTTTCAACTACTAGGTGTCCAATTTTTGGTATTTAATAAAGAAGAGCAATAAGCATAGCTTGAGCCTCCACCAGTAGAGGATAATCATGTCGTAAAGGGAACACAGATGATGTAATTCTCCTTTCGAGTTACGGACAATAGCTTTGTCGGCTGCTACATATCTGCCAACCGCAGCATCCATATTAAGTTTTTAGCAGCCAGATGGTTGGGGACTCCAGCGAATAATATGAATCCGACGCAAGCGTAGTGGCGGAGAAAGGCCTAACTAAATAAGCCTAGGAATAGATGATGCAAGCTTGGACCCATTACTTGATTTTGCCCAATGAAATATGTCACGTTGAATTGTACGAATTAATGTTCGTTGAGACCATGTTGCCTCAACAAATACAATAGAAGTGTACGACCAAATGTTCCAGAGCAAAATACCAAGATAAACAAATTGCATTTTGCCTAAAAAATTCAGTGGAGCCCCAATACAAACCGATAAGAAATAGGTGCGCCAGCTACCTGCATGAGGAGTATCTATATCCAAGAGAGCATCAAAATATGACCTAACCACCCGAATCTCCAAACAGTGATAAAATAAATGGCTGGTTGAGTCTGACACTAGTCGGCAGAATGGACACATGGAGGGCATGATTTGTATAAACGTACAACAACATCTGGAAAGGTAGTAAGCCTTGAAAGAGCTTCCAAAGAAAAACCTGAATAGCAGGCTGCACTGACTTCATCCAAACAAGGGAGTATGACAGAAGTTTGGGCGCAGTGGCACAGACACCATCATATGCTTTCCGTAGGGAAAACTGTCCAATAGGAGATATCCATATTGGTGAACCATCAACCTAATGAACCATTGAATAGCAAACTGTATTAATTGAATAAATGCGGCGCCAACTTGGAGAGTCATACAAATGAGGAGTAAAATCCGCCCACGGTCCATAATGAAGTCGCAGATAATCCCCCCATAAAATGTTGCTTTTATGATATAACCACCACAATTTGCATGAGTATGCATCTTCAACAGCACTTAACCCTCAAATTGCTAAGCCTCCCTCAGAGTGTGGATAACATATTCTGTGCCATGAAATCTAGTGGTGCTTTTCTGGCCCCCACAAAAATCATGCAAATCGTTGTTCGAGTGCCCTAATGATACTGTGTGGCAACTGTGTAGCAGCCATAATATGATTCGGAATAGACGATAAGATAGAGCATATGAGAATAATCCTACCCGTAACACCCAAGATCTTGTTCTGCCGGCCCCTCAATCGGTTCTCTACATGTTGTAATAAGTCCTGACAATGACAAGCTCAGGTAATTCCTTTATGCAAATAAGAGCCCAAGTATTTCATTGTTAATGTAGATTGTCGCATCCCCAGCAAACTTGTAAAGGAATGTCTGTGTGGAGTAGGCATCAGATCCTAAAAGACCACTGAACGTTTATGCCAATCGACTGCTTGACCCAAAACATGTTCATAATATGAGAGAAACTGCTTAAATCGCAATAAGTTTCTGCGAGTACCAGCTAAGAAAATCAACAGATCATTAGTGTAGGATAAATAGGGAGATAAACATTGGCATGCGACCTAAGGAGAAAAACATAACATGAGACTGTTCCACTAGCCTTTTTAGGCCTCTACTAAATCCCTCAGCAGCAAAAAATAAATAGAAGAGGAGATAATGGATCTCCCTGCTTGACCCCACGTGTTGGACAAAAGAAACCATGAGGAACTCCATTAATCAAAATATATATATGTGTACCTTTCAAATGATTGAGGACGAGGGTGATGAAAAAGGAAGAGAATCTGAATCTATGCAAATGGCTTTAAGGAATGGCCAGCTAACTTGATCAAATGCTTTCGCCATGTCCAACTTAATTATTGCATTATGTGGCCTCGTTCCTTTATCAAACCAGTGTATTATTTCATTGGCTAGCAAAACCTGCTCCGATATACCTCTGCCTTTTTGAAAACCTACTTGTTCCGGAGATATAATCCTGGGGAGAATAGTATTAAAACAATTAGCAAGAATAGGCGTTTGAATCTTACTCATGAAAGTGGATAAAGAAATCGGGCAAAAATCACTGAAAGTGCGATGAGATGCTCCATTTGGCAATAAACTTAGCATCGAATGCGCCATTGCATGTGGTATGAGGAAACCAAGGAAGAATTCTTGGACCGCCTTATATACATCTAAACAAGAAACATCCCAGCAACTACAAAAGAACCAGCCATTATACCCACCAGGGCCTGCTACGCTGTGTAGATCTAAACTCCATACCGCTTGCTTGACTTCCTCTATTGTAGGCATATGCGTTAACATTAAGTTATCCTCTGCCGATATAAGCTGCGGTATAGTATCCAGAAATTTCGTCGAGTCCTCTACAGATTGCGCTGTGAACATGCGAGTAAAATGATCAACGGCTGCTGCACCCACATTTTCTTGAGTGTCGCATAATTCCCATGTATCCGTGAATATGCGATGTATTCGTTGACGGCAACGTTTATCTTTAACTATACAATGATAATATCGTGAATTACATTCACCCTCCTGAAGCAATTTAACACGGGCCTTCTGCTTCCAATACTCCATCTCTTGGTTTGAAGAATGCTGCAACTCAGGCTGTGTCTCAAAGTATGCAGCGCTATTCTCTTCAGTGGGGTTAATATCATATGCCATCTCCATTGTACTGGCTCGCTGCTCTGCATATTCTAGTCGATGAAAAATATTGCCAAAAACCTCTTTGTTCCACCGTGATACATCCTTTTTGAAGCAACACAGTTTAGCACATAGTCCTCGCATGCCCCCTATCGTATGATAGGATGTCCATGTGACCCTGATGAAATTATGAAAATCAGGGTGTGAGGTCCAATTTATGATAAATTGAAAATGCTTAGGCCCATTAAACGGATTTTGTCCACATTGAATCAACAAAGGACAGAGGTCCGATGTAGTCCGGCTAAGATGCGTCAATCGAACCTCAAGAAATAAATCATAAAATCCATCATTACAAAAAACCCAGTCAAGACGTCACCATACACGGCCTAATCCCCGGCCCCCTGCCAGGTATATTGCGTTCCAACATGAGGTACTGTATGCCATGCGCCATAATGTACCATATCACCGAAATCTTTCAAGGATGATAAGACGGGATGAGATGCACCTTTATGGTCGGAGAGAGACAAAATGGTATTAAAATCACCCGATATAATTCAAGGATCCGAGTGCCCATCCACATGATACCAAAGGGAGAGCCAAAGAGCATGTCGATCAACCACTGTATGTCGTCCATAAACACACGAAATCCAAAAATTATTGTTGTACCCCAACTATCATGTACGTGAAAACTATGAATATGAGACGGAATGAAAGCGGAAATTTCTTTTAGCGCATGTTACTTAAGTCAACTTAAGCCTCTTTACTTAATCATTATTGAGGTGATACCAAGCCAAATTAAATAAAGGAAACTTCAAGAACGCAATATATGAAATATAGATCTATATGAACCGTACATACCATTATGTATGTGCGTGTATAGGATATATGTGTACAAAATGTATGAATACCTACATGCGTATACATAGGAGGATATATATATATACACATGTGTAATACACATGGCGTGTATATGTATGTGTACATACATATGTTAATTTTAGAATATGATAAAATAAAGAAAAACAATATAGTGCATGAATTAAAATTACAAGAAATATCAAGTTGCCCAAGAAGCCTAAAATTCGGCCAAGGCATGAATGGGAATTCTAGAATTCTCTAGCCAATTTTATTAGTTAAAATAATTACCTAAAGTCTACTACACCATTAAGACAAGAAGTTATTATGCAAAGAATAAATAGAAAATAAAATAGACATGCATTTAAGGAACAAGTTAAGACAACTCATTAAAGAAGGAAGTAGTATGGTTGAGGTCATAAAGACCCCAACCCAACCGCCCCCTTAGTGTCTAGACATGGAGGATTTTTAAATCCTACCATGGTTACTTTTTCCCCTAAACCAAGGTTAATGTAACCATGATTTAATAAAGTAACTTGGGTTAGCACTAAAGTAACCCTAGTTGGAATAAAGTAACCAAGGTTATACTAACTTAACCTTGAGAAAGCCCTAACCCTCACAAATCTCCCTCCAAAACCGTTTCCCCCTTCCTAAGCCCTAGCATGTTTCAAACCTTTCTAGAAACATCTACCTTCTTGTCATCTTGAGACTCCTCTCAAGACACATTCAAGCAAGAGCAACACTTAGCATAAGTTCCCTCATCTCCCTCACCAAGATTTCGGCCCTTTCATCTTGGAGGATAGAAGTTCAACTTCACTTTCAAGACTCAAGAAGACATCTAGGTAAGTCTTGTTCCAAGTTTCCTTAAGAGAATTCTCATTTTGGTAAAGAATCAAGCTCACATGAACTCCCTTTCTCCATACCAAAACCGTGGGTTTCATGGTTGAAATAGGTGAAAGCCTTCAACTTTCTTAGATGGTGACATATTGTGGTGCTTGAATCTCCATTCCAAGCTCATTTTGGTAAGATGTTCTAGCCTCAAACCTATCATATTTCCTCTATTGAATAAAGACTAACCTTTTCATTTCATTTCCTTAAAACCGTATGCTTAAGGTGAAGAAGGTGAAGGATTTCATCACATCTCACTTCATAACCAAGCAAAGATAAGAGCTTTAGCTTGAAGAGGCAAGTATACCTTAACCCCTTACAATATATGTGATTATGTGCATACTAGAATGTCTAGAAGCTTAAGACATGATTTTAGTGAAAATATGCCTATGTTGTTACCTTTTTCTTAGGTTTGGAAAGGTTGGATGATAGACCTCTCTTATGTATGTTGATGATTTAAATCTTGTTAGAACTCCTGAAGAGCTTACTAAAACTGCTTTTATCTCATGAAAGAGTTTGAGATGAAAAATCTTGGCAAGACCAAATTTCTTCTCGACCCTGCAGATCGAGCATTTGCCTAATGGAATTTTATCCATCAATCTTCACATACAGGGAAGATCTTAAAACGATTCCATATGGATAAATCTCATTTATTGAGTAGCCCTATGGTTGTACAATCGTTATATATAAAGAAAGATCCATTTCGAACACCAGAAGATGATGAAGAATTATTAGGTACAAAATTACCATATCTTAGTGTTGTTGGTGCAATAATGTATCTTGCCAATTGCTCAAGACGAGATATAGAATTCTCAATGAACTTATTGGCAAGGTATAGCTCAACACCAACACGAAGACATTAAAATGGTGTCAAGCACATTTTATGTTGTCTTCATGGAAACCAAATATGGGTCTATACTACTCATAGAATTTCGAGTCACAATTAGTAGATTATGCTGATGCTAGATATCTATTTGACCTTCATAAGGGAAGATAACAGACTGAATATGTCTTTACTTGTGGAGGTGCAACCATATCATGTAAATCAGGGAAGCAAACATTAACGACCACATCTTCCAAACATTCTATGATTTTGGTATCGCATGAAGCAAGTCGAGAATGCATATGGTTAAGGTTGATGATTTAGCATATCCAAGAGTCATGTGGATTATCTTCACTAAGAGAGAGTTCAACAATATTTTTTGAGGATAATGCTGCATGTATTGCTCAATTTTTATACAAAAAGTCATTTATGTCCAATAGGCTTTATCCCTTCAGGGTTGTGGACACATGTCCAAATACTTTGTGACTTTCTAACGATTTTAGTTCTGCTTGGATTGCATCTTTCCATTTTGGCTAATAATTTCTATTTTGACACTCTTCAATGGACCTCGGTTCAGGATCCTCATTCAGAATTTCACATGCAATTGCATAAAAATGATCAATAATAACCTTTTATCTATTCCAATTTTCTCATGTACTTGCATAATTAAAAGAGATCTCTTCAAAATTTTGTTCACCTACTTCTTCAGGAGCAACTTATTCATCAATTTTAGACTGGTCAGTTTCTATTTCTATAATGCTTTCAAGTTGTGAACTTCTTTTCTCTTCTGGAGTATTAACTTGTACCCTTCTCTATGGAGGGTTCTTATCTTTTGCACTGACTGGACGCCCACGTTTTAGACTTGATTTTGGGGTGCCATTATTATGTCTTTCAGAGACATCAAGTCGAATCAGCCTATTCATTGCCGGTATGTGGGATTTTGTTGCCTTTTTACTATCAGTTAATGCGTCAGGCAATTGATCTGCAATATTCTATAAATGGATTATCTTCTTACTTCTTGCTCGCATTGATTTGTTCGTGGGTCAAGATGATAAAGTGAAGAAACGTTCCATGTAATTTCACGCCGGGAAACATACTTTCTCTCTCCCTAATGGTGGGAAAACTTGCTCGTCAAAACGGCAATCAACATATCGTGCATTAAATAAATCATCCATCAGGGCTTCAACATATCTCACGATAGAAGGAGAATCAAAGTCCACATATATTCTCAAACGTCTTTGAGGACCCAGTTTTGTCTGTTGTGGTGGGGCACTCAGAGCATAAGTTACACAACCAAAAATCTTTAAATGTGAAATATCAGATTGCTGGTAGATACAATATGCAATGGCAAGTACGGTTGAAATGAACTAGGTCTAAGCCGTACCAATGCAGATGCATACCAAAATTGTGTTCTTAAGCTTATAATCTGAGTAAGAAGCTTGACAAAAGCTATGGTTCTCGTTGAGAGCAAACTCACATGAGACCTCTCGAGGAGGCGTCCAACAAGACCATAAAATAACAAAATGGTCCACAAGGGAGATCAATACAAATATCCCCTTGTATTCGTTGTAAAAATATAGGGGATTCAACATGAATCTTCATCGGGGATGTCCTCTTGCTTAGTTTCCCTTATGAACAAGCGACACACACAATCACGAGGTAAAAGAATTTCTGGTTCTTTAAAGGGTGCCCACGTTAGTTTTGTACAATTCTACGTGTCATTACCAAACCTGGATGACCAAGTCGATCATGGCATACCATAAATAGATTTGGATTGTTGAACTTCTGGTTCATCACAATATTAGATTCGACTGAATGTATAGTCGAATAATACAATCTAGATGAGAAAATTGAGAATTTTTCTTTAACAAGATTCTGGCCTGAATCACTGTATGTAATATATAAAAATTCCAAATTCTCCTCATTCACGGTTTCAATATAAAAACCATTGAGGCGTATATCGTTGAAACTCAATAGGTTTCTTTTCGACTTGGTAGAAAAAAATGTCGTAGTAATCAAGATATGTGTACCACTCGGCAATATAATGACTGCTCTTTCGGAGCCCTCAATTAATGTTGTAGTACCAGAAATTGTGCTAACATTTGCTTTTGCCAATTGTAACATCAAAAAATATTTTTGATCACGAATAATTGTGTGTATCGTTCCATTGTCAATCATACATATGTCCTCACTATTCATATTGAATAAGTGTCTAGCATAACATATACAATTTTCATTATGAAATTTAATTCAAAATAATCAAGTCAAAATAGTGAATTGTGTTTCTTGATTAAAAACTTTTCGCATGGCAATTATAATTTATAAAAATTTGTTTTTCAAGTCATGATGTAAATGTGAATTGGAAATATACAGAGAAAATAGGTAGAACAACTCTAAACTTTTTTATTTAGACAAATATAATAGTGCAAATTTTAACAATTGTTCATGCTATCACATAGTAAACGCCAAAACTTATTTATCGCAAACTCTTATAAAACATGAAATTCATCAAAACAAAATTTCTCAATCATTCTTGACTATTCTATCACAAACTGGATCACATTGTCATCTATGTTTGACTCTGTAAGGAAATCCTCAATATCCAAATGAGTAAAATCCATTGAATTCATTTGATCATTATCTACTATGTTACCAAAGTCTACAAAATGAACTTGTTTTCCATTGGTTTTATTTTTCTGCAAAATGCTTTGGAGTGCGGCAAGTATGAGACCAATGTCCTTGGGCTCCACATTGATAACAAGTCTCTTCGTGGTTCTTAGTTGATGCACCATTTTTCATAGCCTTTGCATTTTCTTGTGGCTTTTCTTTGTTTTCCTACTTCAGGTGGTATGGTACAAAATTTCTTGCGCCTCTACCATTACCACGACCTCGATAATGACTGCGACCACGTTGATTAGTATAATGACTTACATTCGCTTCAGGGAATGGTTGTCACATGGTTGGGTGAGAATTGTGGTTTTTCATCAAAAGTTCATTGATCTGTTCAGCAACTAGCAGACATGAAATTAGCTGAGAATACTTTTCAAACTTTCTTTCCCTATATTGATTCTATGGGAGCATGTTAGATGCATGGATAATGGTGAATGTTTTTTCTAACATATCAGCATCAATAACATTGTCTCCACACAATTTTAACTGTGAGACTATAGAGAACACCGCAGAGTTATACTCATTTACTGTCTTATAATCTTGCAACCTCAGGTGCAACCAATCATATCGAGCCTTTAGGAGGATAACCCTTTTCAGATGATCATATCTTTCCTCCAAATGTTTCCATAACGTATATCAATCTTTCACTCCCAGATACTCGGTTTTCAGTCCGTCACAGAGGTGACGGTGAATGAATATCATGACCTTTGCCTTATCTTGTTCGCTTTCCTCAACTCCATCTTGATAGTATGCCTAAGATTTCTAGCTTTCAAATGAATCTCGGCATCAAGGGTCATGCCATATAATTTCTTCCAGAATGTCAAGGGCAGCGAATTCCAGGCTTGTGATGTTTGCCATGAATCTGAGTATGCACGAATAATATCTCAAAAAATTACATATTCTCAAAACTACAAGTTTGAGTCTATATTATATGCTTTGTGCATTTCGGCTATCCATGCTTTAGGCATGTCAACTGTCATGCTTCGGGCATATCAACCATTTGTGCTTCGGGTATATCAACTGTTTATGCTTAGGGCATCAAGTCACATATTATTCTTTTCTAGCTTCAAACTAAATCTAGGCTTCATGCTAGACTATTTCTTTTATGAGTGTTTCTAATATAAGATAGAAGTATGTAATAACAGAAATGCAAAAGAGAAAGAAAACACAAATCTAAAAAAAAATTCTGGTAGTAAAAACTGTTTCAGAAACTCACTGATTATACCAACCTAGAGATCTCAAAAACGCATCTCCACCGTTCAAAACATACCTCTATGTGTTAGGAACAATGTGTCGAAATTTGGTGATAGTCCAACTATCAACGACTTAGAAAATACAATTTTTCCGAACCTGCGCAGAATTGTCCAGCACCTCCAAAAATTCAATATTATTCTCCTTCTGTCTCTTGTGTCTCTGATACTTTTCTTGCTTTCTTGTACTTGTCTCTTAAAACAATCATGCCAATAACGTATTATAAAACTAAGTAATGCAATATAAAAAATATAGTAGACAATAGAGAACAAGAATAAGAATGTTACTTTTCTTCTTCAAAGGTGTATATCATATGTCCAATGTAGTGTTCTATTTATAGAACTTTAGAGATGAGGATGCATTGAATTTCTTACACATTTTGTTGTTCTCTAGGACACATTTAGATTGATATAATCTTTGATGTTTTCAAGAATACGTTAGACATCCACAATTTCATAATATGCATAACACAATCCGCATAAGTCTAACAAGCTTTCGTGAGACATTTCAGACGATAAGACGCAAAAACTTGAACAAAAATTGAGAGCCTCATTTCTAGTCATCACAACCAAACAATTAACTGTTAACATGTTGAATATTTATGCTATCGTTATTGATATTGTATCAAATTTATTAAATCACATAATTTAAACATATATAATTAGAGAATGACGCGTATCTATAAAATTTTTGCGCGCACCGCCATATACTTCCTCTTTGAAAAATATTATCCTAATTTGATTTGAACACAATGCAAAGAATTCAAACTTTTTGAATCACTATTCTTATTCTACTTTTAGTTGGTTACTTGAGATAAAATAAAGAGAACTGTTAATTGAAATAGTAGTATTGAAACTTTGACTTCCAATAGTTATTGTCCCAAAATATAAGTTTTCAACAGTGTAAATGGATAATATTAAAAAAAATGAACAATATTTTTTTGGACATCCAAAATAAATTAAAAAAAACAATAATATGTTTGGACGGACTGACAAACAAGATTAGATCATGATTGAACGATGACAGGATCAGAAGGTAGTTAAATTCGCCCCTGTAGAAATCAATGCCTTAGCATATAGTCACTGCATGCTTATCTTTTAGTTGTCTTGCGTATTGTATTCGTCCCAAATTTGTTTGTATTTAAAGATGCACAATGCGAACAGCTTAAAAAAAAAACAATACTTTTGATCATCAAATATTTTAACTTCATAAGCTGAAATTTCTATAACTAAAATAAGGAAAGACGTTTTATCGCATGCCGGTGTCCCATCCTTGAAATTATCAATATGTGTGCTAAAAAAGCATACTAATTTTATTAAGTTATGAAGAAGAAAAAAATGAAACACATAAGAGTGTTTTGTTGGCGAGTGTGGTCGCGATTTTAAGATTATAATCATGTTTGATTTAAATGAATTTTGGATTCTTTTCATTTAAATCATCTTACTAAGATCTTTTTTTTTGTGTTTAATAATCAGATTTTATTCATGTAGAAATATATGCATTAACCGTAGATAGTACAGTACTTGGTGGGAATGAACACCCACTGCTTCTAGCATAACAATGCCTACCCAACATAGCTCAAAGATGTAATATAATGTAATTTATTCTAATTATCTCCCAATACGCTCTTTACTATGTGATTAATTCTTACAAATAGTTATACTATTTTGTATGAAACTATTTATAGCATGCAGTAAAAAATAGAAGACAAGAAAGTGGAGTCAAAAGTTATATAAAGAAATGGGGAATGATAAATAGTTAAACGTACATTTGTCATTTTTATACCATTGATAAAACATAAATATGTTTATGTATCAAAAATGTGTCTATTTGATTATTAGCCTAAATTATATGTATGATATACTGATATGTTTTAAACCAAAACCAAGCATCACTCATCGACCATTCTGGATTAATATGCATTAATGATCAATTATGATGGGAACTGATATTCTTTCAAAACTATCCTCCTAACGGTTAAATCTTTCTACAATAAAAATGATCTATAAAACTCATTTACTATGTGTGATGTGTTGTCATACCCATGACTTTTAAGCACGACTTTCAATACTTTAGGTCAACCTTGAATGCAATTTAACTAATGATGTAGAATGTGATACTTAGTTACTTAAAATATAGAAAAATAAGAAGAAGGGGTTAAAAGTAGAATTAAAGGTAATTAAAGAAAATTACCTAAAAGGTCCCTACTAAAGGATAGGGGAGTTACACAACACTTAGTATAACTCCCCATCTCAGCCTAAGGGGGACGGTTAGAACACCAAAAAGGAGAGGAGAAAACCGCAGGAGAAAGAGAGAGAAGAGAAGAAGAAGAGAAGAAGAAGAAAAGGAAGAAAGAGCGACCAATCTAGGTGCAATCCCTACCGAAATTCTGCAGTAAATCCGTAAGCTTAACTAGAAACAAAAGAAAGCAATCTTTCTATACGCTTTACGCAAATTTTGATACTTTAGGCCCTATGTTCTTACAAAGAGAAAACTTGGATCACACATTAGTAGCTTTGGTTTGCTTATGTCAAATGTTTTACTATATGTAATTGTTGTTGCTAGTTGCGTAAAGTCTTATTCTTTGGGCCATATTTCTGAAAATAGTTGTGTGGTTCTTTGTTGTTTGTCAAGCATGCCCATGAAAGTGTATTCTTGATGTGTTTATTGTCTTGTTCTATTCTTGTGTTGATTGTCTACACTTAGATGTTTGAGAGTAAGTGCAGGGAATTGAAGGATGAATGATGGTATTGTTATAGACTTGTTGTGTTGGGAATGTTGATGGTATCTTTTGAAGGTTGTGAATGATAGAAGGTTAAGCGTGGATATTATTGGACATAACTAAGCATCAATTCATGTTAGATGTGTGTTAAGTATGATGAATCTAGATGGTAAGATGGATCTTGAGAGGTTTAACATGAAAGGGTTGAAGGAGGAAGTGTTGAGAAATATGTTTGAATAATTTTCAAATTCATGATTTTAAGTGATGAATACTTAAAAATGTCACACATGGTGTTATATGTGATTAAAAGTTGAAAAAGGTGCAGTTGACATCGATCTCTTAGGTTGTTGCACATCGATCGATCTATGTACATAGATCTCTCACATCGATCGATCTATGTAAGGCAGAAAAGTTTAAGACTTTTCTATGAGACATCGATCTCTAAACCTGAGACACATAGTTTGATTGATGTACATCAAACTCTCACTTCGATCAATCGATATAGGTCAGAGACAAAACCTGAACCTTTCTATGAGACATCGATCTATGAAGCTGAGGCACTTTGATCGATCGATGTCTAGGGTTTTTAGAAATAATTTTCTAAAAATGTGTTAAAATGATTTTTTATTTGTATATGAATTATACATGTTCATTATGTGCTTATTATGTGTTTTTGGTGATTATTATTGTCTTGTGACTAACGTGCCTTGGGAGTTTCTACAACTTACTAAAAAGGGCAAAATTGGTATTTTAAGTTTTGTAGGAACATCATATGGTGAAAAATATTTAAAGTACATATTATTATCTTGGTTATCATGACAAAGGTGATATTGTGATTATTTCTGACCATCGGGGGCATTTTTGGAGTTTTCTCACACCAGGGGTATTTTGGTCATTTTACCCCCAAGGGTATTTTTGGTATTTTCACTCAAGGAATCTCTTGAGCATATTACTATCTTCATTCTGGAGCTGTGTTATTATTATTTTGAAGATTATATGGTGATCTTATATCTTATTCTCTCAACCGATGATATTATTGACTATAGCTGGATATGTGACGATTTGAGATGTCACATTCTATTTTTTATTGAAGACCCTCTTATATATGTTATAAGAGGATATTAATCATCATCTTTTAGAGATTACAAGGTGTCCTTGGTGCAAGATTCATCACAATATGTAAAGGAGAAGAAAGTAGGAATTTTGGTGTTATATGTTGACATAATCTTGTCAACACTTATTCATTATTTTTTATTCACAAAATTTGAGTTGGTATACATACATACAACATCAAAAACGTCCATAAATAGGTAGAGAAGGTGGTGTACTCATTTTATGACTTTTGGACAAGTGGAAAATTCAAAAACAAGCTAGTTGGCAAAAGTTGCCAACTTGAAATTTCAAATTTGAATGTAATGGAGACAAGGTTGTTGGAGATGGGTGCTTTAATTCAAAATTCTCAGCCATCACATGGTCTAAAAGTTAGAGAGAATATACCATCTATTCACACTATAAATAGGAGGCAAGGTGAAGAAGAGAAGACACACACTTGAAAGCAAAATTGAAGATTGTTGTCTTGCTATTCTTTTCTCATATTTTCGTTCATACTTTGTGTAGCTAAGGTGTTCCAATTTTCTTTGTTGTCCAGCTACACTATACACACCTTCTTGAGTTGGATTTTTATGATTGATTAGCCAAATTTATAAGGCTACATCAATAGGTGGTAGAGGTGTTGTAACCAAGAGTTGCATAGAAGTGATTATCCAAGTCTTGAATAGGGTTGGTGTATAACCCAAGGATCAAGCTTGGCTCTTGTTGTAAGGTGTTCATTTGATAGTGAAATCCAAGGAAAGGTGTTCCTTGGGACTGGAGTAGGTCACATTGACCGAATCAGGATAAATTCTCGGTGTTCTTCTCTTGTTTGTTTATTTCTGTTTTCTGCCTGTTTTTGACTGCAGTTTTCACACAACATCTCACAATTTGAAAAAATAGCTAAACATTTTCGAAATTCGTGATTTTTGTTGGAGTTATACTTCAGACTGTTAGCTTTCATTTGCAACAAGAATCACTTAATTTGAGCATGGTAAAGTTATTCTTTCAGTCTTTGCAAGATAACTGTTCCAATCTGGCTGCAATCTGACCAGTTTTGAGAAAACTTAAATTCTTTATTTTTCAAGAATTGTTTAAGGTCAGGGACTTTTGGAAAATTTATCTACACATCCTAAGGAGTGTTTTGATATAAATATCCACCTTTTTGGTTGAGTATTCAAAGAGAAACACGTTTACAAAATCAGCAACATTCTGTCCAATTCTGTCCAGATTGACCATCTGAATTTTTTTATTTGTTTGAAGGGCCAAACGATCTTATTTTTGTCTGATTTTTGTACAGAGTCTTGTTAACTCATTGATGTTAAATTCTGAAAAGTTTCATAATTTTTGGAGTGTTGTACAATTATTTGTGAATTTTTGAAAAACGGGTTCTGAATCTGAGGTTGTTTCAGATTCTGTTTTCAAAGGGGATTTTAACAAAGGGTTGTAGTGTAATTTCCGCTAACCACTATTCACCCCCCTCTAGTGGTGTTTATTGCAGGTGCACGGTCCAACATTTGGTATCAAAGCCAGACCAACACCACTCAAAAGAAGCAAGATTCAACACCATACGAACAATACAAGGCCAAGAAACAACGATTCATTATATACTGCTTGTCTCAAATCCAAGGTACATACTATGGTTATTGTTTCTCACAAAGGTGAGTTGGAAGGTATGTCTACACAACGCCCTCCTCTTTTTGATGGTAATAATTTTGTTCATTGGAAACTAAGAATGAGGCTATTCTTAATGGCTATAGACATCGATTTATGGTCTATAGTTGAAGATGGGCCGTACATTCCAACGAAAGTTACACAAGTTAGTGGAGTAACTCAAGAAGTTGAAAAATATAAAAGTGAATGGTCATCAGATGATAAAAAGAAAATGTCCATGAATGCTAAAGCTATGCAATTACTTTTGAATGGACTTACAACTTCTGAAGCAGGGTATGTGTCAAATTGCACAAGCGCACACGACATGTGGAAATCACTTGTATTAAAGCATGAAAGTACTAGTGGTGTTAAAGAGTCAAAAATAAACATGCTTATGACTGAATTAGAGACTTTCAAAATGTTGCCAAACGAATCCATAACATCTATGAATTTGAGGATTACTAATATTTTCAATGCCCTTGAAGCTTTAGGGAAGTCATTTTCGAACAGTGAAAAGGTTCAAAAGGTGCTACGAAGCCTCCCTGCTGAATGGGATCCAAAGGTGACTGCAATCGAGGAGACAAAGTCAATCACTAAAATGGATGAATTGATCGGGTCTCTTAAAGTCTATGAGGTAAAACTGAACCAACAAAAGTCTGAATCGTCTAAGTCATCCGGTAAGTCAATAGCTTTCAAAACAATCGAAACACATGCTAGTAACGATGATAGTAATAGTGATACTGAATTAGACGATGACTTGATATTGATAGCTAGAAAACTTAGAAAGTTTTTCAAACGTCCAAATAGGAATAGACAACGTAATTCTTCTTATTCTTCTTCTTCTCAACCAAGGAAGAATAACATAAACAAATGGTATAATAAAGAATTAAAGTGTTATGAATGCTGTCAAAAAGGACATATTTCATACGACTGTCCCACGAAGAAAAGTAATAATAACAACAACAATAATAAACAAGCCAATGACAAGGAGACTCAAACGACAAAGACAAATGAGTATAAGGAAATAAAAGGGAAACGAGCAATGAAGGTGAGCACATGGAGCGACTCATCTGACTCAGAATCCAAAACTGAGGAAGCTCAAGTCTGCTTCGTATCCAACGAGGTATGTTCTTCTTCTGATAGTGATTCTGATAGTGACATGACATTTGATGAAATGTATGAAGAATTCCTAAGAATGCATGCTCACTGTAAGAGGCTCTCTAAAGAAAAGAAGAAACTAGTTGAAGAAAATGACAAGTTGAAGACGTCCAACTTGGATTTTTCCGATCAACTAGAATCTCTTAAACAAGAGTCTACTAATACTCTTGATTCTTTAGAGAATAAAATTGAATCATATAGGAAAGATGAACATAAGATAAAAATGGAAAATAAGATGTCAAAGTCTAAGTTAGAAAGTTGTGAACATGAAATAACACAACTTAAGTCGTCTAAACTTAACTTAGAAAAAACGTTAGAACAATTTAAATCGGGTGCAAATATGTTAGGTACACTTATCTCATCACAAAAGTATGGTAATGATAAAACCGGCTTAGGCTATAAAGAAGAAAATGAAAAAGTAAATAAAAAGACTAAGTTTGTTTCATCGAGTACAAAGTTGCCATATAATACAATAAAATCAACTTTGCCTGCTACATCTTCTTCTACACCTTCTTCTACTAATATCAAGGCAAAAATGCAACATACACCCATAAAAGCACACACGCATAAACATACATCTAGGACAAACTTTGCATCTAGACAACCTAAAAATTATGCCTACTTGTATACAAATGCAATTAGACCGAATAAAATGCATACAACTTATTATGAACCTAAGTATAGACAACACTCATATAAATCTTTTAGAAATACATATGAACACACTTATATAGCGCCATATAAGAAACAAAGTCACATGCCTTATACAATTCGACCATCCTATAATAATTATCAACCATGGCACAACATGTATAACAATGCATCTTCACTTATGTGGAATAATCATGTATATGATAATTCTTCTTATTTTCCAAATTATAACAATGCTAAAAATGTGCCTAGAAGGTATATTCAAGTTTGGATACCTAAGGGATATCTAAACAAGAATAGTGCCCCTAACATTCAAGGACCCAAATAAAGGGTACCTAAAACTTTGTCTCCATTGTAGGATAAATGCAAGGAATGCAAGAAGGAGGCAAAGTCAAAGAATCTAAAAACCAAATGGTTTTTAGATAGTGGATGTTTGAGGCATATGACGGGGAACCCCAAACTATTCATCGAATTGGAACATATCAAGAATGGAGGAAAAGTAACATTCGGTGACAACAACAAAGGACAAGTTGTTGGGAAAGGAACAATTCGGGACCCTAACACATTTCAAATACGAAATGTGTTATTAGTAATCAATCTATCTTATAATTTACTTAGCATTTCTCAACTTATAGATTGTGGTTATAATGTCTCCTTTCTTTCCAATTCTTGTGATATAATAAATGAAAAAGGAGAAACGGTTTTAAAAGGAAATAGAGATGGAAATATTTATACTCTTACCTTAGATAACATGTTAGATGCTAAGGTTAAGTGTTTAATATCACATGACTTAGATGTAAATTTATGGCATAGAAGATTAGGCCATATAGGAATTTCAACTATTTAGAAATTGTCTAAAAAGAATTTAATTAGAGGAATGCCTAAGTTAGACTTAGATAATTTTCAAATGTGTGAAACATTTATTAAGGGAAAACACATTAAAGAAACCTTAAAACCGAAACATGAAGTGAATACTAGTCATGTACTAGAATTGCTTCACTTAGACTTATTTGGTCCAAGTAGGACAAGAAGTCTAGGTGGACACTACTATGTGTGTGTCATAGTAGATGATTACTCACGCTACACATGGACATTGTTCTTAACACACAAAGACAATGCTCCATTAGCAATCGAAACCCTTATTAAGCAACTTGAAAACATTTATGAAGAAAATGTTAAAAGAATTAAAAGCGATAGAGGTGGAGAATTTAAAAATAAAGACGTAATCAAATTTTGCGAACTATATGGAATCAAACATGAATTCTCACCACCTAGAACACCACAACTCAATGGAGTTGTTGAACGTAAAAATAGAACGATTCAAGAAGTTGCTAGGACAATGTTGTGTGAAAATAAATTACCTAAATATTTATGGGCTGAAGCTGTTAGTTGTGCATGCTATATTATAAATAGACTCACTATTAGAAAGAAATTAAATAAAACGCCTTATGAATTGCTAAACAATAGACAACCTAAGATAGATTATCTTAAAGTATTTGGATGTAAATGTTTTATGCTGAACACTAAGGATAATCTAGATAAATTTGAACAAAAGTCTATTGAATGCATATTTGTTGGGTATTCAACTAACTCAAGAGCATATAGGTGTTATAATCCTGCATCTAGAAAAATAATTGAATCCATACATGTGAAATTCAATGAAAATGCATGCTTTGAAGTTAGTGATAAACATCAACATAAACAAGAAACAAATGTTGAAAATGTGTTTGATGATGATGTATTACTTGAGCCTGTACTTGATCATCTAGAACCAACTCCCCCTGAACAAGACATACATGAAACCTTAGATGAAATAAATCAAAAGACTCTGCAATTGGAAGATACAACTAATGATCCAATTACATATGATAACGTTCACACTAATGAAACATTTGAACAAGATAAGGGTGAACCTAGTCAATCTAGGAATTGGTGGCACCCTAGAGAACTAATCATTTGGGATCCAAGTGTTGGGGTTAGAACACGTAGAAATATAAGTCAACTTGAAGGACATAGCTTAATCTCACAATTAGAACCTACGAACGTAAAGGAAGCCTTAGGTGACATATCATGGATAGATGCTATGCATGAAGAATTAAATCAATTCACAAGGAACAACGTGTGTGACTTAGTACCTAAACCTGAAGACAAGTCTATCATAGGAACTAAATGGGTCCTTAGAAATAAAATGGATGAACAAGGAAATATTACAAGGAATAAGGCTAGACTAGTCGCACAAGGTTATAATCGACGAGAAGGAATAGATTATGAAGAAACCTTTGCACCCGTTGCACGACTAGAAGCAATTAGATTATTACTTGTGATTGCAAGTCTAAGCAATATTAAGCTCTTCCAAATGGATGTCAAGAGTGCGTTCTTGAATGGATACATCCAAGAAGAGGTGTTTGTCAAACAACCCCCTGGATTTGAAGATCTAAAGAATCCTAACCATGTTTATAAGCTTAAGAAAGCTCTATATGGTTTAAAACAAGCTCCAAGAGCTTGGTATGATAGATTTGTAAACTTTCTTATTGCAAATATCTATCAAAGGAGGATCATCGACAACACATTATTCCTAAGAAGAAAAGGTAATGATTTGTTAATAGTTCAAATATACGTAGATGATATAATCTTTGGTTCAACCAACCCTACTTTAGTAAAAGACTTCGAAGAATGTATGAAGTCAGAGTTTGAAATGTCAATGGTAGGAGAGTTGAATTATTTCTTAGGACTTCAAATCAAACAAACCCCTCAAAGAATTCACATTAGCCAACTTAAGTATGTCAATAATATGATTAAGAAGTTTGGCTTTGAAGAGTTGAAACCTACAACTACCCCTATGAGTGTTAGTATCAAACTTGATAAGGATGAAAATGGTAAACCTTTTGATGACACACTTTATAGGTCTATGATTGGCTCATTGTTATACTTAACTGCATCAAGACCTGATATTATGTTTAGTGTGTGTATGTGTGCTAGGTTTCAATCTTGTCCTAAGGTATCACATTACAATGCAGTGAAAAAGATCTTTAGATATCTTAAGCATACACCTCACTTAGGACTGTGGTATGATAGAAATGCTAAGTTGGAATTACACGCATATAGTGATGCTGATTATGGTGGTTGCAAGTTAGATAGAAAATCCACTAGCGGTACATGTCAATTCATAGGAACAAATTTGATCTCTTGGTTTTCTAAAAAGAAAGCTAGTGTAGCTCTTTCTACCACTGAAGCCGAGTATATCGCTTTGAGTTTATGTACTACCCAAATACTTTGGCTTAAACAGCAACTTAGTGATTTTGGCATTAAAATGAATAAGATTCCAATTTTCTGCGATAGCACAAGTGCAATCAATCTTTCCTGGAATCCGGTGCTTCATTCTAAGGCCAAACACATTGAGGTGCGATACCACTTTCTTTGCGATCATGTTCAAAATGAGGACATAGTGATAAACCATATAAGAACTGATCACCAAATCGCTGACATCTTCACCAAACCCCTTAATCAAGCTACTTTTGAAAACTTACGAGCCAAATTAGGAATGATGACTTACGATACCATTGTATAGTTCTATCTTTTGCATGATTTGCAAAATAAAGGGGGAGATAGAATAAGAACATGATTTTAGTTGGTAAGTCATGTTTTAGTTGGAACATGATTTTAGTTGGTAAGTCATGTTTTAGTTTGTAAGTCATGATGAATCATATGCTAAGTTTTTATTGGTATAAATTTTGGAGCATAGGTTAAGGGGGAGAGTATGAGTTGAGGGGGAGCGGCATACTATTTAAAAGTTGAAAACATAGTTGAAAACATTTGGTTAAACATTTGGTTAAACTTTTGGTTATAAGTTGTGACATTAAAATCATGTTAGGTAATTTTGAAAATCATCAAAAAGGGGGAGAATATTGAGAAATATGTTTGGATAATTTTCAAAGTCATGATTTTAAGTGATGAATACTTAAAAATGTCACACATGGTGTTATATGTGATTAAAAGTTGAAAAAGGTACAGTTGACATCGATCTCTCAGGTTATTGCACATCGATCGATCTATGTACATAGATCTCTCACATCGATCGATCTATGTAAGGCAGAAAAGTTTAAGACTTTTCTATGAGACATCGATCTCTAAACCTGAGACACATAGTTCGATCGATGTACATCAAACTCTCACTTCGATCAATCGATATAGGTCAGAGACAAAACCTGAATCTTTCTATGAGACATCGATCTATGAAGCTGAGTCACTTTGATCGATCGATGTCTAGGGTTTTTAGAAATAATTTTCTGAAAATGTGTTAAAATGATTTTTTATTTGTATATGAATTATACATGTTCATTATGTGCTTATTATGTGTTTTTGGTGATTATTATTGTCTTGTGACTAACGTGCCTTGGAAGTTTCTACAACTTACCAAAAAGGGCAAAATTGGTATTTTAAGTTTTGTAGGAACATCATGTGGTGAAAAATATTTCAGGTGCATATTATTATCTTGGTTATCATGACAAAGGTGGTATTGTGATTATATCTGACCATCGGGGGCATTTTTGGAGTTTGGGTATTTTGGTCATTTTACCCCCAAGGGTATTTTTGGTATTTT
The DNA here is from genome assembly GCA_036186865.1 of Eustoma russellianum. Lineage (NCBI taxonomy): Eukaryota > Viridiplantae > Streptophyta > Magnoliopsida > Gentianales > Gentianaceae > Eustoma > Eustoma russellianum. The sequence goes on along the minus strand of AP025050.1, from coordinate 23,876,150 downwards.
CACTCAAGGAATCTCTTGAGCATATTATTATCTTCATTCTGGAGTTGTGTTATTATTATTTTGAAGATTATATGGTGATCTTATATCTTATTCTCTCAACCGATGATATTATTGACTATAGCTGGATATGTGACGATTTGAGATGTCACATTCTATTTTTTATTGAAGACCCTCTTGTATATGTTATAAGAGGATATTAATCATCATCTTTTAGAGATTACAAGGTGTCCTTGGTGCAAGATTCATCACAATATGTAAAGGAGAAGAAAGTAGGAATTTTGGTGTTATATGTTGACATAATCCTGTCAACACTTATTCATTATTTTTTATTCACAAAATTTGAGTTGGTATACATACATACAACATCAAAAACGTCCATAAACAGGTGGAGAAGGTGGTGTACTCATTTTATGACTTTTGGACAAGTGGAAAATTCAAAAACAAGCTAGTTGGCAAAAGTTGCCAACTTGAAATTTCAAATTTGAATGTAATGGAGACAAGGTTGTTGGAGATGATTATGGAGGTTCTTTAATTCAAAATTCTCGGCCATGACATGGTCTAAAAGTTGGAGAGAATATACCATCTATTCACACTATAAATAGGAGGCAAGGTGAAGAAGAGAAGACACACACTTGAAAGCAAAATTGAAGATTGTTGTCTTGCTATTCTCTTCTCATATTTTCGTTCATACTTTGTGTAGCTAAGGTGTTCCAATTTTCTTTTGTTGTCCAGCTACACTATACACACCTTCTTGAGTTGGATTTGTATGATTTATTAGCCAAATTTATAAGGCTACATCAATAGGTGGTAGAGGTGTTGTAACCAAGAGTTGCATAGAAATGATTATCCAAGTTTTGAATAGGGTTGGTGTATAACCCAAGGATCAAGCTTGGCTCTTGTTGTAAGGTGTTCATTTGATAGTGAAATCCAAGGAAATGTGTTCCTTGGGACTAGAGTAGGTCACATTGACCGAACCAGGATAAATTCTCGGTGTTCTTCTCTTGTTTCTTTATTTCTGTTTTCTGCCCGTTTTTGACTGCAGTTTTCACACAACTTCTCACAATTTGAAAAAATAGATAAACATTTTCAAAATTCGTAATTTTTGGTGGAGTTATACTTCAGACTGTTGGCTTTCATTTGCAACAAGAATCACTTGATTTGAGCAAGGTAAAGTTAGTCTTTCAGTCTTTGCAAGATAACTGCTCCAATCTGGCTACAACCTGACCAGTTTTGAGAAAACTTAAATTCTGTATTTTTCAAGAATTGTTTAAGGTCAGACCCTTTTGGAAAATTTATCTACACATCCTAGGGAGTGCTTTGATATAAAGATCAACCTTTTTGGTTGAGTATTCAAAGAGAAACACGTTTTACAAAATCAGCAACATTCTGTCCAATTCTGTCCAGATTGACCATCTGAATCTTTTTATTTGTTTGAAGGGCTAAACGATCTTATTTTTGTCTGATTTTTGTACAGAGTCTTGTTAACTCATTGAAGTTAAATTCTGGAAAGTTTCATAATTTTTGGAGTTTTGTACCATTATTTGTGAATTTTTGAAAAACGGGTTCTGAATCTGAGGTGGTTTCAGATTCTGTTTTCAAAGGGGATTTTAACAAAGGGTTGTAGTGTAATTTCCGCTAACCACTATTCACCCCCCTCTAGTGGTGTTTATTGCAGGTGCACGGTCCAACAGGAAGGAGATGGGAGGAAGTTACTGCAGAAAAATGCAGTTTAGAACCGTCAGAACACTTCGAACACCTACATTAGGCGCTTCAAGTCACATTAGGCGCCTAATGTAGGCGTTCAATGTGTCCCAGAGCATCCCTGTATACTTCGAACGCCTACATTAGGCGCTCGATGTCACATTAGGCGCTTCATGTAGGCGTTCGATGTATACGGCACATCTCCGAACACTTCGAACGTCTAGTACAGGCGCTCCATGTCCACATTAGGCGCTCCAAGTAGCGTTCGAAGTATACTGGAAGTCTTTTTGACCCTTTAGGCGCTCTATGTATGTGTAGTAACCTTATACACTTCTTTTGAACATAAAATGCAAGGGTATTTGAGCTGCCATTGATATGTAGATGGTAAGTTTAATCAAGTAAGAATAAGATTGAATCTCAAGTGAATTAGTGAGACGAACGGACTTGGAAATATACGAACATGGAGTGTTTGAGGTGCAAGACAGTATACTTGATATGTAAGATATGTGTGTGTGTGCGTTACATGTTTGATACGAAGTTACATGTGCATCCTGCATCATGACATGGGCACTTGCATTTGATTTGAGAATTGCTTTCCGAAAGAACATGTGTGTACAAGAGAAGTTTGAAGTTTTCGAAAGACAAAATGGGTGATGTTTGATCGCAGGGTATAAAAGTCATGCCTGCGAAAGCATGGTATAAAAGCGTGACCTCTGAATTAACAGCAGGGTATAAAATATGTTATGGGACCGTGAACCTATCAGCACGGAAAATAAAGTATTTTATGGGGCCATAGACCTATCAGCACGGATATATGATGTATGTAATGGGGCCGTGGACCTTTCAGCATGGGGTATAAAGTTATATGTTATGGGGCCGTGGACCTTTCAGCACGGGGTATAAAGTTCTGTTTGCTGTGGACATATCACCCACAGGGTATAAAGTTCTGCTACGCGAAGAATATGATAAGAAGAGTTATGAAATGTTTTGTGAAATGACACGCATGACATGTTTATGAAGAAGACATACACATGGGTGTTGTGTGTGATTTTAAAGAAGTACATGCATCATGATACACGAAGCATAAGATTGATGTGCAAGAGATGTGACTAGCTTATGACTTGCTTATAATGATATGTTGTTTTAGTACATCTTTATTCTCGTATCCGTGTATCATTTATGTGTCTTATCTGTTTTGAGGCATTCTTTTAAAGATACTACTTGCTAACCTGAGCCCCTTATTTTGGCAATGATCTATACACTGGTGACTCGTCGTGTGTGATCCCGTAAGGTGTATAGACGGGTTACTTGCTGGCGATATTTTCGCTAAGAACTGATACTGTATTCCTTTTCAGGTGAGCCAGAATATGAGATGATATTTATCGAAGACGATGGCGAGTGGGCTCAATGGATGACGGGCATGAAAATAGATAGACGTTTGATTACTCTCTTTAAGTTTGGAAACTCAATGCTATTTATGTTGTAAAGGAACTCATGTTAGCTAGAAGAACAAACAATCTTTTATTTTCGCTGTACTTTCTGGTTGTATTAATGATGATGAAGTTTTAAATTTTATGACGTTTCCGCTGATTAATCTTACGTCATGAATGAAGTACGCTTGATCTGCTTTGACGCTTCGTAGTTCTCATAGTAGACTACAGCGGGTGCACTGGTTCCGGTGACAGTATCGGGCCGGGGTGCTACAAGTGGTATCAGAGCCTAGGCTTCAGATCTATCTCAGAAACTTAGGTTCATGATCTTTTAGACACCTAAGTTATGATTCTTCCTTAAGGTTGATCCTTAGTTATAAGTACTGATTTCTCTAGTGTTTAAGTATGATCTGGGTTGGGTGTGTGCGAGCGCATTTATCATCTAATTTCGTATTAATAGTTGTACTACATACCTCACCCATTCGTACGCGTTCAAGCTTTCAGTAACCTCCTGTATTTACTGAATGCTAATGCAATGTTAACCTTTCAGTGAAATATGCCTCCAAGAAGAGATAACACAGGCAACTCTGGCAATGGACAGGAGAACCAGTCACCACAAGTGATTTTACCCCAGGTGCTCACTGACGCATTAACGGTGATCGCACAAGGGTTTGCTCAGCAGCATCAGCCTCCGCCTCCTCCACCGCCCCAGCATAACATCAGGTTCTTTTATGGAGAGATGAGAAAGATGAGGGTGCCGGAGTTTGGAGGATGTACTGATCCTGAGGAAGCTCAACACTGGTTGGCTGAGGTAGAGAAATGTTTTCGGCTAGTGCAAGTACTGGAGGAGATAAAGGTTGATGTGGCCACACCCCTTCTAAGTGGCAAGGCTGGTGAATGGTGAGACGGAATGGTGTTGAGAATGACCCCACCTATCTCGTGGGTGCAGTTCTGTGGTGTGTTCTTGAAGTATTATATGCCAGATACAGCTATACTGGACAAGATTAGGGCATTCGACCGACTTGAGCAGGGTCGGATGACCGTATCAGAATATGCTGATCGTTTCCACGCTTTGGGAAAGTTTGCCCTGGCGATTATGTCTGATAATCGCCTTAAGATGACGAAGTTCGAGAGGGGTTTGGACTCGAAGATACAGCCGGCAATAGTGAATGCAGGAATGAAAACATACGAGGACATGTTGGATGCATGTTTTCGGGTTGAGAGCGATTTCCGCAGAGTAGCGGCAAGAGCAGCTAGTGCTGGAGGGTCTGATAGAGGTAAGAGGCCAAGAGATGATGTGAGAGTTGGTGGAAGACCCGGACATTGGGTCAAGATTCCGAAGAGAGGACCAGTTGGAAATTTTCAGAGACTTCCACCCCAGAATCCCGTAGTTCGACAGGTTATAGGAGTTTGCCCTCATTGCAACAAGAACCACGTCGGAGAGTGTAGGAAAGTGAGAGGAGCATGTTTTCGATGCGGTCAAGTGGGTCACATGATTAGGGACTATCCGGAGATGAAGAAAAATAATCCGGGAGTAGCGGCTCAGCAGCCGAGAGCAAAGCCACGAACAAATGCCCGTGTACATCTCATGACGGACACAGATGTGCAGGAGGCTACCGATGTAGTAGCAGGTACCATTTGAATTAAGTTTAAATCATTAATGAATTAAGTGTTTATGTGCTTAACTTTTTGTGTAAAACTTCATATGGCCTTAGGTGCGGTTTTAGTAAATAAGATGCCTGCCAATGTACTTTTCGATAGCGGCGCAAGCCACTCCTTTGTAGCGAAGAGATTCACTAAGCACCTTGGTAGGTTTCCTGAATGGTTAGAAACTCCGTATCGTGTTCAAGCGGCCGGAGATCAAATTATGGTTTCGTATCAGCAGTATCGAGATTGCGAGTTAGAGTTTGAAGGCTAAATGTTCTCCGCCACACTGATCCCTATTCGGATGTACGACTTTGATGTTATATTGGGAATGGACTGGTTGGCCAAGCATCACGCCAATATTGATTGTCGATTGAAACAAGTGACAATCAAGAACGCTAAGATGGAAAAGGTAACGTTTCAAGGGGAACCGGAACGAAAGAAAGTTCCCAAGAAGGTGTATGTGTCAGTTGCACAAGCATGCAAAGCCTTAAGGAAAGGTGCTGAGGGATTCCTAGTGTATGCAATGGATGTTACTCGGGAGGTACCATCCATTGAGCGAATTCCAGTGGTCAATGAATTTCTTGATGTGTTTCCGGAAGATTTACCAGGAGTACCACCCCCGAGAGAAGTTGAGTTCGAGATCAACTTGATTCCCGGAACAGAACCTATTTCTAAAGCTCCTTATAGAATGGCTCCGACAGAATTGAGAGAGTTGAAGGAACAACTGCAGGAGTTATTAGACAAAAAGTTTATCCGCCCTAGTGTATCGCCCTGGGGAGCACCGGTTTTGTTTGTAAAGAAGAAAGATGGTAGCATGAGGCTTTGTATCGATTATAGAGAGTTGAATAAAGTTACCATCAAGAATAAGTATCCCCTCCCACGAATTGAGGATTTATTTGACCAGCTCAAGGGTGATAAAATCTTCTCTAAAATTGATCTCTGATCAGGGTATCATCAGTTGCGAGTGAAAGCCGAGGACATCGCAAAGACAGCCTTTCGCACAAGATATGGCCATTATGAGTTTTTGGTGATGCCGTTTGGATTAATAAATGCCCCTGCAGCTTTTATGGACCTTGTGAATACCGTCTTTCAAGAACAGTTGGACAAGTTTGTAGTGGTATTCATAGATGATATTCTGGTGTATTCTCCGGACGAACAAACTCACGTGGAGCATTTGAGAACCGTCCTAGCTATTTTGAGGCCGAAACAACTATATGCTAAGTTTAGCAAGTGTGAGTTTTGGTTAAGAAGTGTGGCTTTTCTGGGTCATGTGATATCGGAGGAGGGGATTGCTGTTGACCCGAAGAAGGTGGAAGCTATAACTGAATGGCCTAGACCTACCAACATCACCGAAGTGCGGAGTTTCTTGGGTCTAGCGGGTTATTACAAAAAGTTTGTTGAAGGGTTCTCAAGAATAGCCGTACCTCTTAGTCGCCTTACTCAAAAGAAGTCCAAGTTCGAGTGGACCGCGGAATGCGAACAAAGCTTCACAGAGCTTAAGAATAAATTAACGACAGCTCCAGTATTGGCTCAACCCTCCGGAACTGATGGGTTTGTAATTTATAGCGATGCATCGAAAAACGGTTTAGGTACGTAAACTGTAGTATAGGGTTATGATCTTGTATACCAATTAAGTTAGACTAATATCTTGTTTGTAGGTTGTGTTTTAATGCAAAACGAACGAGTCATCGCATATGCATCAAGACAGCTTAAGCCTTATGAGCAAAATTATCCCACACACGATCTTGAGCTTGCCGCGGTGGTGTTCGCCTTGAAGATCTGGTGGCACTACTTATATGGAGAAAAGTGCGTGGTATTCACGGATCACAAGAGCTTAAAGTACTTGTTCTCACAGAAGGAATTAAATATGAGGCAGCGGAGATGGTTGGAATTGCTAAAAGACTATGATCTGACTATTCATTATCACCCGGGAAAGGCTAACAAGGTAGCCGACGCTTTAAGCAGGAAATCCAGCCATGCGCGATAATCACCATTGGAACGAGAGATAGAGGAATTTTGTTTAGATTTGATTGACTCCACGGTGAACGTACTGACAACATTGACCATCACACCAAGTTTGATTGACCGGATAAAAGAGGCTCAGAAGAAAGATAAGGCCCTAAATGAGATAACGGAAAGAATGAAACATGATCACATTGAGGGGTTTCAGATCAAAGAGGATGGTAGACTATGGTTTAGAGAGAGATTGTGTGTACCTGATGTTGATGAACTTAGAAGAGAAATATTGCGAGAAGCTCACAGTTCAAGGCTATCAATACACCCTGGTAGCACCAAGATGTATAGGGATCTCAAGCAATACTATTGGTGGTCTGGGATGAAAAGACATATTACGGAGTTTATAGAGAAGTGTTTGGTTTGCCAACAAGTCAATGCGGAACATCAACAGCCTGGTGGCTTGTTGATGCCATTGGAAATTCCGGAATGGAAATGGGAACATGTCACGATGGATTTCGTAGCTGGTTTACCAAAGACAAGAGGTGGATATGACATGATTTGGGTCATCGTGGATCGTTTAACAAAGTCTGTCCATTTCCTACCCGTTTCAAGTGAAGCACCTCTTGACAAGTTAGTGAATTTATATATGGAGAATATTGTAAGCCTGCATGGTGTTCCAGTAAGTATAGTGTCCGACAGAGATTCACGGTTTACATCTAAGTTTTGGGCAGCATTTCAGAAAGCCATGGGTACAGAATTAAGGTTGAGTATGGCGTATCATCCTCAAACCAATGGTCAATCCGAGCGGACAATTCAGACCTTGGAAGATATGCTAAGGTCTTGCGTGATGGATTTTAAAGGGAGTTGGGATGGAATGGTAAGGCTGATGGAGTTTTCTTATAACAATAGTTACCACAGCGCAATTGACATGGCTCCTTTAGAAGCTTTGTATGGAAGAAAATGTAGGTCCCCGGTTTATTGGGACGAAGTAGGTGTGAGGACTATCACCGGACCTGAGCTATTGGAGAAAACGCTAGAAAAAGTGAAATTCATCCGGGAAAGACTCAAGGAAGCTCAGGATCGCAACAAGAGTTGGGCAGATTCCAAATGACGACCATTGGAATTTGATGTGGGTGAAAAAGTTTATTTGAGGGTATCACCTACAAAGGGTGTCATGAGGTTTGGAGTAAAAGGCAAGCTAAGCCCTCGTTTTATTGGTACTTACGAAATACTTGAGAAGGTGGGAGCATTGGCTTATAGGTTAGCATTACCTCCGGTGTGGCGCAAGTTTACAATGTCTTTCACGTATCACAACTAAGGAAGTACGTGATGGATCCAAGTCATGTACTTGAAGCTCAACCTTTGGAACTTAAGGACGATGTTACATACGAGGAGATACCCGTAAAAATTATGGACCGAAAGGATCAAGTGTTGAGGAAGCGAGTGATTCCTTATGTAAAGGTCCAGTGGAGCAACCACACAAAGCGTGAGGCCACTTGGGAACTCGAAGATCAAATGCGGGAGAAGTATCCTCAACTCTTTGATTAAGGTACGTAAGTTTCAAGGACGAAACTTTTTGTAAGAGGGGTGGAATGTCATACCCCGTGACTTTAAGCACGACTTTTAATACTTTAGGTCAACCTTGAATGCAATTTAACTAATGATGTAGAATGTGATACTTAGATACTTAAAATATAGAAAAATAAGAAGAAGGGGTTAAAAGTAGAATTAAAGGTAATTAAAGAAAATTACCTAAAAGGTCCCTACTAAAGGATAAGGGAGTTACACAACACTTAGTATAACTCCCCATCTCAGCCTAAGGGGGACGGTTAGAACACCAAAAAGGAGAGGAGAAAACCGCAGGAGAAAGAGAGAGAAGAGAAGAAGAAGAAAAGGAAGAAAGAGCGACCAATCTAGGTGCAATCCCTACCGAAATTCTGCAGTAAATCCGTAAGCTTAACTAGAAACAAAGGCAAGTAATCTTTCGATACGCTTTACGCAAATTTTGATACTTTAGGCCCTATGTTCTTACAAAGAGAAAACTTGGATCACGCATTAGTAGCTTTGGTTTGCTTATGTTAAATGTTTTACTATATGTAATTGTTGTTGCTAGTTGCGTAAAGTCTTGTTCTTTGGGCTATATTTCTGAAAATAGTTGTGTGGTGCTTTGTTGTTTGTCAAGCATGCCCATGAAAGTGTATTCTTGATGTGTTTATTGTCTTGTTCTATTCTTGTGTTGATTGTCTACATTTAGATTTTGAGAGTAAGTGCAGGGAATTGAAGGATGAATGATGGTATTGTTATAGACTTGTTGTGTTGGGAATATTGATGGTATCTTTTGAAGGTTGTGAATGATAGAAGGTTAAGAGTGGATATTATTAGACATAACTAAGCATCATTTCATGTTAGATGTGTGTTAAGTATGATGAATCTAGATGGTAAGATGGATCTTGAGAGGTTTAACATGAAAGGGTTGAAGGAGGAAGGAGATGGGAGGAAGTTACTGCAGAAAAACTACAGTTTAGAACCGTCAGAACACTTCGAACACCTACATTAGGCGCTTCAAGTCACATTAGGCGCCTAATGTAGGCGTTCAATGTGTACCAGAGCATCCCCGTACACTTCGAACACCTACATTAGGCGCTCGATGTCACATTGGGCGCTTCATGTAGGCGTTCGATGTATACGGCACATCTCCGAACACTTCGAACGTCTAGTACAGGCGCTCCATGTCCACATTAGGCGCTCCAAGTAGCGTTCGAAGTATACTGGAAGTCTTTTTGACCCTTTAGGCGCTCTATGTATATGTAGTAACCTTATACACTTCTTTTGAACATAAAATGCAAGGGTATTTGAGGTGCAATTGAGGTGTAGATGGTAAGTTTAATCAAGTAAGAATAAGATTGAATCTCAAATGAATTAGTGAGACGAACGGACTTGGAAAGATACGAACATGGAGTGTTTGAGGTGCATGACCGTATACTTGATATGTAAGATGTGTGTGTGTGTGCGTTACATGTTTGATACGAAGTTACATGTGCATCCTGCATCATGACATGGACACTTGCATTTGATTTGAGAATTGCTTTGCAAAAGAACATGTGTGTACAAGAGAAGTTTGAAGTTTTCGAAAGACAAAATGGCTGCTGGTTGATCGCAGGGTATAAAAGTTACGCCTGCGAAAGCAAGGTATACAAGCGTGACCTGTGAATCAACAGCAGAGTATAAAATATGTTATGGGGCCGTGGACCTATCAGCACGGAAAATAAAGTATTTTATGGGGCCGTGGACCTATCAGCACAGATATATGATGTATGTAATGGGGACGTGGACCTTTCAGCACGGGGTATAAAGTTATATGTTATGGGGCCGTGGACCTTTCAGCACGGGGTATAAAGTTCTGTTTGCTGTGGACAGATCACCCACAGGGTATAAAGTTCTGCTACGCGAAGAATATGATAAGAAGATTTATGAAATGTTTTGTGAAATGACACGCATGACATGTTTATGAAAGAAGACATACGCATGGGTGTTGTGTGTGATTTTAAAGAAGTACATGCATCATGATACACGAAGCATAAGATTGATGTGCAAGAGATGTGACTAGCTTATGACTTGCTTATGATGATATGTTGTTTTAGTACATGTTTATTCTCGTATCCGTGTATCATTTATGTGTCTTATCTGTTTTGAGGCATTCTTTTAAAGATACTACTTGCTAATCCGAGCACCTTATTTTGGGCAATGATCTATACACTGGTGACTCGTCGTGTGTGATCCCGTAAGGTGTATAGACGGGTTACTTGCTGGCGATATTTTTGCTAAGAACAGATACTGTATTCCTTTTCAGGTGAGCCGGAATATGAGATGATATTTATCGAAGACGATGACGAGTGGCCTCATTGGGATGACGGGCATGAAAATAGATAGACGTTTGATTACTCTCTTTAAGTTTGGAAACTCAATGCTATTTATGTTGTACTGGAACTCATGTTAGCAAGAAGAACAAACATCTTTTATTTCCGCTGTACTTTCTGGTTGTATTAATGATGATGAAGTTTTAAATTTTATGACGTATCTGCTGATTCATCTTACGTCATGAATGAAGTACGCTTGATCTGCTTTGACGCTTCGAGTTCTCATAGTAGACTACAGCGGGTACACTGGTTCCGATGACGGTATCGGGCCGGGGCGCTACATGTGTTGACCCCAAACACAACATATTCTAGTATGTATTTCTATAAAGTATTTTTTTTTTCTCTAGGAAGGGATTTAAGAAGATAATTTTAGGAGGGGATTCCCCCCCCCCCCCCCCCCCCCCGATTATGAGTTGTACAAGTTCGTAATGGTGAAATTAGGTAGGAAAACGTAAGCCTAAAAAAAAGCTGCACTACCTCCGTCTCAAATTAGTTGTTTATGTCAAATATGAATTCAGTTTAAGAAAAAAAGTTTGTTGATTACTCGTTTAACGCTATTACTTCTTATTTGGCATTAAAAATAAAATTTGAATTTAAAATATAAATAATAAGGACAAATTAATAATTTAATTGCCTTTATTTTACTTTTTATAGAATATAGAAAATATTTTAAAAACAGGAAAAAGTAGAAATATCGACAAATATATAGAATATAGACAATTTTTTAAGGACAGAAAAAATAAAAATATAGGCAAGTAATTTGTGACGGAAGGAGCAGAGTGGAAAGATGTGGCTGAAATAAATAATGATTTAAAATTTTTCGACTGACCAGTAACGGCCAAACAAAACAATAATTTCTCTTTTTTTTTCCTGCCAAAAGATTTCTACTTAAGAGTTTTAACGTGATGGGATCCGGTGTGCCCACGAGAAACTATGAAATTTTTGCAAGTTTTAACTAGGTGCGCACGCTGATGGGATCCGATGTATAATACGCAAAGAATAGTAAAAAAAAATCTATAATATCTCAAGTAAAAAAATTATATATATACATATAGTTTTTGTAATAATCAATCGTCACATTTTCTATTACATACAAATGTATATATTATTTCATCCTATTATATAGCATTAGTTATTTATTCAGTTGCTATAAAATCGCCTCACATACTCGGACCATAAAATCTGTCGGGGACCATGATCTTATTGCGTTCACGTCAGCAAACTAGAGTGAGGTGGAAAACCGCTTTCCTTGATTTCGGCGATCAAGGTTGACTCTGTTTAAGTCATCAATTCCTTAAAATCAGCAACCAACATTGATTGCGGTCGTTGAGACTCATGTCCTCGTAACCAATTTTATAATAATCTAAGAACATAGACACAAATACAAAATCCAAATTTAACACACCTTATATAAATATGAGTATAGTTTTAGCGGGTTTCGTATACAAATTAATTAACACAAAAAACTTATCTGCTAAAAGCAGATCATGTCCAGATACTCTCAATTATCCATTTAGACCCGTTATACCTGGATATTTTTAAATATAATCCAAATATTAATTATTAAAGTTAAAATAGTAAAATTAAAAATCCTAAAAACTACTTACCCCTTTGCCTGCCTCCCCTACATGGCTACCCAATTCTAACTCCTATATCATTCTCTCTTCTCTTCTCTGAAGTCTGAACTCACTCTCTCTTACTCGGCCACCCTCCGCCTCCCTCTGTCCTTCGTCTCCTCTTCTGTCTTTAACAGCCGCCGCATCCTCCTCCCTCCGCATTTGCTCTCATCTTTTACAGTCGCTGGCGCGCTGTCCTCCATATCCCTAGGTCTCCACTCCCGTCTTTAACAGCCGTCGCCGTCTTCCTTTGTCTCTCTCTTTGGTTTAAATACATGAAACCTGAAAAATATACAAAACCTAAAAAACTAAAAAAAATACACGAAATGACCCGAACACGACCTAACCCGACTCGCTTTCATCCTTCTATGTACTCCCAGAGAAACTAAGTCTTGAAAAAAAGTAATAATTCACATAAAATCAAATCTATTTCACAATAGGAAAAATAAAGGGATAAATAAAAAAGAGGTGCGAAGTAATATTTGTACCGACAAGTTTGTAGGTAAAATTGATACATGACACGAAACCTTGACATGCATAGGTTCGGATATCTATTTCTGTCAGGTATGAGTTTGATAGTTTGATATATGAAATCCGAAAACACCAAAACACGACATGTTTACCGCTCTTAACTAGTAGTATCGTTTAACCAAGCAAATGTCCATGTAAGCTTTTAGATAATGATCAATTACCATATCCTTTGTTGATGTGTAGAGCTTTATATAAATCATACTACTGTATCACGAGTTTTTCTTTCTAAGTATCCCTCTGTATTTGTCCTCTTTGGTTTTTTTCCAAGAAGAAAGTTTATGCTCATTGGTAGTTTATGGGCCTTAGCCCTTCTAACGGCAACCAAATTATTACTCAAGAGGTGATGTACAAGTTCCAGTACATGTCACATGTATGATATACATGCATCGGCAAATCCAAAATTCATGCCCAAAAGAAAACACACAAACACAACACAGACCAAAAGAAAAAGAGGGGGGGTGGGGGGACCTGTTAAACTAGCCGAGCTACCAGTGAACAAAAAAAGACAAAAAAAAAAAGGAAGTAAGGAGAGCTTTCTGTTATTCAAAGAATAATAAGGGTATTTAAAGATTCAATAAAAGTGCAACCATATAAATTAAAAGAAAATGAGAGAGTTGTTTATTTGTTAAGATGATCCAATCTATCATCCATCTCACACGTCAAAAAAACTACTGTATTTTGAGGGGACAAGGGAATAGGTTTAACAGGGAGTTATTGCCAAACATACGCAAGCCAAAAAGAAATCAGTGCACCAGCAGTCAAAAAGCACAGAAGGGCCAAAAGATGTTTCATGCTGGCTATAATTAGAAAATAAATGACTCTCTTCCGATATATTAACTATTTGGAAGCCATTTCCACCATCATCTGGTAACATATTAAAAGGTTATTTACTGTTTAATAATGTATCATATATTTCCTGGAGGCCAGAAGATGCAAGACAAACTTCGACAATCTAAGTAGACGCCTTCTCTTTGGAGTCCTCTTTCTTTGTCTTCTTAAATGGTGAGAATCCAGTCTGCAACATCTTCTCCACCTCCTCGAATTGCAGCCCTTTTGTTTCCGGAACGATGAGAAATATCAACACTAGACCAACCAAGGAGAACCCTGCAAAGAGAAGGAACGCTCCTGATGCCCCAAGCTTCTCTGTCAAGGTTAGAAACGTCTCACTCACGATCAGGTTTGAGCACCAATTAGCAACGGCGGCTATTCCTCCACCGAGACCTCTGAACCTTAGGGGGTATATCTCTGAGTTCACAATCCAAGGACAAGTTCCCATTCCCGGAGAGTACATTATGATATACAATCCCAAAAAGACCACTGCCAAGAATCCCACGTGGCTTGGGCACCCTTTCGTGTACCATGTACGCCTTTCTGACTGACATGCCCCTTTCAACGGATCAGTTGCCGACAGACATGCCCCCGCAGAGTACTAAACAGGAGATTTTCTTGTTTAGTTAGTAGGGTGTATTGATGAAACCAAAGAAGAAAGTGCGATAAAACAAGCTTTGAGTGCTTAAATATCAATGAGACAAACTGAAATATAGACTTACTCGATCATCTCCATTCGAACAAAATGCACAATCTGTGGCTTTCTGCAAACATTTCATGCAATTCCATGAGGATTGTTCCGGGGCGTGCAAAAAGCCGGCGCAAGTAGCATTGCCCCCAAAATGGCTAGACTGAGCCAGGTCGAGTTTTGGAGCAGTAGCCGCAGCTTGATAGAACACAATGGCTAGCGCCACAAGGCAGGATATGATCCCAAACAAGGATACAATCATGAGTCTTCTTCTTCCATATCTATCGACAAAACACATGCTTACAAGAGAACCAAGCGCATTGAGGCCGGTTGTGACCAGGGAGAGTGCGATAGCAGTCGAGTTGGCAGCAAAACCAGCAAATTGGATAATGGTAGAACTGTAGTACATGACTGTATTGATACCAACAAACTGTTGAACAACCTGGACCGTTACTCCGGCATATAATCCCCTTCGAACAACAGGGTTTTGCCATGCCTGCTTGAATCTTGCAAGCGTGCCTTTCTCCATGGTGCTTTCTAGTGCCTTTTCCTCTTCAATTGCTGATTTCAGAGCCTGCAATTCACTCTCTACGTCTTTTGCTGGGTAAATCTTCTCTAAAATTGACCGCGCTTCATCAACTTCACCCTAATCAGGAAAAGAAAATAGTTCATAAATAATCAAAAACACTAATAATTCATCTCATAGGGATGTTTTTTTTCCATCACAAACCTTCCTGTAAAGCCATCTTGGCGACTCAGGGAGGGACAACATCAGGACAAACTGAACAACTGCCGGAACTCCAGCAACACCGAGCATCCAACGCCAGTTTCCGCGCACCTGGAACAGAGTTGTATAGATAAGTTAGTTGATAGCAGAAACAGATGTTGCTACCATTTAGAATAGTGAAGAAACAAATGTGACGAGAAACCAAGTCCTTACACTAGTAAAGGCAAGGTTAATAAGGTATGAAACAAACTGGCCGCCTGTAATTAGGAACCCGTTACAGCTAACAAGGGCTCCTCGGATTCTATGTGGTGAAGCCTCTGCAATGTAAAGAGGTGCAGTCATAGATGCCATCCCGACACCAAAACCGACAAAAAGTCTTCCCAAAATGATCATCCAAGGAGTAGGACTAAGACACATAACTATAGCACCAATGAAGAACAGAATATCAGCTGCCAAAATTGATTTTTTACGACCAAATCTATCGTTAAGCCATCCGCCTGCTGCAGCACCAACTATGGCTCCTGCAACAGCCGTGCTGACTATAGTCTCCTGCAAATTTGGTCCAAAAAGATGAAAATATTAATCACATCAAGAAATATTTGAAAAGGTGAAATATTCATCACATCAAGGAATCTTTGAAAAGGTGAAATACTACACCATCAAGAAATCTTTAAATAATAAAGAAACTTCAGCAGAATCTGCACCGAGAGGCAAATCGTTATGCTTTTCGGGATATTTACATAATTGAATTTAGCAAATGACTTTGAACCAATACCTGTAGCCATGTATTCTTATCAACAATCTTGAAATCATCACGGATATAGAGCATGGCACCAGAAATAACCCCTGAAACAAAATTGAACAAACGTCCAGAGGCATCAAAAGAAACCCATTTGAAAACGTTAATTGGAACATTTTCAAAATAAAAAAAAAAGGAACACAAGCTGGATGTAGATAGATATGTGACAACTAAACCTGTATCATAACCAAAGAGCAGGCCTCCAATTCCAGCTGATAGGGCTAGCCTCATGACATAAGGGGTCTTCCATGCCGTTTGCCAACACTCAGTGAGTTCAGTTCTATCTGCTTTTACAACACCACCTTCAACCATTTTTCAATGTCTGCAGTTGTTTTGAGCAAAATCGTGCCTCCAATGAAAGAGGAAAGCAAGTCAAGGAATAATTATTCTGTGATTCAACCTAAACTAAAACAGGAGTCAGAAAATGACACATCCGTGTCAGAAGCAAGTTATATGCATGCAATATCTGCAGAAAGGATAACAAATAAAAGTGCAATCGGCTCTGCAAGATTTAGTCCTAGACAACCAGAAAGCCAAATTAGAACATCCCATTATCGACTCCACATTTATTTGTCTTCCTTTTTTTTTCTTTTGTAAGTAGAATATTATATTATAAACAGGCACAGTCAAGATTATTTAGAAAGGAAGCTGCATAATGCACAAAGACTCCAGGACATCTCCCTGAAAGCAGAAGCAGGGTGCAATACTTTTCAATTTGACAAAAAAAAAAAAAAACTACTATTCAGGATGCTATCAAAACCTACTCCAGCTAGTTCTGTTTTCCGTGAAACCCCTCCAAGTGTTACCTATGAATAACTGAGCCGAAATAACCTTGAAACTGATTGCCCTTCACCAAAAGGTGTTTTCTTTTAATCAGCAGGGACGTGTAAAAAGTGAAATCAAATACGGTAGGATTTGCTTTCGTTTTCTTCAAATATGGTGATAACAACTGTAATAATGAAAAAATAGTACGAGTTGAAGAAGGGAGATTCCAAAAGAGAATAAAAAAGGAGAAAAGAGTTCGTCATTGAGAAAGGAGAGGCATGCATAAACATAGTTTAATTGAAGGCGAGGGGGATGATAACACACACATAAAACGGACAAACAAAAAATGCACAAATTTTAAAATGGTCGATAAGCGTTAGTTGTTTATTGACTGTAGAAAATTTATGACCCCTTGTTTTGGCCAATCACCTCTTGCTTGCATGTAGATAAAATTTATTTGTCATCGTTTTATTGAACCATTATTTGATCAATTACCACGATAAAATTTTTGAAAAAAATGCATATTTAGAAGAGAATCTTCTTTCAACATCTGCTTTTGGACTGTTGTGTCATGTAAATTTGTACCAACTGATTCAGTCAACTGGATGGACGAAATACTAATTAGAAACATCAATTGTTTCTTTTTCTTTTTCTCCTTTGATTAGCTAAAAAAACTATATTATAAACAAGTATAACATAGATTATATAGAAAAATTCGGCATAAAGCATAAACCCTCTAGGACAAAGACAAAAAAGCAAGAACAGGCAAAACACTGACACCGTTTGAAAAAATTATACGATCATGGCTTCAGTTAACAGCTAAATTTCAGTGTGTTCTGTTTTCTCTTAAACCCCTCCAGTTACCACCTATCAATCATCGAATGGAAATAATCTTTCACCAAAGTTGCTTTCTTTACCACCGTTATGAACCCAAAACAGGGGCTGAGGCGCGTAAACAATGAAATTAAATATGATAAGATTTCCTTTCGTTTTCTTGACATACGCTAGAAGACACATTCTCTGAAATATAGTAATAATACTTATAAAAGTTGTAGCGGGTGAAGAACAAGGAGACTTCAAACAGAATAAAAAGGGAGAGAAGGGTTCATGATTAAAAAAGAACAGGCATATGTAAAAGTTGTTCTGGGTGACGTTGGGTGGGGCTGGGGGTGGTGGTGTTGGCTGAAGACATAATTAATAAGGACAGGAGATGGCTAATCAAAGAGGCACACAGTCAATATAACAAAACAAAAGCAAGTAAAATAAAGAAAGCAAAATGCTTCTTCCTCACCAAATCAGACTCCAAACGTAGCTGGTGTAATCTTTTTGCAGCTCACTTTTGAGAGTTTTGGGATGATTTCTTTCAGGTACCTCTTTCAAATTCTGAGAAAACAAGGTACAAACTTTTTCTCTCTAAATCCCAATTGCGTCTCTTCACACTCTCTCACACAATTCCATGCAACTGGGCAAGGGAAAGAAAGCAGAAAAACCGAAAAATTTACTGGAAACAAGGCCAAGAAAAGCTTGAAAAATAATAGGGATGAAAAACAGAGGCTTTGCTGGAGTGTATCTGTACATAAATAAATAAGAGTTGGAATGGAGGTGGCGGAGGAGAGAGAAACAACTGTGACAGCTTTACAGGAGCAGAGAATTACTGGATAAACCTTGAAAGACGCAAAAAGATAAAAAAGATTTTGGATAATATAATAATAAGTACATATCAAATCTCCAATTATTTTGTAATCTTACTTCTTTAACTGTGGAATATACGTCACCCTTGCCACATGTATTATTATAAAACATTACCAGATTTATTTTGTTATTTATTATTTTGAGGAAGATAAAAAATTAATTATAGTAATATTATTGCGACCGAGTAAGTAAATTTTCCTAATGGATAATAAATTC
>AP025050.1:23797161-23857627 GCA_036186865.1 Eustoma russellianum | reverse complement strand
AATACACATTACAGGCATGAAAATTTCTCTATTTTGGTAGTTATCCTTTTATATCTAATGAATTATATTGGGATAGACTTCCTTTTAGGTGTATGAATTTGTTTTGAAGCATGTCTATGAATATGAATTATATTGAATACATTGGAAGAATCCCTACCCGTCCACAAAAGACCACCACCAAAAATAAATATGATTTGTTGTTTTCAATTTTATATGTCGGCAACGTAAAATTTTGTTTTACCGATGACTATAAAATGATACAGTAGAAGCTAAGAATGTTATAAAAAAAATCAGGAGTTATAATGAATCTATCAAGAGTGATCATGTTTATGTCTCGATATGTTTATCCGTACTATTTTAGAACTTTTGTAACGAAAAATACATCATGGTTGTTGCAAGTTAATGGTCATCGGAAAACAACATCGGTGTGTTTCTAACACATAGGTATGGTTATGTACATCCGACCATTCATATCCTGATGCGTCTAACACAATGGGTAATGTTGTTGTGGTTGCTACAAGTTATTCTTTTTATGTTATAACGAATAATAAGAATATTTTGTTTGATGGAATAATAACATTGAACTTGTACTTCACCCTAAAGACGAAAAAATTTCTCTTTTTGATATAGTTCCTTTTTTATCTGTGGGTTTTTTTGGGACGGAATAATAATGAAAATATTGAACTCGATGCATTACCCTGAAAGACGAGGAATGTTCCTTTTTCATACATACTTCCTTTTATATCCATGAATTTTATTGGCATATGCTTCCTTTTAAGTCTGTGAATTATATTGGATAGGATTGAAAAATCCATGCCCGGAAACTACGCCAGACACCCCCTGACCACAGAAAGGAAAAAGATTTTTTTTTTATATTTTATAAATAGGCAACTGTAACTGTATGTATAATCATTAGAATTTATCATATGATGATTTTTTTACCGTAATAAAGGATAAGAATGTTTTAGAATATTGAAGGTATGACGATATAAATATAAAATCTGAAAGTTAAAGCACAAATGATATGGTCGAATAAGGTAACTTAGGCAAAGAATCATCTCATTAGCCATATCCTTTCTCCTTTTATCAATGAAGATCACTACAACTTAAATATTTTATATTTTTTGCACCTTCAGTTTCAATATTGCTATGCCATCGTTTTCTTACAGCTTAACGTTTCAAATATTTCAATGCAGTAGCAACAGATATGCATATTGCAATGCAATGATTCCTTTTGTATTTTTCTTGCACCATGAGGTGAAAATTTCAGAACTACTTAACCAATAAAGAAGGTGAACATTGTAACATAAAACTAAAATGCAATTGATTTTTGACACGTCAAAGGACTACGTCAATGCATAGGGGAATGGGGAAAAAATAGTAGTTTTCTTTTTTTTTTTTAATAAAAAAAACTCACTTTTGTTACAGGTTTATAAGTAACCACAGAAAAATACATCGTGGTTCTGTCAAAATTGCAATGTGAAATAGACCGCAGTTTTAACAAAACTGCGGTGTGCCATTTTGACTTTTGGCATTTGGATGTTCTGTCAAAACCTCCGTGCACAACGTGGTTTTGACAGGACTGAGGAATGTGACAGTGCGATGACTATAAATAGGCCTCATTTTCAATTTAACTTTTTTCGTAATTCTTCAACGCAATGAAATTTTGCTAGAATCTACGGACAACTCACAACATATCTGAAGATAGACATGAGCTTTCTCCTTCTTTTCTTATGAGCTATTTATTATAATTTATGTATTGTGTTTTAGTTATTGTTATTTTTTTATTACAAGTCAATTATTTTAATTTATTTATTGTTATTCATACATGTGAAATAGTACTTAGTTATTGTCATTTAATTGTTTTGATTACATAATTATATATCAATATTTAACTAGTGTTATTTCGTTGTTTTGATTGTATAAACGTACGTATATTATTATTTAAGTATTTTATTTTCTTGTTTCGATTGTATAAAGGTACATTAATATTTAATTAGTGTTATTTAGTTGTTTTGATTGCATGAACGTACGTGTAATATTATTTAAGTATTGTTAATACTTGTTTCGATTGCATGAACATATATTGATATTTAATTAGTGTTATTCAGTCGTTTCAATTGTATGTACGTACATATCACATTATTTAAGTATTGTTGTTTACTTGTTTCGATTGCATGAGCTTGTAGTGGTATTTTATTATTGTTATTTAATTGTATCAATTGCATGAACATATACTAGTATTTAATTATTATTACTTAGTTGTTTTGATTGCATGAATGTACATACTTATGTATTTCATTTATGTTTGTATTTAATTATTGTTAATTTTTATGTAATGCATTTAGGTATTCTCATGGCTAGTAGTAGTGGTTTTGATAACAAGCAGAAGCCAGACATTAGAGATTTGTTGACGCTCCAGGTTGAGGACTCTACACCTTGAGAGTATCAGTAGGTACAGGATGCCAGATACTATTAAGATAGTATCCTCTTACAGAGACCCAAATGCCCTTGATAGGTGTAGGGCGTACATAAAGGATGTGGGTCTATGGAGATTGTTGATGGGTTGTAAAGTCAAGATAGATAATGTTTTGATCACAGCATTCGTAGAGAGATGGTGACATGAGACACATTCTTTCACATACTTTTAGGCGAGACCATAGTCACGCTTCAAGATGTAGTCATGCTTTTTGGCTTTCTCATTGATGGTGATGCCGTCACTAGTTAGGAGCCCCTGTATACAGTAGCGTAGTGGCGCCAGGTGTGTACTGAGTGTCTTAGATGGACTCCCGACATACCGAATATATCAGGAAAGCATTTATCGAGGAGGAAGTTTATTGAGTGGTACTGGCAACTGAATCGCCATACATGTTGTGGCATAGACTTTGGACCTTTTGATGCTTGGTCGTCCTTGTGTGGATGTAGTGCCCCGTCCGAAACTAGAGTTTCGACCCGGTGCACCCGCTGTACTCTACTACGAGAAGTACAAGGCGCAGATACTATACATGTGCATGTCGACATGAATAATAGATTTATAAGCGAAAGCAAGATAAATGTAAACAAACGACATGCATATCGATCCAAATCGTAATAGGTGTGTATAAATCAGTACAAGTTCTCAAAATAAACTAAATACATCATAATCAACATGTCCCATCATGACTAATACGTATCTCCGATCTACATCTCATCTCACGGATACTCTAGTCTGGGTCCCTCATCAATGAACAAGGCCTCAGGGTCCCTGTCCTCTGTAATGTAATAAAGCAAGTAATGAGCGATAACACTAATCGCCCATCAAGTAATCCGTCTAGGTTCGTCAAGAGGATCATGCATGGGAGACGGGGCAATAAAATAACGATACGTAAATAAAGCACATAACATTTCACGTTTCTAATTTCAATAAGTGCATAACATAAATGTAAATAAATACAGGCAACACATATAATATCATCAATGTAAACCGTGTATGCTATAATTCTCTAGCAAACGACATACCTATATGTGTCCATATCCAACATCTAGACCAAAGTCCAAGATAGTTATCGCACCTAATCTCATCGTCTGAATACATCAAGTCCCTATACAAATTTGTGAATGCGACATACTTACGATGCGATGTAATAAAACAATACCATGAAAATTTCATAACGATGAATGATAAAGCATAACATCTATAACCATTTTCCATAAAATTGTCATTTTCATACGATGGCTACAGTACTTTTTACCTTTCATGCGAATGATATCGTCATAGTAACGGAATATCACCATGTAGTCACATGTACTAAATATGAACATATTATAGGTTACTTAAACCAACGATGACTCGATATGCCGGAATATACTCGGCCGATAAAGAATGATATGATATGCCCACGATATCAATCTCCTTGGATTCCAATATCATGACGGGCTCCAATCATCAATAACGATGCGGTACACCCATAATACCAACCACATCGGACATGGTATTATGCATCCTCCCAATAATCAAATCTGTTGAGAAAAAAGAGTTTGAGTGATTCACAAAATGCATGATTTAAAGACGTGTACTAATGAAATGCATGGCACGTTATGACTTGACACGTTTTTGTGACAAACTTGCCTTATATACTTTATATATAATGTTGCCGTACTAACAAGCCATGAAGCTTTAAAGCTTATATCAAATGGCAAACATTTGTTGTGTTTGAACTATTTTCAGGTGCCACCATTAATGAACTAAACTAGTTCATTAAGTAAAGTACTTAGTTAAATGAACTAAGTAGTTCATTAAATGGAGATATATTTGGAAAAGGCATGATGACAACAAATAGAAGAATGGAAAGTCTCCTTCTACTATTCATCACACGTTTTATATATACATATATATATATATATATATATATATATTCAGATTTTTTTAAAAGACACAATACATATATATTCCAACGTACTACCGACACGTTATATATATTACGAACGTACGTCAACGTCACACCACTATACTACCGACATGTTTTTTAAGTTAATCTTAGATTTTTACAGCACACTAAATGGTGACAAGGCTGGACCAATCATGATGTACCAAGTAAGCAAAGCCAAGTCATCCATCCAATCATGTTGTGCCAAGTAAGCAAGATGGTGTCATATCTACACAAAGCATTCTTCCAAGGACTTAAAAGAGAATTTTCAAGGTGAAGAGATGCCCTAAGGGGGCGCCACTCTTGAATTAAAAAGAAGAGAAGAGAGCAAACCAAGACAAGACAATTCTGATATTCTCTCAAGTGCAAAAAGTGTCTTCCACTTTCTTCTTCTACCTTTCTTTCTTCTTCTCTCTCAAGCCTATTGTTCTTATCTTTAAATATATTGAATAGGCTTTGTATAGACCACCATACACGCTCATTTTTGTAAAAGGTTGATCAAGGTGTGATCAGTCCTTCATTCATTTGGTGGTGGTGTTCGTGAAAGGTGTGATTGCTTGTATCGTTTGTAAAGGGTTGGAGTTGGTGTGTAACTCCAGCAACCCTTTATGGTAAGGTGTTTTTTTGTGATTAGTGATAACCGAGGAAGGTGTCCTCGAAGACTGGAGTAGGTTGTGTTAACCGAACCGGTATAAAATTCTCGGTGTTATTACTTTCAGCATTTCACTTTCAATTTCCATCACTGTGCATCGTTTTTATTACATTAGTAAAAATATCAAACGAATTTCAAAAATCACAAAACTTTCTAAAAATATAGCCACACGTTTTAAGTTTCATTTGGCGTAAGTTTTAACCCGTTTGGATAAGTATAAGTCATTCAAACGTCAAAAGTTCTGAGACTAGTACAGTCTGATTTTTAGCGTTGCAAAGGTTGAGACTTTGAGCGTATTTGACTAAATTCCCAAAAGAATTTTAAAAAACTGTTTCAACCCAATTAAATACATCTAATAAGGGTTTAGTCATTAAATTTTCAGAGCATTTGGAGTAACTCATTAAAGAAGGAAGTAGTATGGTTGAGGTCATAAAGACCCCAACCAAAACCGCCCCCTTAGTGTCTAGACATGGAGGATTTTTAAATCCTACCATGGTTACTTTTTCCCCTAAACCAAGGTTAATGTAACCATGATTTAATAAAGTAACTTGGGTTAGCACAAAAGTAACTATAGTTTGAATAAAGTAACCAAGGTTATACTAACTTAACCTTGATTAGCACTCAAGAAACCCTAACCTCCCTATTCTCCCTCCAAAAATCGGCCAAGCCTCCCTCCTCTCCTAGTTTTTTTTAAGTTTTGCAAGACAACATCTTACAATCATCTAGAAAATTCTTCCCAAGCAAGCCAAGCAACACTTAGCGAAATTCCCTCCTACTCTCACAAAGATTTAACTTCAACTTCAAGACTCAAGAAGACATCTAGGTAAGTCTTATTCCAAGTTCCCTTAAGTGAATTCTTATTTTGGTAAAGAATAAAGCTAACATGAATCCTTTCATTAAAACCGTATGCTTAAGGTGAAGAAGGTGAAGGATTTCATCACATCTCAATTCATAACCAAGCAAAGACAAGAGCTTTAGCTTGAAGAGGCAAGTATACTTTAACCCCTTACAATATATGTGATTATGTGCATACTTGAATGTCTAGAAGCTTAAGACATGATTTTAGTGGAAATATGCCTAAGTTGTTACCCTTTTCTTATGTTTTGAAAGGTTGGATGATAGACCTCTCTTATGTTGCAATATAAAGCATGTTTAAACTTGAAATAAGAGTTAAAAGTGATGGATTAGGGACTGCCCTATGTTTGATATTGAATGAGACATGATTGGTATGAAACCTAGCATTTTTAGTGATTTTAATATGTGAAATTGTTGGACTAGAGGACTGTTTTGTTTAGAAGGAATGAACAGCCCATATGAACGACTTTTGCATGCTAAAAAGAGACTTGAATTAGTATAGGGAAGCCTTATTATGTCTATTGAATGACCATTAACTTGGATTATAGGCTAAAGAACAAAATTAGGAAGGAAAGGATATTTCTATGCATGTTGGTTGAAAACAGAGTTCTGGACAGATTTTATGCCAAATTGATGGACTTAGTTAAGGACCTTACAAACGTTGGATTGAGCTTATTTTTGGTGTGGTCGTAGCTTATTATGTCTATTTTATTGTGGAGTTGGAATTTCTGGAAAATCATTTGTGGATTGGTCAGAAATGAATTTTTAGTATCAAGGGGACAGAACAGTTTCTGGTCGTACCACCTTAGGGAGAAAAATTATTTAAGTACCTTAAACATCTTGGATTGACCTGAAATGTTTACAAGAAGTACTTAAGACATAGAGATAAGTATCCATGTAAAGAAATTGATTTTATCTATTGATCTTGGTGGTAAACCATTGAGGTAAAGTTGGTGTAACATTCTGGAAAACAGGACAGATTGACCCTTTGTGCTTGTATGACTTGTATCGTATTTATTTTGACTTGTTTTGGTGAATGGGCATTTGGATATTGTTCATAAAAGAAATAAGAAAGATTTCCAGGTGCTAAGTGAGCCCCATAAGGAGTTTATGGATGGAGACAAGGTAAGGAATGGAGTTGAGAGTGCAGCAGAATTCCTGTTGTACCCTTGTTGGGAATTATTTTTATTGAGGTACCTACGCTTGTCGAAATCGCATGAAATTTGTACAGAATGTAGTTAAGATCATGTGGTGCATGTCCATATTTTTAGTTTCTGGAAAATAGGCTCAAAAGGCTGATTTTGAGGCCGGACAATACAGGACATGCTGCTGGATCGTTTTCCAGCCCATGAAGAAAGTTGTCTATGATGTTATAAGTGAATTTTACCATATTGCATCCCATGCACTTGCATTGACATGCTCATATGTTCCATGCTCATGATTTTATTGATGTGTTATATAAAGTTTCTGTTTTGAAAGAATTCCGTCCCTTATGGCCAGCTTAACCCGCTACAGATCCGGGGTTAATTGATCTGAAGAAGTATAAGAACTGATCCAGGCCCGGTATAATAGGTCTGATGAAATGTAAGAACCGATCCAGGCCCGGTATAATAGGTCTGAAGAGTATAAGAACCGAGCCAGGTCCGGTATAATAGACCTGCAGGTGATCATGTTATAAGAACCGAGTCATGCCCGGTATAATAGGCTGACACACTCTCTTGTTTTATGATGAGCATGATTTAAAAGAAAGAAAGAAAGTTCAAGTATTTTTATGAGCATGTCTAAATGAAAGAAAGAATGTTTCCCGTTGCATTTGCATTGCATTCGCATTTTCATACACATTATGCATGATACCTATTCGTAGAAGTAAGGGTTGGCTATAGCACGTAGAATCTAACTAAGTGATGACATTTAGATCTTAGCTAAGTGTTGATATGACTTTAAGTATGATGCTCTGGAAAGGTATTGGCAGGTATGTTTCAACTTAAGGAATTGGGGTTGGATTCTTGTATGCCGTTTTCTCTTTATTGTATGGTGTTATTGTATACTTGCTGGCGACTCTGTCGCTCACCCATTTATTTCCCCCCCCAGAGCCAGGTAATGAAGTCGAGTGGATTGATGATGAGCCAAGGGTGCCATACCCGTAGGTTATTGAAGTCCTGTTAAGAGAATGATGATGGAAGCTTTTGATGAACCTTTGGGACATTTTGGGACTTAGCTATTTTCGGATTCTTTTCGGATAATGTTTGTATAATTTTGCGGTGTAGTTTGCTATCGGTTCAGTTTGTATAAATTTGCTATGTATTCGCGATTTGACGCTTTCGGATTAAGGTTCAAATTATGCCGTATTTTTATCTACCTGTTAAGATCGTGACTTTGTAATCCATGTTTATCCATGGGTTTTACGAGTTAAGTATCGACGCTTTGTACTTTTCCAAAAGGGAAAGTACGCAGGTGCACCGTACGAGGGGTAGCCGAGTACGGGGAGCTACAGGTGGTATCAGAGCCCAGGCTCTAGATTCGGGCAGAACGTAGAAGCTAAGTTATGATCTTAGAAAACTAAGAATTGATCTTAGAATTAAGTCATGATCTTAGAAGAGAGATGACCTTAGCTTAGACAACTTAGATTGGAAATAGGGTCCCCTTGGTTGATCTGCTAGCCTGATATGTCGCATATTAACTCTTTTTCCTGCTTTAAATTCCTTTTCCAAGCATGTCTTAATTCAGTCAGTCATCTCGATCCATATATACATATATATCTTTCTGCTCCGTATACAGATGGTTCGGACTCGTGGTAGACCTCGCAGAGATGCTGCCCATACACCCGGACCAAACCCTCCACAACCTCAAGATCAAGTCCCTCCACCTCCTCCTCAGAATCAGAATCCACCGCCTCCTCCTCCACCGCAGAATGAAAATCCCCCACCAGCTCAAGGAAACCCTCTTCCGCAAGTGCCACTTCTTATTCCAGATTTCCAAGCATTCTGTCAGACCGTAACTCAGATTGGCCAGGGAATGATTCAGCAAGTTGCCCCTCCTCCTCCTTATGAACCGATAAGAGATGCGCAGTATTACTTTGAGAAGCTCAAGCGAGCGAATGTGCCGCCTTTTGAAGGTAAGTCTGACCCCGATATGGCTGAAAAATGGCTAGATGAAGTGGAGAACTGTTTTGAACTGAATGGAGCCCCTGACAATATGAAAACCCAAGCTGTGAGGCCTTTCCTCCTTGGCGAGGCGAACCAGTGGTGGAAGGCTAAGCTGCAACCTTTGCCCTGACCTATTCCATGGGAGAGATTCATCCAAGAGTTCAACAAGTTTTATTTTCCTCCGTCAGTAAAGATGCAAAAGAGGCATGATTTTGAAATGTTGAAGCAAGAACCTGGTATGACTGTGTCTGAATTCGTGAGCAAGTTTCTGGATTTGGGTAGATTTTCTCCGGCTACGATGAATGATGAGGAATCTAAGATGGTGAAGTTTGAGAGTGGGCTGAACCCAAGGATTCACACTTGGTTGGTAAATGTTATCTCTGCTGATTTTGAGGCGCTCGTTGATGCATGTTATCGGATCGAGAAGGATATCATTCGTCGTGATGCGATGGTGGGCCAGAAAAGAGGAAGGGACACTTCTGGTGATAAAGGAGCAAGGAAAATGACTAGACAGAATTTTCATGGGAGGCAAGGTAGACAGCAGAATCATAACCAAAGAGGAAATCAGAATCGTGGACAGCGCCATGGGCAGAATCGGAATAATCAAAGAAATAATCAAGGACATCAAGGACAGCAGTAGCAAGCCATTCCCATGTGTCCCCATTGTCAGAAGAATCATTTGGTGAGTGCTATGTACAAGCTGGTAAGTGCTTTGGTTGCGGCAAGACTGGTCATATAATTAGGGATTGTCCTGATAAGGGAGCTGCTTGTGTTGGATGTGGAAAGACTGGGCATATTCTGAGAGATTGTCGTGAGCGTGATGGTCAGCAGCAGAGGAACCAACGTCAGCGCTCGAAGAATATTTTTGTGAATACAGAAGTTGAAGAAGTCAAAGAATATTTTTGTGAATACAGCTCGTGCCCGTCGAGCGTTGCGAAACGGATGTCAAGGCTATCTTGTTTATGCTCTTAGTGCCGAGCAGGCAGCAGTGGACATCTCACAAGTTCCAGTAGTTCAAGAGTTTCATGATGTCTTTCCAGAGGAACTACCAGGACTTCCCCCTGATCGAGAAATTTCCTTTGAGATAAACCTCATCCCCGGAGCTGAGCCCATTTCTAAAGCTCCTTACCGCATGGCACCCGCTGAGCTGAAAGAACTAAAAGAGCAATTGCATGAGTTATTGGAAAAGAAGTTGATTCGTCCAAGTGTGTCGCCATGGGGTGCCCCAGTTTTATTTGTAAAGAAGAAGGATGGAGGTATGCGGCTGTGTATTGATTATCGGGAACTCAACAAGATCACCGTAAAGAATAAGTATCCGTTGCCTCGGATCGACGATCTGTTCGACCAGCTTCAGGTCAGTAATTACCAAGTCTTATTTCAATACAATAATCATGAATAATATCTAAAGTATTCTAATGCAGGGAGCTCGGGTGTTTAGCAAAGTGGACCTAAGATCTGGATATTTTCAATTGAAGATAAGAGCTGAGGATATTCCTAAGACAGCATTCAGGACGAGATATGGACATTATGAATTTCTCGTAATGCCTTTTGGACTGACCAACGCCCCTGCAGCGTTTATGGATCTTATGAATCGGGTGTTTCGGGACCAGTTGGATAAGTATGTGGTAGTCTTTATTGACGATATCCTGATTTATTCGCCGGATGAGGAAACTCATACAGCCCATCTGAGGACAATACTTGGTATTCTAAGAAAGCATCAGCTCTATGCAAAATTCAGTAAATGTGAGTTTTGGTTGCATAGTGTGTCATTTCTGGGCCATATTATTACTGAAAATGGGATTTCGGTTGATCCCAGAAAGATTGAGGCAATTACTGAGTGGCCGAGGCCGACCAATGTCACTGAAGTAAGGAGTTTTCTCGGACTGGCCGGTTACTACCGCAAGTTTGTTGAAGGATTTTCAAGGATAGCTATGCCACTCACTAGATTGACTCAGAAGAAGACAAAATTTGTATGGAATGAGGATTGTGAAAGTAGCTTTTCTGAGCTGAAGGCAAGGTTGACGTCTGCACCAGTTTTGGCTCAACCCATTTCAGGAGAACAGTTTGTGATCTACAGTGATGCTTCCAAGAATGGATTGGGTTGTGTTCTTATGCAGAATGGGCGTGTGATTGCGTATGCGTCTCGCCAGCTTAAGCCGTTTGAGCAGAATTATCCAGTACATGACCTTGAGCTTGCAGCAGTTGTATTTGCTCTGAAGATTTGGCGTCATTATCTGTATGGAGAGAAGTGTGAGATCTTCACGGATCATAAAAGTTTGAAATACCTCTTCACTCAAAAGGAGCTGAATATGCACCAAAGGCGATGGCTTGAGTTGATCAAGGATTATGACATCTCTATTCAGTATCATCCAGGTAAAGCTAATAGAGTTGCTGATGCTTTGAGTCGTAAGACGAGTCATCCCCGTCAACCACCTCTACAGCGTGATATGGAAGAGTTTGGTCTGGAAGAAGTGAATTCGATTTCCGACGTGCTTGCAAAGTTAGTAGTGGTTCCTTCTCTGATCAATAGGATTAAGGAGACTCAAGTCAAGGATGATGCATTGATGAAAGTTAAGAGCAAGCTGAAGGAGAAGCCATCTGACGATTTTGAAGTCCGTAGTGACGGCAGTTTGTGGTTTAGAGGTCGATTGTGTGTGCCTAATGATGATGCGATAAGAAGTGAAGTGCTTCAGGCAGCCCATAATTCTCGATTGTCTATTCACCCAGGAGCAAATAAGATGTATCATGACTTGAAGCAAAAGTTTTGGTGGCCAGGAATGAAGAATCAGATAGCAGAGTTTGTTGAGAAATGTCTTGTATGTCAGAAAGTCAAAGCAGAACATCAGAGGCCAGCTGGATTATTGCAACCACTTGAGGTGCCTGAGTGGAAGTGGGATCACATCGCTATGGATTTTGTGACCGATTTACCTAAGACAAGAAGTGGATATGACACTATTTGGGTTGTTGTGGATCGTCTGACGAAGAGTCCTCATTTCATGGCGATGTCGATTAAAGCACCCATGGAAAAGTTGGCTTCTATGTATGTTGATCAGATTGTATGTTTGCATGGAGTTCCTATGAGCATAGTTTGTGACCGAGACCCCCGCTTCACAACAAGGTTTTGGACGGCATTTCAGAAAGAGATAGGTACGGAAGTTCGAATGAGTTCAGCTTTTCATCCCCAGACTGACGGTCAATCAGAGAGAACAATTCAAATATTGGAGGACATGTTGCGTGCTTGTGTGTTGGACTTTGAAGATAGCTGGGATAAGAGTTTGAAGTTGGTTGAGTTTTCATACAATAACAGCTATCACAGATCCATTGGAATGGCTCCTTATGAAGCTCTTTATGGAAGAAAATGTCGATCGCCATTGTATTGGGATGAGATTGGAGATAATATTTTCACAGGACCTGACTTAGTGGAGCAAACCAAGGAAAAGGTTATGATTGTAAGACAAAGATTGAAGGCTGCTCAGGATAGAAGCAAGGCGTGGGCCGACGTGAGGCGTCGACCACTTGAGTTTCAAGTAGGAGATAAGGTATTCTTGAAGGTATCCCCATCGAAAGGAGTAAAGCGTTTCAGAATTAAAGGTAAACTTAGTCCTAGATTCATTGGACCATTTGAGATCTTGGAAAGGATTAGAGATGTTGCTTATAGACTTGCACTACCACCATCGTTGTCTCAATTA
Organism: Eustoma russellianum; assembly: GCA_036186865.1. Taxonomy (NCBI): domain Eukaryota; kingdom Viridiplantae; phylum Streptophyta; class Magnoliopsida; order Gentianales; family Gentianaceae; genus Eustoma; species Eustoma russellianum. The sequence goes on along the minus strand of AP025050.1, from coordinate 23,844,879 downwards.
CACAATGTGTTTCATATATCTCAATTGCGTAAGTATGTGCATGATTCGAGCCATATTATGGATGAGCAACCTTTGAGGATTGAAGCTGATATATCATATGTTGAGGAACCCGAAAGGATAATTGATAGGGAAGTGAAAGCATTGAGGAATAAGTCTATTCCTATGGTCAAGGTGCAATGGAAGAACCATTCAGTTGATGAGGCCACTTGGGAGTTAGAGGAAGGCATGAAGCAAAAGTACCCATATCTCTTTGACAGTTCATAAGTTTCGGGGACGAAACTTTATTGAAGGGGGGAAGGATGTTGTACCCAATGATCATGTACATGAAAACTATGAATATGAGACGGAATGAAAGTGACAATTTCTTCTAGCACGGGTTACTTAAGTCAACTTAACCCTCTTTACTTAATCATTATTAGGTGATACTAAGCCAAATTAAATAAGGGAAACTTCAAGAAAGTAATACATGAAATGTAGAGTTATATGAACCATACATACCAATATATATGTATGTGCGTGTATATGATATATGTATGCATACATATGCTAATCTTAGAATACAATAAAATATACGAAACAATATAGTATATGAACTAAAGTTACAAGAAATATCAAATGGCCCAAGAAGCCTAAAAATTTCGGCCTATACATGGAGATGTTCTAGAAATCTCTAGCCAATTTTATTAGTTAAAATAATAAGACAAGAAGTTATTATGCAAAGAATAAATAGAAAATAAAATAGACATGCATTTAAGGAACAAGTTAAGACAACTCATTAAGAAGGAAGTAGTATGGTTGAGGTCATAAAGACCCCAACCAAAACCGCCCCCTTAGTGTCTAGACATAGAGGATTTTTAAATCCTACCATGGTTACTTTTTCTCCTAAACCAAGGTTAATGTAACCATGATTTTATAAAGTAACTTGGGTTAGCACAAAAGTAACTATAGTTTGAATAAAGTAACCAAGGTTATACTAACTTAACCTTGATTAGCACTCAAGAAACCCTAACCTCCCTATTCTCCCTCCAAAAATCGGCCAAGCCTCCCTCCTCTCCTAGTTTTTTTTTTAAGTTTTGTAAGACAACATCTTACAATCATCTAGAAAATTCTTCCCAAGCAAGCCAAGCAACACTTAGCAAAATTCCCTCCTACTCTCACAAAGATTTCGGCCCTATACTCTTGGAGGATAGGAGTTTAACTTCAACTTCAAGACTCAAGAAGACATCTAGGTAAGTCTTATTCCAAGTTCCCTTAAGTGAATTCTTATTTTGGTAAAGAATAAAGCTAACATGAATCCTTTCATTAAAACCGTATGCTTAAGGTGAAGAAGGTGAAGGATTTCATCACATCTCACTTCATAACCAAGCAAAGACAAGAGCTTTAGCTTGAAGAGGCAGTATACTTTAACCCCTTACAATATATGTGATTATGTGCATACTTGAATGTCTAGAAGCTTAAGACATGATTTAGTGGAAATATGCCTAAGTTGTTACCCTTTTCTTATGTTTGAAAGGTTGGATGATAGACCTCTCTTATGTTGCAATATAAAGCATGTTTAAACTTGAAATAAGAGTTAAAAGTGATGGATTAGGGACTGCCCTATGTTGATATTGAATGAGACATGATTGGTATGAAACCTAGCATTTTTAGTGATTTTAATATGTGAAATATTGGACTAGAGGACTGTTTTGTTTAGAAGGAATGAAACAGCCCATATGAACGACTTTTGCATGCTAAAAAGAGACTTGAATTAGTATAGGGAGCCTTATTATGTCTATTGAATGACCATTAACTTGGATTATAGGCTAAAGAACAAAATTAGGAAGGAAAGATATTTCTATGCATGTTGGTTGAAAACAGAGTTCTGGACAGATTTTATGCCAAATTGATGGACTTAGTTAAGGACCTTATAAACATTGGATTGAGCTTATTTTTGGGTGTGGTCGTAGCTTATTATGTCTATTTTATTGTGGAGTTGGAATTTCTGGAAAAATCATTTGTGGATTGGGTCAGAAATGAATTTTTAGTATCAAGGGGTCAGAACAGTTTCTGGTCGTACCACCTTAGGGAGAAAAATTATTTAAGTACCTTAAACATCTTGGATTGACCTGAAATGTTTACAAGAAGTACTTAAGACATAGAGATAAGTATCAATGTAAAGAAATTGATTTTATCTATTGATCTTGGTGGTAAACCATTGAGGTAAAGTTGGTGTAACATTCTGGAAACAGGACAGATTGACCCTTTGTGCTTGTATGACTTGTATCGTATTTATTTTGACTTGTTTTGGTGAATGGGCATTTGGATATTGTTCATAAAATAAATAGGAAAGATTTCCAGATGCTAAGTGTGCCCCATAATGAGTTATGGATGGAGACAAGGTAAGGAATGAAGTTGAGAGTGCAGCAGAATTCCTGTTGTACCCTTGTTGGGAATTATTTTTATTGAGGTGCCTACGCTTGTCGAAATCGCATGAAATTTGTACAGAATGTAGTTAAGATCATGTGGTGCATGTCCATATTTTTAGTTTCTGGAAAATAGGCTCAAAAGGCTGATTTTGAGGCCGGGCCATACAGGACATGCTGTTGGATCGTTTTCCAGCCTATGAAGAAAGTTGTCTATGATGTTATAAGTGCATTTTACCATATTGCATCCCATGCACTTGCATTGACATGCTCATATGTTCCATGCTCATGATTTTATTGATGTGTTATATAAAGTTTCTGTTTTGAAAGAATTCCGTCCTTCTGGCCAGCTTAACCCGCTACAGATCCGGGGTTAATTGATCTGAAGAAGTATAAGAACCGATCCAGGCCCGGTATAATAGGTCTGATGAAATGTAAGAACCGATCCAGGCCCGGTATAATAGGTCTGAAGAGTATAAGAAACCGAGCCAGGTCCGGTATAATAGACCTGAAGGTGATCATGTTATAAGAACCGAGTCATGCCCGGTATAATAGGCTGACACACTCTCTTGTTTTATGATGAGCATGATTTAAAAAGAAAGAAAGAAAGTTCAAGTATTTTTATGAGCATGTCTAAATGAAAGAAAGAATGTTTCCTGTTGCATTTTGCATTGCATTCGCATTTTCATACACATTATGCATGATACCTATTCGTAGAAGTAAGGGTTGGCTATAGCACGTAGAATCTAACTAAGTGATGACATTTAGATCTTAGCTAAGTGTTGATATGACTTTAAGTTTGATGCTCTGGAAAGGTATTGGCAGGTATGTTTCAACTTAAGGAATTGGGGTTGATTCTTGTATGCCGTTTCTCTTTATTGTATGGTGTTATTGTATACTTGCTGGCGACTCTGTCGCTCACCCATTTATTTTTTCCCCCAGAGCCAGGTAATGAAGTCAAGTGGATTGATGATGAGCCAAGGGTGCCATACCCGTAGGTTATTGAAGTTCTGTTAAGAGAATGATGATGGAAGCTTTTGATGAACATTTGGGACATTTTGGGACTTAGCTATTTTGGATTCTTTTCGGATAATGTTTGTATAATTTCGCGGTGTAGTTTGCTATCGGTTCAGTTTGTATTTTCTATGTATTCGCGATTTGACGCTTTCGGATTAAGGTTCAAATTCTGCCGTATTTTTCTACCTGTTAAGATCGTGACTTTGTAATCCATGTTTATCCATGGGTTTTACGCGTTAAGTATCGACGCTTTGTACTTTTCTGAAACGGAAAGTACGGCGGGTGCACCGTATGAGGGGTAGCCGAGTACGGGGCGATACACATATATATACATGTATCTTTTTCTTTTTCACCTCTTATTCTTATATGTTGGTTTGAATATTTATACTCACCATAAATATATTAATTTCCATCCATATAAAGCCTCACAAATCATCATCAATTACATACTCAATCAAAGGATGGAAATCAGGACAATAAGACAAGTAGCTTTGGCCATATAGCCGAATGTCTATAAATGTGTATATGAATGATGATCAGCAAAAATGACATGTATGATCAAGTATGTTAGACATGCTTATGATGCATACATAAGCATCCTAAATCAAGATCATGAAAACATATAAAACCAACATATCATAGAAAATACATAATGATAATCATCATGAACCAATACATCAAAGTCATCTTATTAGCACACTTTTCTTAACCTAGCAAACATCTTCATTTTCCTTCTTTATCTTCCATATATATTATATAAGAATGCTCATTTTATTACTTTTGTATACACATGGTCATTTTTGTCAACATGGCTGTAGATATACATATATCATTGAACCATTATATACATCACCTAAGAATATATATTACATATGTGTGTCTATTTCATTTTATTTACACATATATATCCATTTTCATATCATATGGCCGTGTGTGTGTGGTGACTTTATTGCTTCATATATATAACACTTAATGAACATAGTTATTGCCTACTCTTGATACTAAAATATTGAGTATACATCATGGATGATCCAACTTTATGGGAACATATATGCATAGATCTTTTGAAAATCTTGAAGGATCTAGGAAGAATACTTGCCTTTATCACTTAACCTTTGTCAAAATGATGATTGCTTCACTTGACTTGAAGAAACTTTCTCCTCTACCTTTTCTATGAACTCACTATTAAGAGAGAAAAAGATGGAGAATTAGTGTGCAACCATGGAAATGAAGAAATGGAAGAAGAATAACCTAACATAAATGGCGTTCTTACCTTGGTGATCCTTGATTCTTAACTCAACTACACTTGATCTTCTTAGGGATTGGATGAAGGAAGATGTTATGACTAGTGTGTTGGGTGAAGAGAAGAAAACTACACCTTGCCTTTGAGCTTAGTAACTCACGGATAGGAAGAAGAAAATGAAGCTTGAGAATAGTCTTATCTTTCTTGAAAGAAGAAGATGTTGGTGATTTGATGAAGTGTGGAGTGTGGAAGAAAGAGAGAATATCCTACACTAATATGGAAAATTTCCGCCAAAAGGAAAGGAGAGGGAAGGAGGGAAAATGGATGAAGTGGAGTGGTTGGGAGAGGGTGGAGAATGATGGTTGCTTGTGTTCATGGAAGACTTCTTCCATTTGTCCTAGACCATAATGGATGAATTTTACTTCCTTTTTCTTTTTTATTTTATTTTTCTTCTTCCCAAAATATCTTCTTATGTATTAATTTCTTTTCCTTTTATTTAAGTATTTATCAATACTTGTGTCATGCTTTTGTTTTAGTTTTAATTCATTCCAGAGTTCAAGTTATTACATATTCTTATTGTTTTAATTCTTATGACAAAGTCGTAACATTTGTTAACGAAATTCGTTGTATATTGATATTTTGTAAGTCTAATATGAGCGCCAAAATTTATACGCAATTAAGCACGTTATGAAGTACGTATCGAAGTAACAAAATCTTTCGGGGCATAACATTCTCTCCCCCTTATAAAAAGTTTCGTCCTCGAAACTTACGTACCTCTAATCGAAGAGTCGTGGATATTGCTTCCTCACTGCTGTTCAGGCTCCCATGTTGCTTCCCACTCAGTATGATTGCTCCACTGTACCTTAACAAACGGAATTGACCGCCTCCTCAATATTGCTCCTTGTGGTCCACAATCTGTACCGAAACCTCCTCATATGTTGCATCATCTCTAATTGTCACTGACTATTGCTCTAGTATATGACTCGGATTGTGTACATATCGACGCAACTGAGATACATGAAACACATCATGCACCTATGATAATATAGGAGGTGGGGCCAACCGATAAGAAACAGCTCTAACTCTCTCTAAAATCTCATAAGGGCCAATGAATCACGGGCTCAGCTTCTTCTTAATCCAAAATCTCATCACGCCCTTGGTCGGCAAAACCCTCAGATATACTTTCTCGCCCACCTCAAACTCAATCGGTCGTCTCTTCGTGTCTGTCCACTTTTGCTATGATCTTAAACAGTCTTCAATCTATCTCGAATCAACTTGACCTTTTCCAGGGTCTGGTCTACCAACTCCAATCCTATAATAGCTCTCTCTCCGACCTCGTCCCGATATAACAGAGATGACACTTACGCCCATACGGTGCCTCGAATGGTGCCATGCCAATAGAACTATGATAGCTGTTATTATACAAGAACTCAATCAACTTCACTGATTATCCCATCTACCCTTGAAGTCCAAAGCGCAAGCACGTAACATATCCTCCAATGTCTGTATGGTACGCTCTGACTGCCCATCTGTCTATGGGTGAAACAGGGTACTCATCCGAATCTTCCGTACACATAGCATGCTGATAAGCCCTCCAAAATGTAGGACCTGTAAGGCACCACTAGAAGGGGGGTTGAATAATAGGTGCGGAATTTTTTTTTAAAAATATTTTAACCCAAACCCAACTTTTGAAAATAGTTTCTGTTTTCAGATTCTGATTTGAAACATTTGAAAAACTAGGTTACAGATCTTCAAAAATTCTGAAATTTGGAGAGATTCTACTCTCAGATGTTATGAGTATCCCCTAAAAATTTCAGATCCACATTCAATCTCTAAACACTTTGAAAAATTATTTGTGGTCAGATTGCACAAATTTACAAGAAACAGTAGTCTGATTTGTACATTTTATTCTGATTAATCCGTAACTCTAAATGGTCTGAAAATTCAATGAAAACACCCTTACTATACGTATTTAATAGGTTCAAACTGTATTGAGAAGTTCTTTTGGGAAGTATGTCAAATACGGTGATGTTCTCAACCTTTGCAAGTCTGAAATCAGATTGCAATAGTCTCAGAACTATTAACGTTTGATTGACTTATACTTGTCCAAATGGGTTAAAAACTTGCGCCTAATAAAACTTAAGCAGTGTGGCTATGTTTCTAAAAGGTGTTGGTAATTTTTGAAGTCGTTTGATATTTTTACTATTGCAATGAAAACGATGTAAAGTGCTGGAAACTGAAAATAAAGTGCTGAAAGTACTAACACCGAGGAATTTTATACTGGTTCGGTTAACACAACCTACTCCAGTCTTTGAGGACACCTTCCTCGGTTATTACTAATCACAAAATAACACCTTACCACAAGGGTTGCTGGAGTTACACACCAACTCCAACTCTTTATGAACGATACAAGCAATCACAATGATCACGAACACCACCACCGAGCCGATGAGGCTTGATCACACCTGATCAACCTTTTACAACAATGATGCATGTATGGTGGTATGAACAAATCCTATTTAATATGTTTGAATATAGATACAATAGGCTTGAGAGAGAAGGAGAAGAAAGAATGTAGAAGAAGAGAGGTAGAGAGTCTTTTTGCACTTTGGAAATTGTAAGACTTGTCTTGCATTTGTTTGCTCTTCTTCTCTTTTTATTTGAAGTTGGCCGCCCCCCTTAGGGCATCATCTCATCTTGAAAATTCTCTTTTAAGTCCTTGGAAGAATGCATTGCATAGATGTGACATCAACTTGCTTACTTGGCACAACTTGATTAGATGATTGTCTGGCCTTGCTTACTTGACACTCCTTGATTGGATAAGATTTGTCATCACTTAATGACTATAAAAATATGAGAATATCATCTAAAACATGTGCCAAAATAGTAGTTCGCTACATAGACACAATACAATGTCTCACTCTCAGAGGTGGCCCTTGAGTTCATTTGCTTTTGGTTTAATATGGTATCGATAGCAATAGCTGTTTTTCCAGTTTGTCGGTCCCCGATTATAAGTTCTCGTTGACCACGACCTATAGGAACCAGGCTATCTACCGCTTTTAACCCTGTTTGCATAGGCTCGTGCACAGATTTACGTTCAATAATCCCAGGGGCTTTCACTTCGACACGTCTTCGCTCGTGATCGCTTAGAGCCCTCTTCCATCAATAGGTACTCCCAACGCGTCGACCACACGCCCTAGCATAGCCTTTCCTGCAGGAACATCCACAATAGATCCAGTGCGCTTGACAAGATCTCCTTCTTTAATAGCAGTATCACTACCAAAGACAACAATCCCTACATTCTCATTCTCAAGATTCAAGGCTATTCCTTTCACACCGCTGGCAAATTCAACCATTTCCCCAGCTTGAATCTCGTTCAAATCCATAAACACGTGCAATCCCATCGCCAACTGAGACCACTCGACCGATCTCATCCACTTTCAATTTCGTGTAAAAGTTGCTAATTCTACTTTCTAATAGAGTCGGTAGTCCCAAATAGCATACAATCAATCCCTACTAATTTGCAAAGAAAATTAGTCTCCATTAAGCCATAGAAATCTGCCACTCATTGTCTTACATGCTGAAATTTCAGCATGTGCTAAATCATCTCAAGACTTTGAAATGTCACCATATTACTACACATCAGTCCCATGAATATTGAGAAGCAAATTTATCACAATTAAGAGACAAAATTTGGCCAGCCTATGTCTCACATGCTGAATTTTCAGCATGTGTTTCATTTGCTAATGGAGTTTGAAATATTACCTTATGTAGCTCCCTCTATTAAGTCACTAACATTGTGCAGTCCATTCTTCACCAATCAAGATGTCAACTAAGCTCAATATAAGCTCCACCAAGACTGAGTAGGCGTGTATATTCATCCTGAACATGTGCTGAATTTATTTTTGTAAAACTTTGTAAAATAGTGCACAATAATTATATATATATGGTATATTCCAATCAGCCCTAATTTGATATTCTAGAACACTTTAGTATTTACTGAATATGTAAAATGTGTCTAGATACATGTTACATGTCATGCCAAAAAAGTTCCATGCGTTGTGTTCGTAGAAAACTGAATTTTCGACTTTTGTCGATTACGTGATTTTTCTTTGATTAAATTCCAACTTTTTGCACATGTTATATATATATATATTACGTTACAAATACTATGTAGGATCTGCAAGGCACCACTAGAAGGGGGGTTGAATAGTGGGTGCGGAAAATTTGGTTTTTAAAATTGTTTTAAACCAAATGAAGGTTGTTTTGACATATGTCATGTTTGATGAGGTTCAAGAGTCATAAGTTACTTGTTATGCTAAGATGAGCACCAATATGGGACTGTTTGTATGCGTCTTCGTATGTGACATGTTATGAGATGGTTAAAAGATCCAAGAGGTAGCATGAAACCACAAAAGTAAAGATGATAAGTTGGTAAAAGAGTTGTTATCGTTGTCATGAGTAATCAAGCATGCATATGCTTTAAATGGATGAATAGGGAGGCAAATTGCTAAATAAACCTTAACCTCAAAATGTTTAGGGGCTGTTGAGGGAAAAATGGAGTGACAAGAAACGTTTTTGGGTGCCGTATATGTGTAGAAACTAAAACAGTGGAATGTTTCGGCATGTTGTGCCAAACGATTCGGTTCAGACCCTTAAAACATTGGAATTACTCATAATAGACTTTTTGTTCATGCGGTGAAAAGCATAGGTCATGGCTAAATGTTCTGTTCTGTTTTGTTCTTTCGATCTGTTCTGTTCTGTTCTGTTCTGTCCTGCATTGTTCTGTTATGTTCTGTTCTGTGTATCATCATGTTGCATTGCATTGCATAAGTACTAGCCCGTAGAATGTAATGAGACTTCTATGAGGGTTTAGATAATAGGTATAGTATAAGCAAGTAAGTAGGGCTATAAGTTGTAGTTTTGATGGAATTTGGCAGATAAGAGCTTGGTTCGTCAGGTATGTAGTTTGTTTGAATCTTACTATTGTGGGTTTTAAGTTCTTATTTATTGTTCTGATACGTTTCGGTAGAACAGGGGATGCTTGCTGGGTGATTGTATCACTCACCCTTTTATTTCTCATTTTTTGAGCCCCATGACACCGAGGTAGAGTACTGTGAGGATGAGCCGCAGATGCTATACCCGTGAGAGATGTTGATGTCGGGACTTTGTTATTTGGGTTTTATATTACGGATTCTTTGAGGACATTTTAGGAACTTTATTTGCGGATCGTATGATGTATGACACTATAGACGTATGTATGTTGAATGTTTAAATTCTGCAAGTTTACCCACCATTATTACGATGTTTTTATGCTGTAGTCCATGACGTGATCATGGAATCATACTTTTAGAGCATCGACACCTTGTACTTTCCTCAGTGAAGTACAGTGTCTGCACCATACATGGGCATAACTCGAGTACGAGGCGTTACACGTGGGGCCTACTGGAACTGTTATGGCTGCTGGGGTCTGCTGTTGAATCCCCTTTGTACTTTGGTTCACTGTCTGGACCTATCTCCTCAACCCCCTCGGGGCCTCTTGCCTTTGAACCCTACATCTCTCCTTAGATTATCGCGCTCCACATGATAGCATGCATCTAGTAATTCCCCGAACTCTTTCGGATTTGTATTCACTATCCCAGTGTGAATACGTGAATGTAAACCCCTCTCAAACTTGACCATCTTCAGCTGCTCATCCCCCATGATGGCAGACATATCTCCCTAAAGTGGTAAACTGGTTGGCATAATCCCCAATGTTGTACACTCGTACTCCACCACTGATCAGCCTCGCCAATAAGAAAAGGTTTGATAATCTAAGCTTTCATCTCCTCAGGTACCTTAATCAAATCAAATTTATTATGTACCTCCTTTATCCATCCATAGACTGTGTCCGAATCATAACTGCCCTTATAGTTAAGAACTCTAGCCGCCTTCATCTCTCCATAAAAGAAACTGGTATCATACAGTGGCAAGGGTGGCGACAGTGGCGGTGCTGGAGGTGCCACATGATGCTGGTGGTCGTTATTTCCTATGGTCTGCCCTATCTATACCAAGGCCTGTCGGACGGCCTGCTAAAAATCTCCCTAACCCTGATTCTATTGAGGTGGGGGTACAGGTTTAGCATAAGGTGGTACCGGCTCTACCGGCAGAGGTACATGTGGATGTGACGGAGGAGGAGGTAACTGGGCCTGTATGTCGGCACATGGTCTACCTCTCGGTCGTGGTCGTGATTACATCCTAAAAGCATTTTATATCAATACATACATTACAAATACTTAATGAAAATATTGATTCAAGTCATTTTCCATACTCTTATACAATATTTCTAATTATTAGGGTTTTTACTATATCCGTCTATTTCTTAATAAGATACCGTTCTTTTGTCCTTTGTCCCTAATCCATTCTAGTCAACTTAATCTAAGGCTGAACTCTCGGTCTAAAATCATTACCTAAGTTCTAAAATTTATCACTGAAATTTTTAAGTGTTTACTTTACTGTTTTCTCCATGGATCTAGAGCTTTTGGCTCTGATACCGGATGTAGCGCCTCACCTGAAAGTAGGGTTTCAACTCGCTGCATCCGCCGTACTCTACTATGAGAAATACAAGACACATATACTATACATGTGCATGTCAATATAAATAATAGATCGATAAGCAAAAGCAAGATAAATGTTAACGAACGACATGCATATCGATACAAAACGTAATAAGTGCGTACAAATCAGTACAAGGTCTCGAAATAAACTAAATACATTGTAATCAAAATGTCCCATCATGACTAATAAGTATCTTCGATCTACATCTCATGTCATTGATACTCTAGTCTGGGTCCTTCATCATAGAACAAGGCCTCAGGGTCCCTGTTGTCTGTAATGCGATAAAGCAAGTAATGAGCGATAACACTAATCGCCCATCAATTAATTCGTCTAGATACTTCATGTGGATCATACATGGGAGATAGGGTAATAAAATAACGATACGTAAATAAAGCACATAACATTTCACGTTTCCAATTTCAATAAGTAAAGCGCATAACATAAATGTAAATAAATACAGGTAACACATATAATATCATCGATGTAAACCTTCAATGCTATATTATCTAGGAAACGCCATACCTATATTTTGCTAAGAATCGGGGTTTGAAAGATTTGAAAATACATGATTTAAATGTTACGTGTTTTCGAAATACATGATTTAAGTGTTACATGACATGCGTACATGATAAATATGTTTTATATGTTTTTATATATTGTTGTCGTACTAGCGTGCCATGAAGGGCTAAGGTTTACATCATATGGCAAACATTTGTTGTGTTTATACTATTTTCAGTTACAATGTTAAATGAACTAAACTAGTTCATTTAATGAAGTGCTTAAGGAGATGAACTAAACTAGTTCATTTGAAGAAGTACTTAAAGAGATATATTTGAAGATACCTATTTGGCAACAAATTTGGAATGGAAAGTTCCTCTCAACAGTACACACACACGCGGCTATATATATATATATTGTGAAGGAAATTGCATCTCTTGCTAAGCCATACAAATTTTCATTGGTGGGAACATTTTGGTATGTCAGACCCCCTATTGCCACTATTCGGTCTACCATTGACAGGATCGGTTTCACCTGTGCTGTTCAAGTGGGTCTTTTGGATTCATGACATGTGATCTTGCATTTTGCGCACAAACAAGACTATTTACGGTGTTTTACACGACAGAGTTGGACTATTGCCAGGTTATACACGAGGGTCACTAAATGGACGCCTATATATGATCCATCAGTGGATGTCCCAATTGTGCTAGTATGGGTATCATTTCCACGCCTTCCAGTTCACTTTCATCAAAAATCAGCCTTGCTACAGATTGGACGAATGTTGGGAACACCAATGAAGTTGGATAATGCGATAGCGGAAGCGCTTCGGCCGTCAGTTGCTCGTTTGTGCGTTAAAATCGATGTCTCGCATGAGCTCCCATCCAGAGTGTTTATTCAGACGTCAAATAGGGTGCTTCATCAGCATGTTATCTATGAGGACTTGCCATTATATTGTACAACATGTTGCAGATAGAGTCATAAATCCTCAATGTGTGGTACACATCACACGGGGAACACATCAGAATCGCAGAAAGCAAAGGACATCGCCTCAGGTCCTTCCAAGACTACGTTGGAGCAGAGATGTACTCCTAAGAAACTGCAGCCGACTGCAGGGTAGGAGGGTCCTCAGCATGCAGATCCTCCAGTGATGCCTTCTCCAAATTTGGCTACAACATATATGGTTTCATATGCTCAGGATATCTCTCGTTTACAGGGAATTGATGACAGTTTTCTTGCAGATATCGTGTAGAATCCACAACCAGTATCGATATCTGATAGTGAGGTTGAAGTGGATGCAGAACAGCAACAGGTTGGTCCAGCATTGTAGGTTGCAGAGGAATCTGTTGAGGCGGTTGTTTTGGATGTGCTCAATGATATTGTCCAGGCAGCTATGTCTCGAGAACATTGCCATTCTAGTGAAGATCATGCGACCACTCCCCCTGAGAGGAATTCAGGGGAGCCATTTCAAGCACCACCGCGTCTCCTTCGTCGCCATCGTCGGAATCCGGATCCCATTCTCCGCCGTATACAAGATCAAAGACAACACTCTCTAACTCTTTTGATTGTTTATCATCTCAATGAAGATTATGATATGGAATGTAAGAGGTATTCGTACTTCAATGCAGTGTATTTTATCGTTACTACGTCGTTATAATTTGCAGATATTAGTGATTATTGAGCCTAAAGCAAGGCCATCTTCGTTGGTTTTTTATCGCCTCAAATTTGGTTTTCCACAAGCAGTGTGAGTTTGTCAGGATAATATTTGGATCTTCTTGCGTGATGCCTTCCTTCGGTTAGAAGGGGAACGCTAAGGGGTTCAAAATCATTCCATGCATTTTTAATGGCTGCCAATAGGAGATCATTTTTGGTGTACGTTCATTTATGGTTTGCATTCAGTTGCAGCGCATCGGCCTCTTTGGGATATTTTAGCCATACATGCTACAATTGATATTCCATGGCTTCTAGGGGGAGATTTTAATACATTTTTGACGCTTGATGAGCATAAAGATCGTTCATCCCCTCCTCTTCGCACACTGTAGTATTTTAATGATTGTATTTCCAATTGTTCACTCTAGGCTATTCTTTACCAGGGTTCACCATTTACCTGGAGTGATGGAAGGGGTCTGGGCCGAATTTGGCGTAGGTTGGATAGGTATCTCTGTTCTTCTAGCTTCTTGGATTTGTTTGCTGTAGTATCTTATCAGCATCTTAGTCGAACAACATCTGATCATTGTCCCATATATCTTGAGTGTTCCACTGAAAGTTTTGTCAGCTCAGCAGTCTTCAGATATTTGGATGCCTGGGCCACACATTCAGATTTTGATAGTTTTGTCTCTCATCACTGGAATTCTTATGCCACAGTTGGTGGCATGCGGGGTTTCTATTCCAAGCGGCAGCTCAAACAACACTTGAGGCAATGGAATAAGGATGCGTTTGGTAATATCTTTGATGCCATTGCGCAGGCTGAATATGAGGCAATCAGATGTGAAAAAGACTATGATCTTCATCCATTCGCTGAATCGCGTGAATCGTACCATTGAAGTATGGCGTCTTTGAGGTAGATGCAGAATCGAGCCACATTGTTCTGGAAGAAAAAAGCTAATGTTAAGTGGATGAAGGAGGGTGATGCTAACACTCATTATTATCATGAAATAGTCAAGGATAAACGTCGCCGATAGACAATCCGTAGAGTTTTTGGCGAAGATGGAGTGGAATATCAAAGTCCCCAAGCCATTGAACAAGAAGCAATACGATATTATCAAGCTTTATTCACCGCTGGAACACCTTCGCATCCTGATTCTTTGCTCCAACACATCCCCACTATTTTAACGTCGGATGATAATATTATTCTTCTTGCATTGCCCGATCTACAGGAAGTGCAATGCACTATTTGAGATCTTAGTCCTACAAGTGCAGCTGGTCCGGATGGTTTTCTGGGATCATTTTATCGAATGTTCTGGCATATAATACAATCCGATGTTCATAAAGCTGTACAGGAGTTTTTCCTTACAATTATACCGCCCAATCAACTTGCTGCTTCTCTTATTACTCTTATTCCTAAGGTTCCCAATCCACAATCTTTCAATGATTTTCGTCCTATTTGTTTGACAAATTTTTTAGCGAAAGTTATCACAAGGCTATTGGCAACGCGTTTATCTACTTTCCTCCTGCGCCTGATATCGCCTGAGCAAGCAGGATTTATAAAAGGCCGTGGTATAATGGAACAAATATTGTTGGCTCAAGAAATGGTGCACATGTTAGATAAGCAGGTTTGTGGAGGCCATGTCATAGTAAAATTAGATATGGATAAAGGTTTTGACAGGGTGGATTGGACATATCTTCGTCATCTATTAATCAAGCTAGGATTTGACGCTAGGCTTGTGAGGATACTTTTGAATAATTTAGCGGCCACTCATTGCCAATCCTTATAAATGGTAAGCTAGTGGGCTTTTTTCCAATCACACAGGGGGTGAAACAAGGTGACCCACTATCACCATTATTATTTATTTTGGCATATGAAGGCTTTTCTTGTGGAATTAACACAAGGATGCAATCGGGAGAAATACATGTTTTCCAAGCGGGCCGTGTTCAACAGGTGATTCATTTGGGTTTTGCTGGTGACTTGGTTATATTTCTAAATGGAACCATTTCCAATATGCAGCGATTTCGACATTTTTAAATGCTTATCAATCTGCCTCTGGTCAGCTGGTTAATTTTCATAAGAGCCAAATAGTGGTTGGTAAATCAGTGGCAGGTCCAAGGGTTGCACGGGAGATCGGTATGCGCTTAACAGTTTTGCCAATAAATTACCTTGGATCTTATTTGCATAAAGGAATTAATAGAGCTGCATATTGTACTGCTTTATTATCCCATTTTGATTCGAGACTTACTGCTTGGTCATCGAAGCTATTATCTGTGGCGGGTCGGTTGGTTCTAATCAAGCATGTCCCTGCAATGATGCCAATCCATATTATAGCAAGTTCGCGATTGCCCAAAAGTGTTCTCACAGCCTTGAATAGGAAAATGGTTAAATTTTTTCGGAATGGACGACACCATTGGACGTCCTGGGAGAACGTTTGTCAGCCTACAAAATGGTGGCTTAGGCATACAGAATTTAGAGATGGTACAAATAATATATGAAGGTTTAAGCCACACAGAATTTAGAGATGGTACAAATAGTATATGATGGTCTTTTATGGTGGAAATATCATATTTCGGATTCATTGTGGGCCACTTTCAGCCATTCAAAATACAACCACAGGGACTTGATTTATGCGCATTTACATGATTCTTCAATTTGGAAGCGAATTTGTGACAGTCATTCTTATATGCAGTCTAAAGTTGAGCATATGCCGGATGGCATCAATTGGGTGGTAGAATCAACTGGCAATATACCATCAGATCCGCATATTCAATACTTCATTCAGCGTTGCTCTTGTTTGATTATCATAAATATATCTGGTGGCCTACATCTCCCTTGGGTGAAAGGGTGTTCTTGTGGAAGTTATGGTGGAATTCTCTTCCACTTACAAATAATCTTTGTGTCTGGCAGACAATCTACCCTTCTCAATACGTGTTTTGTACGAAATAGTCGAATATCAGGGATCATATATTTTTGCATTGTAAGGAAATTAAGTCATATGGTGTTAAATTGTAGTTCTCTTATCGGGTCCATTGCCTCGTCAATCTACAATACAAGCTTATTTAATTTGCTGGTTGTGTCGATCTTCCGCGGCCACCATGCTGGGTCACTTACGGGGAGTTGCTCCTGCTTTGATTGTTTGAGTTATTTGGAAAGAGTATGCTGCAATCTGGTTTGGTGACAGCAGGTATTCCTACAGGCATTTATTTGAAAGAGTTCGCGATCATATATATACTTGGTGTGCTTCGACGCAGGGTCGCAAATTTTCTCAGCTTATTCCACAGTTAATTGGTCGTGCTTTTGCACCTCCGCTGCATCTTCGCCGCCACAGGTTGGTCAGTGGATATTGCCTCCTTCAGGTAGGATTAAATTGAATGTGGATGCTTCAATTGGACGGCAAACGGCTGCTGCTGGGGCAGTATTACGTAATGAATTTGGGGACTTCGTTTCAGCCATTTGCTTTGCATTGCCGTGTGTTTCACCACTTCGCGCGGAATTAATGGCACTATTGTATGCTTTAATTTACTATGCTAAGAATTATGATGGTCTGTTTGTTGAAATAGATTGTCGTATGCTACTTACAGTGCTATCTAATCCTTCAAAATATACGGGTTCTTGGCTAGCGGATATCAGTCGTACGACAACAATGTTATGCCTTAATGCTGCAACTCTTTCCTATAGCCCACGTGAGACAAACACTGTTGCGCATACATTAGCACGTTATGGATTGCATGCAAATGGTGTCATTACCTATTCCTCCGTAGCTTCATTGCCTTGTGTCGTGCGAGGCTCTTTGACGTCGGATACATCTCTTCCTAATCTTCGACTATAAAGTTTCCTGATTGGTTGGCATTTTCCTTTTGGAGTTCCCTATGTCATTAGTTGGCATAGGCAGCGTTGATATTTCTCCTTTCTTTTTTATATTATGTGTCTGCTCGTTGTTTTTGCATTTCATTCACATGCGTCTCTGGGTAACATATCATCTTTTTCTGAGTATTTTGAGGCAAGGACACATAGCATACTGGTGGCATCTTTGCTTCTACAGCTTTGGAGATTTGGCGTCTTATATTGGAGGTTGCCCGTGGTCGTTTGGCTATGGGCAACTTAGGTATGGCTTCTTTGCTCTCATCATACTTGCTTTATCGACAACTTACAATGTTGCATTATGCGGACTTTTGTGGCTTTTGTTCGAGGTGTTGGATGGATCCTGCGGTGGCGCAATGAGTTGTGTATAGTGCACTGGTCTCCCATGGTTGTCGTTAAAGCTCTGCCTTGCTATGTTCTGGAGTTGCGACATGGTCTTTTGTAGCTGGCAGCGCTTGTTATTTATTTTATTCAATTACATTCATTTTTATGTCATTTACTACATCAACCATCCGGTTATATAAATATCTATGCTTTTTCCTTCGCTAAGTTTTTATCCACAAGGGTGGTTTTCCTTGGCAAGGTTTTAATGCGGCATATCATATATGATTGGAGGTTGACCATAATTAGCTCGTTACATTCGCTCTTTTCTTATGATGAACATTGATGTAATATGGTTTTCCTCCGCCATAGGTGAGGTTTTCTAATAAAATATATTTTATAAAAAAATATATATTTTGTGAAGGACGGGTGGTACCGTCCGGTGTTTTATTAATATAGAAGCCCTCACTTATGGCGGAGGAATACCATGGGTACATCAGTCGGCTAAATGCTACGGGGGACTCTCCTAATGTAAGGCAATAAAAATAATCCAAATACAATATGAGCCTAGCACGAAGTAGTTTATACATTTAGAATGCGGGAAAACTAAAGCATATATTACAAGAGCTCTTCTATGCATGTTGTCTCGAATCTCATGCAGCCCGTGTTTGCGTCGATAAGATGACCATAAACAAAAAGTGAATGGCGAATAATCTTTAGGAAAACAACATAAGCAAAGAAAAACAAAGCCATACCGGGGGGCGCCTGCATTCAGAAAGAATACAGGCACAAGCGTTAATACCGGCATGTTGTATAGTATAAATACAGGTATTGCGACTTGATCCGCATGACCTCAGCAGCGTGCAAAGCAGGATAAAATGGTAATAATGAAAAATGAGACACAAGTAGATAAATTTATGCAATAATAAAAGGGCTATGTCATACCACCGTTGCCTGTACAAAATGATACAGGCAACATCCATAGCAAAAAAGGTTGTTCTCTGCCGTATGGATGCATCGCAATAGATCTAGAAGCGTAAAGATATAGTTTTCTTGTCTCTCAAGAAAAAGCCTCGCGTAGCTGGTGGTAGGGAAGATGGTGTGGTGTAAATCATTGTGGTGGGAAACATACGACCATGCTGTGCTAGATGGTGGTCCACCATGTTAGCTTCTCATAGAATATGTTGCAATGAACTACCTGTAAGACTCAAAAAGAATAGTAAACGATTGTAATGGTACAAGTGGGCACTGAATAGATCCCGTTGTGGTTGGAGTAGCGTCAAGAAGTCAGTCTCTAACAATAGATTATGATGAGAAAGGCCAAAATAAATGATACTGTAAATGATGGCATGAAGTTCGGCCATAAGATGGCTACTGCTGAAGCCATATGTCTTCTCACTGATGCATCAACATTAAACTTTAACAACCAGTCGAAGGAAGCATCCACTTGATCACGTGAACTCGCGACACCTTCATTGAACGAGAGAATCCACTATCTATTAAGTGATGAACATTTGCGGTATTTTTCATCCCAGATATAGTAAATGCCCACGCATAACAAGATTGTCGAACCAAAGCAAAAATACTTAGATGTTTCGACCACACATCCAGATTTTTATAATTTTGTAGTTCATCAATGGCAGTCGTATCCAACAGTGGGTGGCGGCATGTGGGGTCTCTATACTAAATTGCGGAGTCTTAAGCAACATCTACGGACTTGGAACAAAGATGTCTTTGGAAATATCTTTGATGCTATTATAACGGCGGAGTTCGAGGTCAATCATTATGAGCGGATTTATGACAACACACCCGCGGAAGAAGATCGTGATGCGTATCATAGGAGTATAGTGCAATTGCGACTTATACAATCGAGAGCACTGTTGTTTTGGAAATAGAAAGCAAATGTTAAATGGTATCCAGGATGGAGATTCTAATACCAAATTCTTCCATCAAACAGTTAAAGAATGTCGCAGAAAGCAAACCATACTTCACATATCATGGGAGGATGGTGTTGAGATCACAGAACCGCATGATATCCAGGCAAAAGCGGTCCGCTTTTATGAGAGTTTGTTTAAGTCGGGCACCACTTTTCAGCATCAATCTATTCTGCAGTATATTCCATCATTAGTTTTTGCTGTGGATAATGAGATGTTATTAGCGATCCCAGACTTGCAAAAAGTAAAACAGACAGTATGGGCTTTAAGTCCAACCAGTGTAGCTGGTCCAGATGGGTTCCCAGGGTCTTTCTATAGACTTTTTTGGAAGACTATTCACATTGATGTTTGCAAGGCAGTTCAAGAATTTTTCTTAGGTATTCGTCCGCCATGTTAGTTAGCATCTACTCTGATCACTCTCATACCTAAAGTTGTCAATCCAAGTACATTTACTGATTTCCCGTATCTGTCTCACTAATTTTATCGCAAAGGTAATAACTCGACTTATTGCGACTCGTTTATCTAGTTTGTTGCCGAAATTGATTTCGCCAGAACAGGCGGGGTTCATGAAAGGTAGAGATATTATGGAGCACATACTTCTTGCACATGAAATGATACATGTTTTGGATAAACCGGTGCGTGGTGGTCATGTTTTAATTAATTTGGATATGGACAAAGCCTTTGATAGAGTATGTTGGTCATATCTTTAGCAGCTTTTACGAAAAATGGGTTTTCATTCGCGCTTGGTGCGCATAATCATGAATAATTTGGCATCCTCATGCTATTCCGTTTTAGTAAATGGCAACCCAACAGGTTTCTTTTCGATATCTCGAGGTATAAAGCAGAGAGATCCATTATCTCCTCTTCTATTTATCTTGGCATCTGAAGGATTTTCACGCTGTTTAAACTCTTTGATCTCAACTAGACATTTAGTTGGATTCCATGCAGGCCGAGTGCCACAGGTATCTCACTTAGGTTTTGCAGATGGTCTTGTCATTTTCTTTAATCGGTCCATTCGCACTTACAAAGATTTCGACAATTTCCGGAATCATATCAGCAAGCGTCTGGTCAATTAGTCAATCTTCATAAGAGTCAAGTAGTTGTGGGAGCAGGAGTCTCGCCTACTCGAGTTTCTCAGATCTTAGGCATGCGTCTCGCTTCTTTACCCATTAAATATCTTGGATCTTATCAATACAATGGTATTAATCGAGCGGCGTATTGTGCTCCACTGCTAGCACACTTTGATGCTAAGCTGCATTCTTGGTCTTCCAAACTTCCTTCTATGGCAGGCCGCCTAACGTTGATTCACTATGTTCTATGCTCTATGCCATTGCACATCATTCCCAGCTCGCGACTGTCTGCAAGTGTTACCAAATCGCCAGCTCTTCTATGGAATGGACGTCATCATTGGTGCAGTTGGAATAAGATTTGTCGGCCGGTAGAGGATGGAGGACTAGGGATTCGAAATCTTCAAATTATTCAGAAATCATATGATTTTCACCTATGGTGGAAGTTTTATCATTCTCAAACATTGTAGGTTGTTTATGTGCGGCGCAAGTATGGTAATCGTGCTACAATATCTTCGCATATTTATGATTGATCTACTTGGAAACGTATTTGTCGTATACACGATTATATGATATCTCACGTGCAAAATTCTTCAGATGGATTATATTGGACAGCTGATTCTAATGGCCAGTTATCTATAAATTTGGCGTATAAATTGCTGGTTTCCAACACTGAACATTTGGATTATTCCTGTTTCATTTGATGGTCATGATGCCTGCCTGCGTGCAGTATATTTATTTGTAAGCTTTGGATGAAAGCTCTGCCAATGCCTGATAATATGCATACATGGCAGGCTATTTATCCTACTCAATGTGTCTTTTGCCGTGTTCACTCAGATTCAAGAGATCACACTTTTCTCCATTGCTCGATGATCAAACCATTATGGCAAGAAATTTCTATTCTGTGCTCAGGGCCAATGCCTGGAAATATGACAATTTTAAATTATATATTGCGTTGGTGGCACACATCTTCTCACAGCCATATGCTTGGCCAATTACGGGAAGTTTTCCTTTCTCTAGTTGCATGGGTTATTTGGAAGGAATATACAAAGTATTCGCTTCGGGGAAGATAGTTTTTCCTACAAGAAATTGTTTAATCGTGTTCGAGAACATATATACACATGGTGTGCTTCAACACAAGGGAGCAAATTTTCTCAGACTATACCCCATTTGGTGGCCTGATTCTTCTCTCCACCATTGCGATTCCGGCGTCATGAAATTGTAAGGTGGGAGTTGCCGCCTACAGGTAAATTAAAACTTAATGTGGATGCAGCGGTTGGTCGAAACACCGCTGCTGCATGAGCGGTGTTGCGTAATCATGAAGGACAATTGGTCTCTGCTATTTGCTGTATCTTGTCTCATTCAACTCCACTGAGGGCGGAATTAATGGCTTTGGCATATGCATTAATATATTATGCATCGCAACATGACCAGTTGATAATTAAGACATATTGTCGTCTTTTGCTAAAATATCTTTCTCCTCTAGTACAATTCACGGGTCTCCTAGCTGCAGATTTACATCGAACACTACACTTCCTACAACTTAATGCTTCTAGAGAATCAAATACCGCCGCTCACACTCTCTCAAGATATGGCTATTATTCGTCTGCACTGACAACATATTTGTGGATGCAAGCACTTCAAAGTGAAGTGTGGGGCGCCATCATTTTGGATGTGTCAGTGCCAAACATCCGATTCTAGCAATACAAGTCTTTCAATGGATTAACGTACACGCTCATCGGTTGCCTATGCCATCTCTTGGCATGGGCAACATTGGTATGATTTGATGACCTTTTCTCTATCCTATCTTTCAATTCATCATTGCGTTTGTTTAAAAAATTTTGATCTCAAATGCTTGCTGGAAATCCTATGGTATTTGCTGCTGTGCTTATCTGGAGCCGTCCCTCGCTTTGGGAGGCAAAGGAGCTGTCAATTTTTCTGCTACATGCTTACACTGTACGACAATATCATAGACAGCTTGAAATGGAGCTTTGTGATGACTTGCTGGATTATATTGTTGTTTCCTGTGTTCTCCCTAAACGCAGGCAACATAGGTATGTTAGCTATAATACCATCTTTTTTGTTATACTGCTACTATATTTTACTAATTGTTTGCGCATTATGTTTTTTGCAACTTCTGAGGGCCATCATGCAATGCTGCAAGTGGACTACATCAAAATGTTTCCTCTAGTGGATTCGGCGGCTTAAGCTATTTTTGGAAGCCATTTTATATTGTATCCTTTGATTCCTTCTGTAATTAATTTGCCAATACAATCCAATTATATAAATATGCACGCTTTTTTTACTTCACCAGGGTTTTATCCACAAGGGTGGTTTTTTCTGGCAAGGTTTTAATGCGGTATATCGTATATGATTGGAGATTGGCCATCATTAGCTCGATTCACTATCTTTTTACATATGATACATTCGTTGTAATATGGTTTTCCTCCGCCACAAGTGAAGCTACATTCTAATAATAAATGCATGACCTTATTTAAATATATATATTTGACTGCATCTTTGCCAACTGCAGTCCCTTACGCTCAGGACATCTCTCGATTGCAAGGAGTTGATGACAATTTCATTTCTGACATACAGCATCACCCACACCCTATATCGTTCTCTGACAGTGAACTCCCTCCAGCTTCGATTGAGGTGCAAGATGCTATTTCATCAGACTTCGCAGCAGCTGCAGAAGTCACAGAAGTTCTTGAAGATATCATTCAAGCAGTGGTTTCTACAGACTCATCTCATGATGCTCAAATTATAAATATACCAGAGGCCGCAATAGATGACCAGTTTCAGCCTCCGCCTTGCCTGCTTCGTCAACCTCGTCGTAACATTGAGCCGGTGTCACCGCCAATTACAAGATCCAGGTCTACTCTCTCTAACTCTTTTGACTGTTTATCAAATCAATGAAGCTCATCATATGGAATGTCCATGGTGTGCGTACGTCAATGCCGCGTATATTATCGTTGTTACGTCGTTATCAGTTGCATGTTTTTGTTATAATTGAGCCCAAAGTAAGGCCCACTTCATTGCTATTCTATCGGTTGAAATTTGGTTTTACACAAGCGCTCTCAGTGTGTCAGGATAAGATATGGATTTTTTGGAATGCTGCTTTTTTGCGATTGGAGAGAGATCGTATAGGTATTCAAAACCACTCAATGTATTTTCAGTGGTTACCCACGGGAGATGTTTTCTGCTGCACTTTAGTTTACGGCTTGCATTCGGTGATCTCACGTCGCCCTTTATGGGACAACCTAATGGCTTTGCATGAGGAAATGGACGTTCCATGGCTACCTGGAGGCGATTTTAATACATCCTTATTGCTGGAAGAACACAAGGGTCGCTCAGTTCCCTCTCCGCGATCTCTGCAGGATTTTAATGACTGTGTATCTGCTTGCTCTTTACAATCGATTAATTATCAAGGTTCCCCTTTTACATGTAGTGATGGGCATGGACTGGGACAGGTATGGCATAGGTTGGATAGGTATCTTTGCTCATCGGATTTTCTTGATCTCTTTCACACGGTTACATATCAACACCTTAGCCGCTCTACATCGGATCACTGCCCTATTTATCTTCAGGCTTTAGCTGAAAGCTCGAGTTCTGCTGCATCATTTAGATACCTAGACGTATGGACTTCGCATGCAGATTTTGAAAAGTTAGTCACCCACTGTTGGCAATCTTATGAAACAGTTGGCGGTATGCGCGGATATTATGCAAAATTGAGGCAGCTTAAACAACATCTCAAACAGTGGAACAAAGATGTGTTTGGAAATGTGTTTGATGCAGTTGCTGTAGCGGAAGCTGAAGTCATCCGTTGTGAGAAAGAATATGATGCCAGCCCCAATGATGCAAACCGTGAGTTATATCATCAAAATATGGCAATTTTGAAACAGAAGTAGCATCGAGTAATGATGTTCTGGCAGCAAAAAGCCAATGTCAAGTGGATGAAAGAGGGGGATACCAATACTCGATATTTTCACCAAATAGTCAAATACAAGAGGCGGAGGCAAAGTATTACTCGGATTCTTGGTCCTAATGGTGTCGAATGTCAAACATCAGTGGCGATACAGCAAGAAGCCATTCACTTTTATCAGAACTTATTTACAGCGGAACCTTTACATAACTCCTCTACTTTGCTTTAATATATACCATCTGTATTAACTGCTGAGGATAATGTGTCACTTTTGGCCATCCCAGACATTCAAGAAGTACAGCAAGCGGTATGGGCACTGAGTCCAACAAGTGTTGCTGGCCCTGACGGTTTTCCAGGTTCCTTCTACCGTAGATTCTGGCATGTAACTAAGTTTGATGTGCATAAGACAGTACAAGAATTCTTTCTTGGTGTTCCACCTCCGAATCAATTAGCTGCGTCTCTTATCACGCTTATTCCTAAAGTTGCCAATCCACAAATGTTCTCTGATTTCAGACCAATATGTTTAACTAACTTTATTGCCAAGATTATTACTCGACTGTTAGCCACTAGATTCTCCGACATATTGCCAAAGCTGATTTTAACAGAGCAGGCAGGTTTTTTAAAGGGCCGTGGCATCACTGATCAGATTTTAATGGCCCAAGAAATGGTTCATTTGATTGACAAATGCGTGCATGGTGGACATGTCATGATAAAACTAGACATGGCAAAGGCGTTTGACCGTGTAGATTGGGGTTATCTTCGGCAGCTCCTCCACAAGTTTGGATTTGATGCTAAGATAGTCCGGATTATATTAAATAATTTGGTGGCTACGAGGTGTTCCATACTCATCAATGGGAAACCAGTGGGATTCTTTCCTATTACACGAGGGGTAAAACAAGGTGATCCTTTATCGCCTTTATTGTTTATCTTGGCTTCCGAAGGGTTTTCTCGTGGGCTTAACTCGTTAATGGCCTCGCGTGAGTTAATAGGCTTCAATGTGGGCCGGGCTCTGCAAATATCACATTTGGGTTTTGCAGATGATTTGATTGTTTTTCTTAATGGCAAGCTTTCAAATATACGGCGCTTTCGTCAGTTCCTCGACACATATCAAGCTGCCACAGGTCAATTAATTAACTTTAACAAGAGTCAGCTGATTGTGGGAAAGTCTGTGGCTGGGCCGCAGTTAGCTCGACTACTTGGTATGCGATTGGCGGTACTACCCATAAAATATCTTGGGTCGTATTTGTATAAAGGTGTTAATCGTCCCTCCTGCTACACTGCTTTACTAAATCACTTTGACATACGCCTTAATGATAGGTCATCCAAATTATTATCAATGGCAGGCAGATTAATGTTAATCAAACATGTCTTATCATCTGTCCCAACTCATCTCATTGCAAGTTCACGGTTGCCTAAAAGTGTCATCAACGCACTAAATAGAAAAATAGCAAATTTTTTATGGAATGGTCGCCATCATTGGACCT
Source organism: Eustoma russellianum (assembly GCA_036186865.1). Taxonomy (NCBI): domain Eukaryota; kingdom Viridiplantae; phylum Streptophyta; class Magnoliopsida; order Gentianales; family Gentianaceae; genus Eustoma; species Eustoma russellianum. Next base: position 23,818,882 of record AP025050.1, on the reverse strand, counting down.
CTTGGCATCTGGTTTGCCGTCCGGTTGTCAAAGGTGGGCTTAGAATCAGGAATTTGGAATATCTTCAACAAGCGTATAATGGACAACTCTGGTGGAAGTATCATACGTTGAGCTCCTTATGGGCCATATATTGCCATGAAAAATATGGTCAGCGGACGACTGTGTCAGCCCGTATCTATGATTCAGTAGTGTGGAAACGGCTTTGCCATGTTCATGACTACATGAATACACATGTCACTTAATTGCCCAATGGAAACAGCTAGGATTCGCATGCAACTGGCACATATACTATCAAAACAGCCTACTTACTGCATCATGATGATAATCATACATTGCAATTTTCTAAGTACATATGGTGGGTATCATCTCCGTTAGGAGCGAAATTGTTTTTATGGCGCATGTGGTCGGGATCATTGCCTATCACTAATAACCTTCGAATATGGCAGACTATTTATCCCTCACAGTGTGTATTCTGTTTGCGTCAGTCGGACACTAAGGATCACATGTTTTTACAGTGCAAGGAAATCAAAACATTATGGAATGAGATTGCAGTCTTATTTTCAGCACCTTTACCACGTCAATCGACCATTAATGCCTACTTGATTTGTTGGTGGCGACAAGCCTCAACATCTTCTATGATGGGACATATCCGAGCAGTTGTTCCAGCATTGGTTCTCTGGGTGATTTGGAAGGAGTATACGTCCATCCGCTTTGGAGACAGTGTTTTCTCATACCGTCATTTATTTGATCGCGTCCGTACACATATATATGTAGCGCCCCGCACCCGGGCCTCGTCCGGATACGGTGCACCCACCGTACTTCACTAAGGAGAGTACAAAGCGTCGTGCATAACATGCGAAAATCCATAACATAAGCTATGGACTCTCATGCTAACATTTAACATGGTAGTAAAATTTAGGCAGAATTAAAACTTTTCAAATTAAACATGCATTACGAAATAACTAAGTCCCCAAAGTAGTAGTCTCACAAAACGTCATAGTCACATTCCACAGAGTTCAAACATAGTCATAATACAAACATCTCAGCAGCACAAAAGTCCTTAAGCTTAGCTCCCTTCATATCTCCTCGCCTATGGATATGGTACCCTCGGCTCATCTTCGTTCCATTCTATCTTGGCATTATCTGGTAGAAAAATAAAGTGTGAGTGATAAAAATCACCCAGCAAGAATACAATAAACGACCATGAAATACATAAAGAATTATAACATGAAAGAAGTAACGTGAAAACTTTAAGTAATAACTCATACCTGTCTTAAGTTCTGAAGTCAACTGACGGTATAGCCTAAGCATAAGTCTAGATACTGCTAACCACTATTAGCGTATTAAGTCCTTAACTGTATCATACAACATGTTAGCATGATCATGAGTTATGCAATATGCAATGCATGATGTCATGTCATGTCAAAACATCATTTTGGTCCCATAAAATAACGTGTCATAAAAACGGAGTGTCAGATCAATTAACCCTGGATCTGAACGGGTCCAGAACAGATATCAGATCAATTAACCCCGGATCTGGAGTCGGGTTAGTCGCATGCTTGGCCGGCAAAGGAATCATGAAGCTTTTTGAAACATGGGACAGTAAAATTTTCATGCATAACAAAAACATAGTCGCTTTTCAAACTTGCTTGCATAAGTAAAATCCGGTTTCATGATCATGCATGATACATGCAGTGATATGTAATGCAAGTCATGGCGTGAAATAACATATTAACCTGCATGGTTCGGACTTAGGGAATCCCTAAATTCCTATGTCATACTCATAAGCGGATAAATTAACCCCATTTAATGTATTTCCTTGTTCAGCCTAAATTTCAGCTTTAGACATCAACTTTGCGTCCGTGATTACCCTCCAAAACGTTAGGGTTAACCTAACTAACTTTCGTGACTTATTCCTATGTGTCTCGGGGATTTGTTATAAAATTTTCAGATTAAATTGATAACCATAAGGGCTCATTTAATTACTTTTCTAAAACGGTTTAAGTGCTGAAACTGACCTGACCCATTTTACTAAACATTTAATTGCAGCGCATCCGTAATTCGTTTTCCATAAATTCCAACTCGCCCAAGTCATAAACATGTGGAACTAGTATCCTACCGAAATTTAGCCCATTTTCATATCTCTAAGTCCCCTTTCTGAGGCCTGGAAACTCGTTACTAAATTTCAGGTTGGTTCCAGTAATTTCAGTTGAGCTGTTTTACCAAATAATTCATTAAAAATAATCCAGAACTTATTTTACCAAGATTCCAGCTGGCGTATCCACTAAGCTCATAGGATTATTACCATGCCAAAAATCCGCTTTATTGGTCATCTACAATGTCCCTTTTCAAGTCTGTCAAGAGAGGTTACAATTCTGCTCAATTCCTGTTTCTCAAGTCTGACCAGTCTTACCAAATATTTTATTAAACATTAGCCATAGCTCATTTTATCAAACTTCCAGCTGGAATCTCTAACAAACTCATGGGGCTAGGTTTGTGCCAAAAATCAGATTTATTGAAGGTCCACGAGGTCCTCTTTTAATTCATTAAAATCAGTGGTCAATTCTGCCTAGCTCCAGAATTTCCTACTGGAGCAGTTTTACCGCGTAATTTCTTAAAAATAATCCTTAGCTTATTTTAACGAAATTCCAACTCTGACTTGTGCTACATTCATAAGCCTAACTTTCTGCCAAACATTAGCTTCATTGAAGGTCTGCATGGTTAGTTCTCAGGTCGTTGAAAATGTCACTTCAATCAATCCAGTTCCAGTGGTTTGCCATTTGTTCTTCTATTCAAGTCAAATGTTCATCATTCATCTTGTCCTTATGAAATATATGATTAATTACCACTTACCCTCCATTGTAACATATATGTCCAGTTTGCATGCTCATTGTAAGGTCACCTTTTCATCAAACAAATCAGTTTGTAGATAGTAACAAGTAAGTATCACATATGCACCAAACAAGTGTTCATCCTCAAGGACAAGATTCTCCTCCTCTTCCCTCTTTTAGGCCGAACCTAGGGGGTGCCTTAACCACATTTTTCAACACATATTCAAGCATGCATTCACATTCAAGATTCATCTCAATCTAATCTTACTAACAACTTCATAAAGCTCCTATCTTACATATGCATGCCTTTCCATAAATCTTCCAAGTTTCAAACAAGCATCAATCTTGCTTAGACTCACTTAGTTGCAACTTAAATCATCTTAAAACAGCCTTGAATCTTAATGCATGAAATAAAAGATTCCATCTTTGAGAGAATAAGCCACATGCAATGCATTGTTCTTAAGAAATCTCTAAGATATAATCTCAAACTTAGGATATTCAACTAAAGATCAAATCTTAAGAACCTCTAGTCATTCAAGTCACTAACTCTTTAAGTAAATCATGAGAGATCATTGTATACTTGCCTCTTCAAGCTAAAGCTCTTGTCTTTGCTTGGTTAGGGAGTGAGTTGAGTTGAAATCTTCCTCCTCCTTGACTTATGAGCACACGGGTTTTTGGATGGAAATGAGGGAGAATGTTAGTCATCATTCTTCGACGAAAATAGAACTATTTTAAGTCTAGATTTTTCTTACCAAAGTGGGACTTTGAATGGAGCTTCAAGTATCACAAGATGCACCACCTAAAAGAGTTGAAGTCTTAGCACCCAGTGACCATGAAGGTCACTGTTTGAGGTAGGAAGAAGAAACCCATGTGAGCTTCATAATTTGTCATGAAACATTCACTTAAGGAACTTGAAAAGAGGCTTACCTAAACACTTCTTGAGCTTGAAGATGAGAGTGAAGTTGAATCTCCTAGCCTCAAGGATGAAGGGCCCAATGTTGGACCGTGCACCTGCAATAAACACCACTAGAGGGGGGTGAATAGTGGTTAGCGGAAATTACACTACAACCCTTTGTTAAAATCCCCTTTGAAAACATAATCTGAAACCACCTCAGATTCAGAACTCGTTTTTCAAAAATTCACAAATAATTGTACACAACTCCAAAAATTATGAAACTTTCCAGAATTTAACTTCAATGAGTTAGCAAGACTCTATCCAAAAATCAGACATAAATAAGATCGTTTGACCCTTCAAATAAATTAAAAGTTTCAGATGGTCAATCTGGACAGAATTGGACAGAATGCTGATTTTGCAAAATGTGTTTCTCTTTGAATACTCAACCAAAAAGGTTGATATTTATATCAAAACACTTCTTGGGATGTGTAGATGAAGTTTCCAAAAGGCCCTGACCTTAACCAACTCTTGAAATATACAGAATTTAAGTTTTCTCAAAACTGGTCAGATTGCATCCAGATTGGAGCAGTTATCTTGAAAAGACTGAAAGACTAACTTTCCCTTGCTCAAATCAAGCGATTCTTGTTGAAAATGAAAGCTAACAGTCTGAAGTATAACTCCACCAAAAATCATGAATTTTGAAAATGTTTAGCTATTTTTTCAAATTGTGAGAAGTTGTATGAAAACTGCAGTCAAAAACGGACAGAAAATAGAAATAAAGAAACAAGAGAAGAACACCGAGAATTTATCCTGGTTCAGTCAATGTGACCTACTCCAGTCCCAAGGAACACCTTTCCTTGGATTTCAATATCAAATGAACACCTTACAATAAGAGCCAAGCTTGATCCTTGGGTTATACACCAACCTTATTTAAGACTTGGATAATCAATTCTATGCAACTCTTGATTAAAACACCTCTACCACCTATTGATGTAGCCTTATAAATTTGGCTAATCAATCATACAAATCTAACTCAAGAAGGTGTGTACAGTGTAGCTGGACAACAAAGAAAATTGGAACACCTTAGCTACACAAAGTATGAACGAAAATATGAGAAGAGAATTGCAAGACAACAATCTTCAATTTTGCTTTCAAGTGTGTGTCTTCTCTTCTTCATCTTGCCTCCTATTTATAGTGTGAATAGATGACATATTCTCTCCAACTTTTAGACCATGTGATGGCTGAGAATTTTGAATTAAAACACCTCCATAATCATCTCCAACAATCTTGTCTCCATTACATTCAAATTTGAAATTTCAAGTTGGCAACTTTTGCCAACTACCTTGCTTTTGGTTTGTCTTCTTGTCTCCAACTCATAAAATGAGAAAAACATCATCTCCACCTGTATAATCACGTTTTGGAGGCTGTGTATATGTATACCAACTCAGATTTTTGAGGAGAAATCAACAAATAATAGTTGACAAGGTTATGTCAACATATAATATCAAAATTCCCATTTCTCCTTGACATATTGTGATGAATCTTGCATCAAGGACACCTTGTAATCTCTGAAAAATGATGATTAAGAACCTCCAATAACATATATATATAAGAGGCTTCAAGAGAAAATAGAACGTGACATCGAATACCGTCACATATCCCGCTACCGTCGATAAAATCATCAAATGAGAGAATAAAATAGAAAACCACCAAATAATCTTCAAGAATATGCTAAATGAACTCCAGAATGAATATAATAAGATACTCAAGAGATTCCTTGAGTAAAAATACCGAAACTGCCTTCGGGGGTAAAATGACCAAAATGCCCCTAGTGAGATAAAACTCCAAAAATGACCCCGATGGTCAGAGTTAAATATAATAACACCTTCTTGATAATAAATAAGATGATAATATCTTCTTGAATCATATTCACCATGTCGAGTACCTACAAAACTCAAAATACCACTTTTGCCCTTTTGGTAAGTTGTAGAAACTTCGAGGGCATATAAGTCACAAGATATTATCATCATAAAAATCACATAATCACAACATGATAAACATATATAAATCATGTAAAAATAAAAACAACTATTTTATCACATTTTAGAAAAATATTTCTAACAACCCTAGACATCGTGTCATTTTTCTTCACTTATTCAACTCTTTCATTTATAACACCATATGTGACATTTTTAAGTATTCATCACTTAAAATCATGACTTTGAAAATTATCCAAACATATTTCTCAACATTCTCCCCCTTTTGGATGATTTTCAAAATAACCTAACATGATTTTAATGTCACAACTTATAACCAAAAGTTTAACCAAATGTTTTCAACTATGTTTTCAACTTTTAAATAGTATGCCGCTCCCCCGCAACTCATACTCTCCCCCTTAACCTATGCTCCAAAATTTATACCAATAAAAACTTAGCATATGATTCATCATGACTTACCAACTAAAACATGACTTACCAACTAAAATCATGTTCTTATTCTATCTCCCCTTTTATTTTGCAAATCATGCAAAAGATAGAACTATACAATGGTATCGTAAGTCATCATTCCTAATTTGGCTCGTAAGTTTTCAAAAATGGCTTGATTAAGGGGTTTGGTGAAGATGTCAGCGATTTGATGATCAGTTCTTATGTGGTTTATCACTATATCCTCATTTTGAATATGATCACGAAGAAAGTGATATCGCACCTCAATGTCTTTGGCCTTAGAATGAAGCACCGGATTCCGTGAAAGATTGATTGCACTTGTGCTATCGCAGAAAATTGGAATCTTATTCATTTTAATGCCAAAATCACTAAGTTGCTGTTTAAGCCAAAGTATTTGTGTAGTACATAAACTCAAAGCGATATACTCGGCTTCAGTGGTAGAAAGAGCTACACTAGCTTGCTTTTTAGAAAACCAAGAAATCAAGTTGGTTCCCATGAATTGACAAGTACCGCTAGTGGATTTTCTATCTAATTTGCAACCACCATAATCAGCATCACTATATGCGTGTAATTCCAACTTAGCGTTTCTATCATACCACAGTCCTAAGTGAGGTGTATGCTTAAGATATCTAAAGATCTTTTTAACTGCATTGTAATGTGATACCTTATGACAAGATTGAAACCTAGCACACATACACACACTAAACATGATATCAGGTCTTGATGCAGTTAAGTATAATAGTGATCCAATCATAGACCTATAGAGTGTGTCATCAAAAGTTTTACCATTTTCATCCTTGTCTAGTTTGGTGATAACACTCATGGGGGTAGGTGTTGGTTTTAATTCTTCAAAGCCAAACTTCTTAATCATATCATTGACATACTTAAGTTGGCTAATGTGAATTCCTTGAGGGGTTTGTTTGATTTGAAGTCCTAAGAAATAATTCAACTCTCCTACCATTGACATTTCAAATTCTGACTTCATACATTCTTCGAAGTCTTTTACTAAGGTAGGGTTTGTTGAACCAAAGATTATATCATCTACATAGATTTGAACTATTAACAAATCATTATCTCTTCGTCTTAGAAATAATGTGTTGTCTATTATTCCCCTTTGATAATTATTTGCAATAAGAAAGTTTGCAAATCTATCATACCAAGCTCTTGGAGCTTGTTTTAAACCATATAGAGCTTTCTTAAGCTTATAAACATGGTTCGGATTCTTCGGATCTTCGAATCCAGGAGGTTGTTTGACAAACACTTCTTCTTGGATGTATCCATTCAAGAATGCACTCTTGACATCCATTTGGAAGAGCTTAATTTTGCTTATACTTGCAATCGCAAGTAACAATCTAATTGCTTCTAGTCGTGCAACGGGTGCAAAGGTTTCTTCATAATCTATTCCTTCTTGTTGATTATAACCTTGTGCGACTAGTCTAGCCTTATTCCTTGTAATATCTCCTTGTTCATCCATTTTATTCCTAAAAACCCATTTAGTTCCTATGATAGACTTGTCTTCAGGTTTAGGTACTAAGTCCCACACGTTGTTCCTTGTGAATTGATTTAATTCCTCATGCATAGCATCTATCCATGATATGTCACCTAAGGCTTCCTTTACGTTCTTAGGTTTTAATTGTGAGATTAAGCTATGTCCTTCAAGTTGACTTATATTTCTACGTGTTTTAACCCCAACACTTGGATCCCCAATGATTAGTTCTCTAGGGTGCCACCAATTCCTAGATTGACTAGGTTCACCCTCATCTTGTTCAAATGTTTCATTAGTGTGAACGTTATCATATGTAATTGAATCATTAATTGTATCTTCCAATTGCAGAGTCTCTTGATTTATTTCATCTAAGGGTTTATGTATGTCTTGTTGAGGGGGAGTTGGTTCTAGATGATCAAGTACATGCTCAAGTAATACATCATCATCAAACATATTTTCAACATTTGTTTCTTGTTTATGTTGATGTTTATCACTAACTTCAAAGCATGCATTTTCATTGAATTTCACATATATGGATTCAATTATCTTTCTAGATGCAGGATTATAATACCTATATGCTCTTGAGTTAGTAGAATAACCAACAAATATGCATTCAATAGACTTTTGTTCAAATTTATCTAGATTATCCTTAGTGTTTAGCACAAAACATTTACATCCGAATACTTTAAGATAATCTATTTTAGGTTGTCTATTGTTTAGCAATTCATAAGGCATTTTATTTAATTTCTTTCTAATAGTAAGCCTATTTATAATATAGCATGCACAACTAACAGCTTCAGCCCATAAATATTTAGGTAATTTACGTTCACAAAGCATTGTCCTAGCAACTTCTTGAATCGTTCTATTTTTACGTTCAACAACTCCATTGAGTTGTGGTGTTCTAGGTGGTGAGAATTCATGTTTGATTCTATATAGTTCGCAAAATTTGATTATGTCTTTGTTTTTAAATTCTCCACCTCTATCGCTTCTAATTCTTTTAACATTTTCTTCATAAATGTTTTCAAGTTGCTTAATAAGGGTTTCGATTGCAAATGGAGCATTGTCTTTGTGTGTTAAGAACAATGTCCATGTGTAGCGTGAGTAATCATCTACTATGACACACACATAGTAGTGTCCACCTAGACTTCTTCTCCTACTTGGACCAAATAAGTCTAAGTGAAGCAATTCTAGTACATGACTAGTACTCACTTCATGTTTCGGTTTTAAGGTTTCTTTAATGTGTTTTCCCTTAATACATGTTTCACACATTTGAAAATTATCTAAGTCTAACTTAGGTATTCCTCTAATTAAATTCTTTTTAGACAATTTCATAATAGTTGAAATTCCTATATGGCCTAATCTTCTATGCCATAAATTTACATTCAAGTCATGTGATATAAGACACTTAACCTTAGCATCTAACATGTTATCTAAGGTAAGAGTATAAATATTTTCATCTCTATTTCCTTTTAAAACCGTTTCTCCTTTTTCATTTATTATATCACAAGAATTGGGAAGAAAGGAGACATTATAACCACAATCTATAAGTTGGAAATGCTAAGTAAATTATAAGATAGATTGCTTACTAATAACACATTTCGTATTTGAAATGTGTTAGGGTCCCCAATTGTTCCTTTTCCAACAACTTGTTCTTTGTTGTTGTCACCAAATGTTACTTTTCCTCCATTCTTGATATGTTCCAATTCGATTAATAGTTTGGGGTTCCCCGTCATATGCCTCGAACATCCACTATCTAAAAACCGTTTGGTTTTTATATTCTTTGACTTTGCCTCCTTCTTGCATTCCTTGCGTTTATCCTACAATGGAGACAAAGTTTTAGGTACCCTTTATTTGGGTCCTTGAATGTTAGGGGCACTATTCTTGTTTAGATATCCCTTAGGTATCCAAACTTGAATATACCTTCTAGGCACATTTTTAGCATTGTTATAATTTGGAAAATAAGAAGAATTAGCATATACATGATTATTCCACATAAGTGAAGATACATTGTTATACATGTTGTGCCATGGTTGATAATTATTATAGGATGGTCGAATTGTATAAGGCATGTGACTTTGTTTCTTATATGGCGCTATATAAGTGTGTTCATATGTATTTCTAAAAGATTTATATGAGAGTTGTCTATACTTAGGTTCATAATAAGTTGTATGCATTTTATTCGGTCTAATTGAATTTGTATACAAGTAGGCATAATTTCTAGGCTGTCTGGATGCAAAGTTAGGCCTAGATGTATGTTTATGCGTGTGTATATTGGTGGGTGTGTGTTGTATTTTTGCCTTGAAATAAGTAGACGAAGGTGTAGAAGCAGGCAAAGTTGATTTTGTTGTATTATATGGCAACTTTGTACTAGATGAAACAAACTTAGTCTTTTTATTTACTTTTTCATTTTCTTCTTTATAGCCTAAGCCGGTTTTATCATTACCATACTTTTGTGATGAGATGAGTGTGTCTAACATGTTTGTACCGGATTTAAACTGTTCTAAGGTTTTCTCTAAGCCTAGTTTGCATGATTTAAGTGTAGACACTTCATTTTCATAATCATGCATCTTGGTTTTCAACGCACTATTTTCGGTTCTTAAGGTTTGTTCATTATTTCTAGATGACTCAATTTTAGTCTTTAATGAATCAAGAGCATTTGATGACTCTTGTTTGAAAGACTCTAATTGATTAGAAAGTTCCAAGTTGGTTGTCTTCAACTTGTCATTTTCTTCAATTAGTTTCTTTTTCTCTTTTGACAACCTTTTACAATGAGCATGCATTTTCATGAATTCATCATACATTTCATCGAAAGTCATCTCATTATCAGAATCAAAATCAGGAGTAGATGTTACCTCTTTCGTAGACTTTGAGAATGCTCCTTTATGAGAGATAGATGACATGATGTATGATTTTAGATGAATACCTTGAATCTTTAATCAAGTGAATACAAATGTTCCAAACCTTCTTGAAGTGTTCAAATGCTCCAAACCTTCTTGATTTGGGATTAGCAGGCAACTATGATTTCTTGCTTCTTAGCATTGTCTTGTTTGTACGGTGTTGAATCTTGCTTCTTTTGAGTGGTGTTGGTCTTACTCTGATACCAAATGTTGGACCGTGCACCTGCAATAAACACCACTAGAGGGGGGGTGAATAGTGGTTAGCGGAAATTACACTACAACCCCTTGTTAAAATCCCCTTTAAAAACAGAATCTGAAACCACCTCAGATTCAGAACCTGTTTTTCAAAAATTCACAAATAATTGTACACAACTCCAAAAATTATGAAACTTTCCCGAATTTAACTTCAATGAGTTAATAAGACTCTATCCAAAAATCAGACAAAAATAAGATCGTTTGACCCTTCAAATAAATAAAAAGATTCAGATGGTCAATCTGGACAGAAATGGAAAGAATGTTGCTGATTTTGCAAAATGTGTTTCTCTTTGAATACTCAACCAAAAAGGTTGATCTTTATATCAAAACTCTCCTTGGGATGTGTAGATGAAGTTTCCAAAAGGCCCTGACCTTACCCAACTCTTGAAAAATACAGAATTTAAGTTTTCTCAAAACTGGTCAGATTGCATCCAGATTGGAGCAGTTATCTTGAAAAGACTGAAAGACTAACTTTCCCTTGCTCAAATCAAGTGATTCTTGTTGCAAATGAAAGCTAACAGTCTGAAGTATAACTCCACCAAAAATCACAAATTTTGAAAAAGTTTAACTATTTTTTCAAATTGTGAGAAATTGTATGAAAACTGCAGTCAAAAACGGACAGAAAATAGAAATAAAGAAACAAGAGAAGAACACCGAGAATTTATCCTGGTTCGGTCAATGTGACCTACTCCAGTCCCAAGGAACACCTTTCCTTGGATTTCAATATCAAATGAACACCTTACAACAAGAGCGAAGCTTGATCCTTGTGTTATACACCAACCTTATTCAAGACTTGGATAATCACTTCTATGCAACTCTTGATTACAACACCTCTACCACCTATTGATGTAGCCTTATAAATTTGGCTAATCAATAATACAAATCTAATTCAAGAAGGTGTGTATAGTGTAGCTGGACAACAAAGAAAATTGGAACACCTTAGCTACACAAAGTATGAACGAAAATATGAGAAGAGAATTGCAAGACAACAATCTTCAATTTTGCTTTCAAGTGTGTGTCTTCTCTTCTTCACCTTGCCTCCTATTTATAGTGTGAATAGATGGCATATTCTCTCCAACTTTTAGAACATGTGATGGCTGAGAATTTTGAATTAAAACACCTCCATAATCATCTCCAACAATCTTGTCTCCATTACATTCAAATTTGAAATTTCAAGTTGGCAACTTTTGGCAACTAGCTTGCTTTTGGTTTGTCTTTTTGTCTCCAACTCATAAAATGAGAAAAACATCATCTCCACCTGTATAATCACATTTTGGAGGCTGTGTATATGTATACCAACTCAGATTTTTGAGGAGAAATCAACAAATAATAGTTGACAAGGTTATGTCAACATATAATATCAAAATTCCCATTTCTCCTTGACATATTGTGATGAATCTTGCACCAAGGACACCTTGTAATCTCTGAAAGATGATGATTAAGAACCTCCAATAACATATATATAAGAGGCTTCAAGAGAAAATAGAACGTGACATCGAATACCGTCACATATCCCGCTACCGTCGATAAAATCATCAAATGAGAGAATAAAATAGAAAACCACCAAATAATCTTCAATAATATGCTAAATGAACTCCAGAATGAATATAATAAGATACTCAAGAGATTCCTTGAGTAAAAATACCGAAACTGTCTTCGGGGGTAAAATGACCAAAATGCCCCTAGTGAGATAAAACTCCAGAAATGACCCCGATGGTCAGAATTAAATATAATAACACCTTCTTGATAATAAATAAGATGATAATATCTTCTTGAATCATATTCACCATGTCGAGTACCTACAAAACTCAAAATACCAGTTTTGCCCTTTTTGGTAAGTTGTAGAAACTTCGAGGGCATATAAGTCACAAGATATTATCATCATAACAATCACATAATCACAACATGATAAACATATATAAATCATGTAAAAATAAAAACAACTATTTTATCACATTTTAGAAAAATATTTCTAACAACCCTAGACATCGTGTCATTTTTCTTCACTTATTCAACTCTTTCATTTATAACACCATATGTGACATTTATAAGTATTCATCACTTAAAATCATGACTTTGAAAATTATCCAAACATATTTCTCAACACCGAAATGTTGTTGGTGTGTGGAGGGAGATGAAAGTTTTTCTTAAGTGTTTGTTAGTAGGCTTCCTTGATGATAGGTTTAAGATGGAATGAAGTGGGTTTGTCTTGCAAAACTTTAAAAATCAAGGGGCTAGGGGGGAGGGGTAACCGGCGGTGGGGGTCAAAAAAAAGGGGAAGGGAGCATGGTTCATGAAAGGAAGAAAAGACCACTTTTTGACCATGTCTTGTCCCCCATGCAAGACTCCTTCTCCTTATTTTATTAATATCCCCTTGCATGCCTTGTCTTGTTTTATTCATCTTATCTCGCATGCTTGAATTTTATTGTTTTAATTATAAAATAATTAGTTATTTTAGATTTTAAGGGTGGATTAGAAAATTAAGAGGATTCTAGAACCCCTTTGGGGTCTTGTCCGAAAATTGGGTTTTGGGAGGGTGTTCTTTGGACAATTTTGATTTTTCTTGTATTTTTCTTTAATTCATGTGTTATATTGTTTTCTTTAATTTATTGTATTCCAAGGTTAGCATATGTATGTATATATAATAGGATGTACAATGTGCAAGTCTCCTAAACATATATTGTTGTACATGTATCCGCATATATACATATGTAACCACGCCTATATGTACATTATATATATATATATATTATTTTATTTTTTTTCTTTTTTCTTTAGGTACATGCATATATATACATATACATCATACACGCACATACCTACACATTGGTGGGTATTGTTCATATAACTCTATATTTCATGTATCACTTTCTTGAAGTCCCCTCATTTAATTATTTAGTATCCTCTCAATAGATTTTACGTAAAGAGGCTTAAGTTAGCTTAAGTAACACGCGCTTAAAGAAATTATCGCTTTCATTCCGTCACTTATTCATAGTTCCAAGTACATGTCATTGGGGTACAACATCCTGCCCCCCTTATCATAAGTTTCGTCCTCGAAACTTCAGAACTAGTCGAATAAATGTGGATATCTACTCCTCATATTTTCCTCCGTTTTCCCATGTTGCTTCTTCCTCCGAATGGTGCTTCCACTGTACCTTCACCATGGGTATGGATCTCTTCCTTAAGGCTTTCTCCTTTCGATCAACGATCCTTATAGGCTCCTCTTCATAAGATACATCTTCACCAACCTTCAACTGTTGATCTTCAAGGATGTGGCTAGGGTCATATACAAATCGGCGAAGTTGAGAAACATGGAATATATCGTGCAACTGAGAAAGAGATGGTGGCAACGCCAATCGATACGCGACTTCGCCCACTCTTTCAAGTATCTCACAAGGTCCAACGAATCTTGATCTTAGCTTTCCTTTAATGCCAAATCTCTTAACTCCCTTGGTCGGAGAAACCTTTAGAAAAACTTTCTCTCCTTCTTGAAACTCCAAGGGTCTCCTTGTTTCGTCTGCCCATATCTTCGTTCTATCTTGTGCTGCTCTTAGTCTTTGCTGGACAAGCTTCACCTTTTCTTGTGTTTGCTCAACAATGTCGGGTCCCGCATAGATCTTATCTCCAATCTCATCCCAATAGAGTGGGGCTCGACATTTTCGTCCATACAACGCTTCATATGGTGCCATCCCGATAGACCTGTGGAAGCTATTATTATAAGAGAACTCAAGGAGCTTAAGGCATCTATCCCAGCTTCCTCTGAAATCAAGGATGCAAGCGCGGAGCATATCCTCAAGGGTTTGGATCGTTCTTTCTGATTGTCCATCTGTTTGAGGATGAAATGCGGAACTCATTCTAATCTCTGTGGCCATTGCCTTTTGCAAGGTTGTCCAAAATCTCGAAGTAAATCGCGGGTCGCGGTCGCATACAATACTTATGGGCACTCCATGCAAACAAACGATCTGGTCAATATACATAGAGGCCAACTTCTCCATGGATGCCTTTATTGTCATGGCCAAGAAGTGAGCAGACTTAGTCAAACGATCCACAATCACCCATATAGCATCATTCCCATGCTTAGTCTTGGGCAGATCGGTCACAAAGTCCATGGTGATGCGGTCCCATTTCCATTCCGGCACTTCTAAGGGTTGCAATAATCCAGCGGGTCTTTGGTGCTCGGCTTTTACTCTTTGACAAATTAGACATCGCCCGACAAATTCTGCTATTTGATTCTTCATACCGGGCCACCAAAAATTTTGCTTGAGATCTTGGTACATCTTATTTGCTCTGGTGTATAGACAATCGAGAATTATGAGCTTCCATCAAAACTTCATCTTTAAGTTCTTTGCTTTCGGGAACACACAACCATCCTCGATACCATAAACTGCCGTCGCTGCGAACTTTAAAGTCGTCTCGTGGCTTATCTTTCATCCTTTCTTTGATTTTCCTCAATGCTTCATCATTCCCTTGAGCCTCTTTGATCTTATCAATCAATGAAGGAACAAGAACTAACTTGGCGAGAACCTCATCGACTGAGTCAACTTCTTCTAAGCCGAACTCTTCCATGTCTCGCTGGAGAGGTGGTTGCCATGGGTGACTTTCTTTCCGACTTAATGCATCAGCAACCTTGTTAGCTTTTCCCGGATGATATTGAATGGAAAGGTCGTAATCCTTTATTAACTCCAGCCATCTGCGCTGCCGCATATTAAGCTCCTTCTGGGTAAAGAGGTACTTTAGGCTCTTGTGATCTATATAAATTTCACACCGTTCGCCATACAAGTAATGCCTCCATATCTTTAATGCGAAAACGACTTCAGTGAGTTCAAGATCATGGATAGGATAGTTTTGCTCAAATGGCTTCAACTGTCTAGATGCATAAGCTATCACTTTGTCATTCTGCATAAGAATACATCCGAGACCATTCTTCGAAGCATCACTGTATACTACATACTTCTCACCAGGAGTGGGCTGAGCTAGGATAGGTGCGGACGTCAACTTTGCTTTTAGCTCCGAGAAACTCCTTTCACAGTCGGCACTCCACTCGAACTTGGTTTTCTTTTGGGTCAATCTGGTGAGAGGAACAACTATCCTCGAGAATCATTCAACAAACTTTCTGTAATATCCGGCCAGTCCGAGAAAACTTCTTACTTCTATAACATTTATTGGCCTGGGCCATTCTGTGATAGCTTCAATTGTCTTGGGATCTACTGAAATCCCATCTTCTGAAATCACATGACCAAGGAAGGATACACTTCGCAGCTAAAACTCGCATTTGCTGAACTTGACATACAACTTTCTCGCTCTTAGAATATTTAGGACTGTCCTCAAGTGGGCTGCGTGAGTCTCTTCGTTGGGTGAATATATCAAGATATCATCCATAAAGACCACCACGAATTTATCCAACTGTTCTTGGAAGATCTGATTCATGAGATCCATAAAGGCTGTAGGGGCATTGGTCAAACCAAAAGGCATGACTAAGAACTCATAGTGTCCATATCGGGTTCTGAAGGCAGTCTTAGGGACATCTTCTGCCTTTATCTTCAACTGGAAGTACCCAGATCGTAGGTCAATCTTACTAAAGATTCGAGATCCCTGCGTTAAGATACTTCAGGTAGGGTTTTGGGAAAGATTTAAATCTTACTCAAGTTAAACTTATGATTTACTTACCCTGAGCTGGTCGAACAAGTCATCAATCTGGGGCAACGTGTACTTGTTCTTTATGGTGATTTTGTTGAGCTCCCGGTAGTCGATGCATAAACGCATACTCCCATCTTTCTTCTTTACGAATAGCACCAGGGCACCCCAAGGTGAAACACTGGGGCGAATGAGTTTCTTTTCTAGAAATTCGTGGAACTGTTCCTTTAGCTCCTTCAGTTCTGCAGGTGCCATGCGATAAGGAGCTTTTGATATGGGTTCAGTTCCTAGAACAAGGTTTATTTCGAAAGCAATCTCACGATCAGGAGGTAGTCCAGACAAATCATCAGGAAATACATCAGGGTACTCTTTAACAACTAGAACTTGTGTAAGGGTAGAGCTTTCTTGTTCAACACTTAGAACATAGACCAAGAATCCTTCATGACCTTTCCTTAATGCTTGGCTGGCACGAGCTGCGTTAACAAAGACTTTCTTGGATGGTTTCTTTAACTTAGCTCCTCCTTGGAATGACATCTCTTCTCGAGCTGGGTCTTTAATGATAACTTGCCTGCTTCGACAGTCAATGTGGGCATGATTCTTCGAAATCCAATCCATTCCGAGAATCATGTCAAAATCACTCATAGATATGGGGATCAAATTGTCTTCAAACATCTAGTCATTAAATTCGAGCGCACAATTTCTGAATATGTGATGAGAAACAAGCACCTGATCGCCAGCTGCTTGTACTCTATAAGGTGAATCTAATCGGATTGGATCATGATCGATATTCTTAGCAAACTTCCTTGAGATAAACGAGTGGCTAGCACCACTGTCAAACAACACATTTGCAGGTATGCTACACACTAATATAGTTCCTGAACCATGCACATTTTACTAAGCAATATGATAGACATACATAAGTGAAATGTATTGAAGGCATAAAACTTTAAATCTTACTAGTCACTACATCAGCAGTCTCCTCGACATCAGCATCTGTCATAGCGTGCACTCTTGCATTTGTACGGGGCCGCTGGTTCTTTTGTTGTTGCTGCTGCTGTGCTCCTTTTTCTGGGCAATCTTTAATCATGTGGCCATCCTTGCCGCATCCAAAGCATTTGCCTGTTTTCCACATGCACTCACCCACATGCCTCTTCTGGCAGTGAGAGCACACCGGTATTGCTGGCTGTTGAGATGAGGCCTGATTCTTCTGCTGATTATTTTGGTTTTGCTTGCGGTGCTGATTCTGTCCCTGAGATTGTCCCTGACGAACTGATCCTCTGAAATTCTTCTTTGCCACCTTCTTATATTTCACATTCCTGGTCCCTTGTCTTTCTCGTTTTTGACCCACGACATCTCTTCGGATAATATCTCTCTCTATGCGGTAGCATGCATCTAGAAGTGCTCCAAAATTGGTAGGATTTGCATTTACCAACCACCTCCTAATCCTCGGATTCAGACCTCTTTCAAACTTTAGCATTTTCGTCTCTTCGTCATTCATCGTAACGGGCTGAAACCTCCCAAGTGCAATGAACTTATTTGCGTACTCCGCTACTGTCATGCCCGGCTCCTGCTTCAGAGATTCAAATTCATGTCTTTTTTGTAATTAGACAGATGGAGGAATATAGAACTTATGGAATTCTCGTAAAAATCTCTCCCAGGCAATCGGTCTGGGCAAAGGCTGCAGATTTGTCTTCCACTATTGATTGGCCTCACTGATCAAGAAAGGTCGGATGGCCTGATCTTTCATCTCCTCTGGGGCTTGAATTAGCTCAAAACAGTTTTCAACTTCATCTAGCCACTTTTCTGCGATATCTGGGTCTGGCTTTCCTTCAAACGGTGGTACGTTAGCCCTCTTGAGCTTCTCAAAATAGTACTGGGCATCCCTTACTGGCTGATGTGGCTGCGGTGGAGCATTCTGATGAATTAGGCCCTGCCCTATCTGAGTAACTTGGCAGAAGGCCTGGAAAGCATTCATGCCTGGGATGACCGGAGGAACAGGTGCCTGTGGAGCTGGTGGTGGAGGATTCTGGTCCGGCTGAGGTGGCGGTGGGACCTGTGCTGGTGGCGGTGGAATGGGCTCCTGAGCAGCTGGTTGTGCTCTTGGAGGTCTGCCACGTGGCCTCACCATCTGCACTTATGGGTTTAGCATCTATTTAGAATATCGGAATAAAATCAATTGATTTTGACTAAGGACCAAAATCGAAAGCTTTTAAGCAGGGAAGATAAAAGGGCACGTCTTATGTCATAGACTTAGCTTTCATAGTTTAGGATTAGTTATTAAATTACATCCTAAACCCGGTCTAAGTGGTCCTAGTCTAAGGCCATCACTCATCTAAGATCATGACTTAGGTCTAGATCAAACTTAGATTGCTAAGATAAAACTTAGTCCTATGTTCTGCCCGAAATATAGAGCCTGGGCTCTGATACCACCTGTAGCGCCCCGCACCCGGGCCTCATCCGGATACGGTGCACCCGCCGTACTTCACTAAGGAGAGTACAAAGCGTCGTGCATAACATGCGAAAATCCATAACACAAGCAATGGACTCCCATGCTAACATTTAACATGGTAGTAAAATTTAGGCAGAATTAAAACTTTTCAAATTAAACATGCATTACGAAATAACTAAGTCCCCAAAGTAGGAGTCTCACAAAACGTCATAGTCACATTCCACAGAGTTCAAACATAGTCATAATACAAACATCTCAGCAGCACAAAAGTCCTTAAGCTTAGCTCCCTTCATATCTCCTCGCCTATGGATATGATACCCTCGGCTCATCTTCGATCCATTCTATCTTGGCATTATCTGGGAGAAAAATAAAGTGTGAGTGATAAAAATCACCCAGCAAGAATACAATAAACGACCATGAAATACATAAAGAATTATAACATGAAAGTAGTAACGTGAAAACTTTAAGTAATAACTCATACCTGTCTTAAGTTCTGAAGTCAACTGACGGTATAGCCTGTAGAAATATGAGGGTTTGAGTGATTTCAAAATAAAGAAATTTGAATATATATATATATATAAACGTTGAGTATATATATATATACACACAAGTGTACATGTATGCATGATAACTTGCCTTATTTAGCTTATATATCATGTTGCCATACTAACGAGCCATGAAGCTTTAAAGCTTACATCATATGGCGAACATTTGTTGAGTTTATACTATTTTCAGGTGCCAAAATTAATGAACTAAAGTAGTTCATTAAGTGAAGTACTTAGTTTGATAAACTAAGTAGTTCATTAAAGGAAGATGCATTTGGAAAAGGCATAAAGGCAACATGGCTATGGAAGGAAAGTCCTCTCCTCCTCCCCACATTCATTTCACACGTTTTTATACATATATATATACTATATTTTCAGATTTTTTATAAAAGGCACATACACATGTATTCCAACGTACTACCGACACGTTATATATCTTACGTACGTACGTTAACGTCACACCACTATACTTAACTCATATTTATGAGTGTATCCAGGTCTTATATCATATGATATAAGATATGGTGATGACAAATTAAATACGACACGATAAAAGATTCTAAACCGAAATTTATCGTATCGGGCGAATGCCGAAACTTCGCCAACGTGTCACGTACTTGCCATAAATAAATGGCCAGCCCATATACATCAAACAATTGATGGAAATTTCGTGATACACATGGTGTGATTAGCCAAAAATACTTTCCATGTTAGCACACACAAATCACCCCACATTTAGGCCAAAATGTGAAGATTCCAATTTTATTTTTGTCACATGTTTATGGTACCATTTTAAATCAGCCAAGAGCTGAAATTTAAAATATATATTATATATATTATGTATAACATAATATATATATCATGTGCAAAAGTTGGAATTTAAAATTAGAGAAAAATCGGGTAATCGATAAATATCGAAAATTCGGTTTTCTACGCACTTAACATGGAACTTTGATACTAACGAAGTATCAACCAAACCAACCAAGTTTGTTGTGTCTAAGAAAGTAGACACCCCTAAGCATCAAGTGGCGTCTAAGATGACGCAAAAAGCACTCCCTTCCACACGCCCCACTTCCTCATATCATGTGAAATATAACGTTGTACCATATAGATATGAGAAGAAAAGAACAATGCATACACGAAATACATATCATCCACGCACTACGCACACGCACACAAGGACATATCACAAACGTCCTTCATATAATGAGTATAAAGGAGTCCTTGGGCAAAGACCCAAAATACATGCATCACATGTATACTATATCGCACCTTCATCTACATTCTTGCCATTTGATAAACCGAGAAGGATCACCCAAGTATGGGTACCGAAAGGTACCTTTACCAAAAGGTGATTAACTAACTCGAAAGGACCCAAAATTAAAAGGGTACCTAAATCACCTTTTCACATTGCAGGGAGACCACTCATCGAAAGACACATCAATAAAGTGGTTCCTTGACAGTGGTTGCTCGAGGCACATGACGGGTGACCCGAGCCTGTTCTCCAAATTAAAGAAGGTCACAAAAGGCGGATCCGTGACCTTTGGAGACAACAATGAAGGCAAGATCATTGGAAAAGGTACGATTGGCAATCCGAATACACTTCAAATCTCCAACGTGTTTTTGGTAAGCAACTTATCTTACAATCTTCTTAGTATTTCTCAATTTGTTGACAATGGTTTCAATGTGTGTTTTACTCACCCTTATTGTAATATAATAAATAAAAATGGAGAAACCGTTTTAAAAGAAAAACGTGAAGGAAATATATTCACACTATCTATGGATGATGTAGTAGACGCTAAAGTTAAATGTTTCATGTCAAATGAACCCAATGTGAATTTGTGGCATAGACGTTTAGGACACATAGGTATTTCTACACTAAAAAAATTGCAACGAAAGAACCTAGTACGGGGATTGCCTACGCTCGATTTAAACAACTTTCAGTTGTGTGAATCTTGCATAAAAGGCAAACAAACACGTGAGTCACTTAAGCCTAAAAATGAGATAAGCACGACTAGAACACTAGAACTATTGCATATCGATTTGTTTGGTCCTAGTCGCACTACAAGCCTTGGTGGGCGTCACTATGCATGCGTGATTGTTGATGACTTTTCTCGTTATACTTGGACTTTATTTCTTGTACATAAAGATGATAGCGCCGTAGAAATTGCTAAATTAATTAAACAACTTAAAAATCAATACGGCGTAAATGTGAAAAGAATAAGAAGCGATAGAGGCGGTGAATTTAAAAATAAAGAGATGATTTCGTTTTGTGAAGAAAAAAG
>AP025050.1:23644992-23792209 GCA_036186865.1 Eustoma russellianum | reverse complement strand
TGGAAAAATAGAAAACGATTTCTAAAAATTATAAAAATTTCCAGAAACATACATAAACGTTCTAGGGTTAATTTGGCACAAGTTTCAACCCTTTTGGACAAGTATAGGTCAGTCAAACATCAAAAGTTCTGAGACTAGTGCAGTCTGATTTTCAGACTTGCAAAGGTTGAGACTTTGGGTGTATTTGACCTACTTCCCAAAAGAATTTTCAAAAACTGTTTCAACCCATTTAAATATAGTGTGTGAAGAGTTATTGGTCAAATTTTCAGATCATTTGGACATTCACACAAATAGGAATTAATTTTTCAAAACCATCTACCGGTTCTGGCAGATTTGCACAATCTGAGTGTCAACGGTATTTGAAGGGGTTAAAGGTTGAATTTTGATTTGAAATTTTTAGAGAACCCTCATAACATCTGAGGCTAAGTTCTCTCAAAATTTCATAATTTTTGGAGACCTGTAACCTGGTTTTAAAAACGTTTTAAAACAGGCCCTGAAAACAGAATCTGTTTTCAGAACTTGAATTGTTCAAGGTTAAAGAAATTTTAAAAAGCACACTTTCCGCACCATCTATTCAACCCCCCCTTCTAGTGGTGCCTTGCAGATCCTACATAGCCTAAGCATAATTCTAGATACTGCTAACCACTATTAGCGTATTAAGTCCTTAACTGTATCATACAACATGTTAGCGTGATCATGAGTTATGCAATATGCAATGCATGATGTCATGTCATGTCAAAACATCATTTTGGTCCCATAAAATAACGTGTCATAAAAACGGAGTGTCAGATCAATTAACCCTGGATCTGAGCGGGTCCAGAACAGATATCAAATCAATTAACCCCAGATCTGAACGGGTCTAGAAAAGATATCAGATCAATTAACCCCGGATCTGAACGTGTCCAGAGCAGATATCAGATCAATTAACCCCGGATCTGAATGGGTCCAGAACATATCATGTCAACAGACCAATTAACCCCGGGTCTGGAGTCGAGATAGTCGCATGCTTGGCCGGCAAAGGAATCATGAAGCTTTTTAAAACATGGGACCGTAAAATTTTCATGCATAACAAAAACATAGTCGCTTTTCAAACTTGCTTGCATAAGTAAAATCCATAAAATCAGTTTCATGATCATGCATGATACATGCAGTGATATGCAATGCAAGTCATGGCGTGAAATAACATATTAACCTGCATGGTTCGGACTTAGGGAATCCCTAAATTCCTATGTCATACTCATAAGCGGATAAATTAACCCCATTTAATGTATTTCCTTGTTCAGCCTAAATTTCAGCTTTAGTACATCAACTTTGTGTCTGTGATTACCCTCCAAAACGTTAGGGTTAACCTAACTAACTTTCGTGACTTATGCCTATGTGTCTCTGGGATTTGTCATAAAATTTTCAGATTAAATTGATAACCATAAGTGCTCATTTAATTACTTTTCTAAAACGGTTTAAGTGTTGAAACTGACCTGACCCATTTTACTAAAAATTTAATTGCAGCACATCCGTAATTCGTTTTCCAGAAATTCCAACTCGCCCAAGTCATAAACATGTGGAACTACCGAAATTAAGCCCATTTTCATATATCTAAGTCCCCTTTCTGAGGCCTGGAAAGTCGTTACTAAATTTCAGGTTGGTTCCAGTAATTTCAGTTGAGCAGTTTTACCAAATAATTCATTAAAAATAATCCAGAACTTATTTTACCTTTTACCAAGATTCCAGATGATGTGTCCACTACACTCGTAGGATTATTACCATGCCAAAAATCAGCTTTATTGGTCATCTAAAAGGTCCCTTTTCAAGTCTGTCAAGAGAGGTTACAATTCTGCTCAATTCCCGTTTCTCAAGTCTGACCAGGCTTACCAAATATTTTATTAAAAATTAACCATAGCTCATTTTATCAAACTTCCAGCTGTCATCTCTACTACACTCATGGGGCTAGGTTTGTGCCAAAAATAAGATTTATTTAAGGTCCACAAGGTCCTCTTTTAATTCGTTGAAGTCAGTGGTCAATTCTGTCCAGCTCCAGAATTTCCTACTGGAGCGGTTTTACCGCGTAATTTATTAAAAATAATCCTTAGCTTATTTTAACAAAATTCTAACTCTCACTTGTGCTACATTCATAAGGCTAACTTTTACCAAAAATTAGCTTCATTGAAGGTCTGCAAGGTTAGTTCTCAGGTCGTTGAAAATGTCACTTCAATCAGTCCAGTTCCAGTGGTTTGCCATTTGTTCTTCTATTCAAGTCAAATGTTCATCATTCATCTTGTCCTTATGAAATATATGATTAATTACCACTTACCATCCATTGTAACATAAATGTCCAGTTTGCATGCTCATTGTAAGGTCACCTTTTCATCAAACAAATCAGTTTGTACATAGCAACAAATGAGTATCACATATGCACCAAACAAGTGTTCATCCTCAAGGACAAGATTCTTCTCCTCTTCCCTCTTTTAGGCAGAACCTAGGGGGTGCCTTAACCACATTTTTCAACACATATTCAAGCATGCATTCACATTCAAGATTCATCTCAATCTAATCTTACTAACAACTTCATAAAGCTCCTATCTTACATATGCATGCCTTTCCATAAATCTTCCAAGTTTCAAACAGGCATCAATCTTGCTTAGACTCACTTGGTTGCAACTTAAATCATCTTAAAACAGCCTTGAATCTTAATGCATGAAATAAAAGATTCCATCTTTGAGAGAATAGGCCACAAGCAATGCATTGTTCTTAAGAAATCTCTAAGATATAATCTCAAACTTAGGATATTCAACTAAAGATCAAATCTTAAGAACCTCTAGTCATTCAAGTCACTAACTCTTTAAGTAAATCATGAGAGATCAATGTATACTTTCCTCTTCAAGCTAAAGCTCTTGTCTTTTCTTGGTTAGGGAGTGAGTTGAGTTGAAATCTTCCTCCTCATTGACTTATGAGCACACGATTTTTGGGAAGGAAATGAGGGAGAATGTTAGTCATCATTCTTCGACGAAAATAGAACTATTTTGAGTCTAGATTTTTCTTACCAAAGTGGGACTTTTAATAGAGCTTCAAGTATCACAAGATGCACCACCTAAAAGAGTTGAAGTCTTAGCACCTAGTGACCATGAAGGTCACGGTTTGAGGTAGAAAGAAGAAACCCATGTGAGCTTCATAATTTGTCATGAAACATTCACTTAAGGAACTTGAAAAGAGGCTTACCTAAACACTTCTTGAGCTTGAAGATGAGAGTGAATTTGAATCTCCTAGCCTCAAGGATGAAGGGCCGAAATGTTGTTGGTGTGTGGAGGGAGATGAAAGTTTTTCTTAAGTGTTTGTTAGTAGGCTTCCTTGATGATAGGTTTACGATGGAATAAAGTGGGTTTGTCTTGAAAAACTTTAAAAATCAAGGGGCTAAGGGGGAGGGGTAACCGGCGGTGGGGGTCAAAAAAAGAGGAAGGGAGCATGGTTCATGAAAGGAAGAAAAGGCCACTTTTTGACCATGTCTTGTCCCCCATGCAAGACTCCTTCTCCTTATTTTATTAATATCCCCTTGCATGCCTTGTCTTGCTTTATTCATCTTTTCTTGCATGCTTGAATTTTATTGTTTTAGTTATAATATAATTAGTTATTTTAGATTTTAAGGGTGGATTAGAAAATTAAGAGGATTCTGAAACCCCTTTGGGGTCTTGGCCGAAAATTGGGTTTTGGGAGGGGGTTCTTTGGACAATTTTGATTTTTCTTGTATTTTTCTTTAATTCATGTGTTATATTGTTTTCTTTAATTTATTGTATTCCAAGGTTAGCATATGTATGTATATATAATAGGATGTACAATGTGCAAGTCTCCTAAACATATATTGGTGTACATGTATCCGCATATATACATATGTAACCACGCCTATATGTACATTATATATATATATTATTTTATTTTTTTTCTTTTTCTTTAGGTACACGCATATATATACATATACATCATACACGCACATACATACACATTGGTGGGTATTGTTCATATAACTCTATATTTCATGTATCACTTTCTTGAAGTCCCCTCATTCAATTATTTAGTATCATCTCAATAGTTTTTACGTAAAGAGGCTTAAGTTAGCTTAAGTTACACGCGCTTAAAGAAATTATCGCTTTCATTCCGTCACTTATTCATAGTTCCAAGTACATGTCGTTGGGGTACAACAATATACTTGGTGTGCTTCAGTGCAAGATCGTAAGTTTGTGGAGTCACTTCCCAACCTCATTGCTTGCGGTTTTTCTCCTTGTTTAAGTGTTACTAGGCACAGATTGATTCGATGGAAATTTCCCCCTTCTGGATGAACGAAAGTCAATGTGGATGCTACGGTAGGCTGCAGTGGAGCGGCAGCAGGTGTAGTACTTCGTGATGCTTCTGGCAGATTTGTATCTGCCATTTGTTTTGCTCTTCCACTTGTTACTCCTGTTAGGGCGGAACTGATGGCCTTGCTTTACTCTCTTCTTTATTATGCCGTCACATATGCTGCATTGCATGTTGAAACGGATTGCCGAATGCTACTGCATATGCTCGCTAATCCCTCATAATATCATGGCTCTTGCTCGAGTGATGTGCAGCGAACTATTGAGCTGCCTTGTCTCAGTTCATCTACTGTCTACTATTGTCCACGTGAGGCAAATTCTGCAGCCCATTTGCTAGCACGCCATGGTCTCAGAATATCAGGATTGAAGACATACATATCAGCCTCTGCTCTGCCAAGCGAGGTGCGTGGAGTCATTAGCCTGGACGCCACTCTTCCAGCTTTTCGACTATGACATCTCAATGATTACACCATCACGATTGCGGGTTGCCTATGTCCTCATTTGGCATAGGCAGCCTTGGTATGTCTTTGTTGCTTTATACTTACTATGTTGTTTTATACATCTGTGTGATCCTCATATAGTATTTTTGGATGACGTTTACTGCTTCTATGTGTTACTCGGTGTCTGGCTTCCACGATCATGGGGTTTACATTGGCATGGACGACATGGCGTACACATCTGGAGGTTGTCCGTGGTCGACTGGCTACGGGCAACGCGGCTATGGCTTTTATTTCTTCGTCATGTTACTGTTATGGTATTTTCTCTGAGATGTCCTGACACAAGTTTTTTGCGTGTTGCACGAGGTTCTGATTCCTGTCTCTTGCGTTGCCACCAGAAACATCAATAGTTCTCCAGATTAGCAGTTTCTTCAACACCACGCATCTCTTCGGTCAAATTAGGAATAGTTTAGCTTCGTATATTTCTACGTATTTGTACTTTTTGTGTTTTTCACCGACTAATCATATAAATATGTACTCTTTTTCCTTCCCAAGGGTTTATCCACAAGGGTGGTTTTACTTGACACGGTTTTATTACGGCATATCGTATATGATTGGCGGATGCGCATACTAGCTATGCTTCATTCGTTATTTTCTTATGATGACACTAGATTTGATGTAATATGGTTTTCCTCCACCATAAGTGAGGACTTGCAATAATAAATTCGCTTCATTTAAATATATATATATATATATATATATATATATATATATATATATTATAAAGAGAAATGTTTCGGCTGCTTGCGCTCTGGCGATCATCTGAGATCGTCATCCCCGCCGCTGCTACATCAATGTCGATCTCAGGGCCGGTGGCTACGGCCGGCCGGTCCTACGCTGCCATACTGACTGGATCTCCAGCAACGATTCTGTCAACAATATCACAAAAACAACCTCAGCGATATAAAGGTCTACCCTCTATCGTTTTTGATGAATCTGAGGTAACTGCATTATTGTCTCCATTTCGATTTTCATTGGTTGGATCTTTTTGGAATGGAAGACCGTCAATGGTGGCATTGCAAAAAGCTCTGGATCGTATAGGTTTTACCAGCGCCGTTCATGCAGGGTTACTCGATAAGACTCACGTACTCCTGTGATTTGAGAAGGAGGCGGATTACAATCGCTGTTTTGGATGTAGGTCTTGGAATATTCTTGGTTTTCATATGCGAATTACCAAATACACTCATGATTTTGATCCTCGATATGATGCTCCAATTGTGCCAATATGGATATCTATGCCTTGTTTGCCTGTGTACTTGCAGAATGAAAAAGCGCTCTTCGCTATTGCTGCTATACTAGGATCTCCTATTCGACTGGATGCCACAACCCAAAAGGTATTACGTCCGTCCGTGGCAAGAATCTGTGTGGAAATTGATGTTTCAAAAGAATTGCCAACTAAACTTCACATTCAAAGTATAGATCATCATCATTATCAGACTGTGGTTTATGAAGATATACCGGATTATTGCTCAAAATGCAATCTTTTAGGCCACAAGCGTGATCGCTGTGGAGCGGCCGCTACTAATCTTCCGCCACCGCCTCCGCAACAATGGCGCCCTAAGCCTGCAGTTGATGTCCGTCAGCCATCCGCTGATACAGTGGTTGAGTCTCCTATTTTGCCGCAAAAGGAAAATCATATATCACAGGAGAAGGAAACCAATGCTGTATTGTTTGAGGATCCCCCTGCGCCAGGTATGCCAGCAGTGGGTTCAGACATTCCACCACATGAGAACATTGATCCCCCACTGCAACATCGAACTGAAATGAACAGATCCCATGATGATGCTCAGCTAGGTCAGGATACATCTTCCCATTCTCCAGACATTCTGCACACCTCGTCTGAATCGGATCTTATGGAGTTGCCACATCCAGTACCTGAACCGTCTGCTATCCAGGAAGACTACAGACAAACATCAGATTTATTATCATTACGCATGCCCAAGGCAAAAGAGGGGTCTTCGGATGCTGAACTGCTACATAGAATCTCTAATCCTACTCATGAAACTGATGCCGATGGCTTTATTCCATGCATACGTAAACGTACTCGTCGCTTGCATTCTCAGATTCCTAGGCCCCCTCGTCAGGTTATTACCCGTAGTGCTGCTCGCTCTTCAAGCTCTACCCCACAAATGTCTCAATGAATACACTAACGTGGAATTTGCGAGGGCTACGTACTTCAATGCCTCGCTTAAGACTGCTGCTTAATCAGTATAGTATACACTTTCTCTTTCTCATAGAACCGCAACAACCTGAATCACGTTTATACAGAGCTCAAATAAATTTAGGTTTTACTGCTTCACAAAGTGTTTGTGAGGGACGTGCATGGTGTTTTTAGAAAACTTCTAATCTGCAACTCCTGGATGTTTGCTTGCTGGAGCAAATTGCGCACCTTCGCTTTGAGTTAAATACACAACAAATTGTGCTTATCTCTTTTGTTTATGGTAGACATACTGTACAACACGAACAGATTCTATGGCAAGAGATTAGACGCTGTTATGATGATTATAGGGACCCATGGGTTATAGCGGGGGACTTCAACACATTTCTGTCGCCTTTGGACCATAAAGGTACATCACGTCCTTCTCTTTCAGCTCTCTAGGATTTTAATGAAACGGTGCAATATTCTGAGTTGCAGTTGGTACCACATCTTGGAACACGCTATACATGGCAAGGTGGTCGTGGACTAGGCCGTGTATGGCGTAGATTGGATTGGGTATTCTGTAATGAAAGCTTTTATAATGTTTTTCCAATGCTGAAGCTAACTCATCTCAGTCGAACAACATCAGACCATTGCCCGCTGTTGCTACAATGTTCGATTGACATCCAACCTGGTCCAAAACAATTTCGTTTTTTGACAGCCTGGACATCACATCCGGACTTTATGGCCTTCACCAAAGCAGCTTGGTCATCGTATCCTACAGTTGGAGGTATGCGTGGTTTGTGTGCAAAGCTGCGGGCATTCAAGAAGGACATTAGGCAATGGAACAAGGATGTTTTTGGTAATGTCTTTAGTATGGTAGAACATGCTGAACATAGAGCACGTTTAACAGAGCTCCAGTTTGATCAGGAGCCTAATGAGCATACTCGCATGGCTTATTTTGAAGCCCAATCCGAACTGCGCCATGCAACAAATATAGAACTGGAATATTGGAAGCAAAAAGCTAGGGTTAAATGGCTAAAGGAGGGTGACTGTGGCTCACGCTACTTTCATTCTATTGTTAAAGATAAACATCGCCGACAGCGCTTACAAGGAATATATCATGAGGATGGTTCTTATTGTGATACGCCTGATAGTATCGGAAGTGCGACAGTGGAGCACTTCACCCGCATGTTTTCTACTCAGCCGATAGAAGACGCCACAACATTCTTATACTCAATTCCCTCCATGGTTACTACAGAAGAAAACGTAATGCTTATTGCTCTACCGTCTTTGGATGAAGTAAAAACAGATGTGTGGAGTTTAGATCCTCATAGTGCTGCAGGTCCAGACGGCTTTAATGTTTGGTTTTTCCGTACTTGTTGGGAGGTTATTTGCACAGATGTACATAAAGCAGTCCAAGAATATTTTCTGGGCTTCCCAGTCCCACGTGCCATAGCACACTCGATGATTGTGTTAATACCCAAAGGAACCTCTCAATGCACCTTTAATGATTTTAGGCCTATTGCATTATCTATTTTCATGAGCAAGGTCCAAACGCGCATTCTAGCCACACGTTTGAACAAACTGTTACCCAAGCTCATCTCTCCAGAGCAAGCGACATTTCAAAAGGGAAGGGGCATTACGGAGCAAGTCTTGTTAGCCAATGAATTAATACATTGGCTGGATAAAGGTGCGCGTCCACACAAAGCAATACTCAAGCTGGATATGGCAAAGGTCTTCGATAGGGTAAATTGGCATTACTTAAAGTCCATCATGCATCGTTTCGGATTTTCCACAATGTTTATCACTTTAGTTTTAAATCAGTTGGAGGCTACACATATTTCAATTTTAGTGAATGGCGTGCCACATGTGTTTTTTCGGCCCACGAGAGGGGTCAAGCAGGGGGATCCGCTCTCACCCCTTTTATTTATTATAGCAGCAGAGGGTTTTAGCCGAGGTCTTAAGTTTCTAGTCGGTTAATCAGCTCTTCGATCATACTCTATCGGCCGCATTCCTATGACCATCACACATTTATCTTATGCGGACGACTTGCTTATATTTCTTGCTGCTAGCCGACAAAATTTTCGGACTTTTAAGTATTTTCTATCTACTTATGAAAAAGTCTCAGGACAAGTAGTAAATTGGCATAAAAGTTCGGTGGTATATTCGGATGCAATTTCTGTTTAGCAGCGTCATGTATATACTACACTCCTAGGGGTGCGGCAGACAAGCCTCCCAATGAAATATTTGGGCTCCTATCTTCATAAAGGTATTACTCGCTCTACACACTGTTTAGACCTGTTACAGCATGTGGACTCTAAATTAAATGGTTGGCAAGCCAAGATATTAAGTACTGCTGGTAGGCTTTTGCTCATTCGTTTGGTCCTTCTATCTATCCCTTTGCATGTTCTGGCTGCCTCTTCTATTCCGCGTAGTGTTGTTCAATCGTTGGAAAGGCGATTTGCGGTATTCCTGTGGGGGCCTGATCGACGTCATTGGGTTAAATGGACTACAATTTGTTGCGCAACAAATGAGGGCGGTCTGAACATTCGTAGCCTAGATGACATTCAGCGTGCCTATGCAGCAAAACTATGGTGGCAATATCATGTGAGTTCTACATTGTGGGGTGAATATATGCGTCTACGCTACCGAAGAAATCAAACATTTGTTCCACATATATATGATTCTCCTGGTTGGAAACGAATTTGCCGTATTAATTCACAATGCCAGACATTAGTACAATGGACTAATGGGACACCAGTTTGGCCAAACTCCACGGGCCAATTTCTGCTAAAGGATGCGTATGAGGCTTTTCAAAATACAGCTCCATCGCTATTATCTAATAAAATAGCATGGATGCCACGTCAACGTCCAATGATCCAGGTATTTCTTTAGAAACTCTTGCATAATGCATTGCCTTTGCCAGATGCTCATTCCCGATTCATCCGGGTTCTGCCAAGCATATGTCCATTTTGTCGCACGGACTCTGCCTCTCATAATCACATCTTTTATCATTGTTCCCAAATAAGTCCCGTTCGACATTATTTCAATGACTTACTAGACATCCGTGCGAGTCAAGCTACTAGCTGGCGCAGCTTTCTTCTCTCGGTGTGGCTAGAATCCGCAGGTGGATTTCTTGGTTGTATGCAGTGAATATATACTGGTGTCCTACTTTGGAATATATGGAAGATATATGCAGAATTGGTGTTTGGTGATGGATCTTGGTCTCAACGAATCCTCCTCAAGAATATTCGGCTTGATATGTTTCTGTGGGCCAAGTCACAAAGTGGTACAAAAATTGCATCTAATATTCCTCGTCTAATAAGTAATGGGCTCTCACCTCCTCTTCGTCCGCCTAGACTTAGAGTTGTTCGCTGGAATCCTCCGCCAGTTGGAAGATTAAAGTTAAATACAGATGCCTCTGTTGGTTGTCGTACGGCAGGGGGTGGAGCAGTATTACGTGATTCGCAAGGCTCCTTTATTCATGCAATCTCCTTTCCTTTACGACACGACTATCCTGTGAGGGTTGAAGCGCAAGCTGTCTTAATCTCTCTTTTACATTACCTGCCGATACATGGCACATTAAATGTTGAGGTAGATTGTCATCAGTTACTTACACTCATGCAAACTATGACTCCCTTAGCTCCGGATCTTCAGCGTCTTCGTACATTTCTTGCTGCATCATCGATCCATTTATCTTATGCACCTCGTGAGGTAAATCAAGCGGCACACTTTCTATCCCAGGACGGATCACGGACTATGCTACTTACATCATATTCCACGCTTGCATCACTGCCCACTCATATTCGTGGCGTCATTCTGACAGACTTCATGCTTCCAACATTTCGTCCTTCAACCGATGGTGGACCCTCATAGGCTACATTGCCGTATCATCCTTATGCTGTCTCAGATTGTCTTCCACATGGATTGGCGTTTCAGGAATCTCCATGCCTGTCTCCTAAGGGATTCAGGCAGGTTCGGTATGTATTGTTATCTTTTGGCCTGCATTCTATACTGTTTCCTCCTTCTTCATAGCTGCCTCTTTATGCTTGCTCTCGCATGTCTTGGACTATATATATTGGTGGCGAGATATTTCTATTATACACTGGCGGACTCAGCGGCCCATGCTCCACAGCGTCCATCCATAAATTCGTCGCCTTGGCATCAACTTTGCCAAGGCGACATCGGTATGTGTTTGACATCTCTATATCATTTTCTTTGGCTGTTCTCCATCACTGGCATAATTACGCTTTGGCTTTTTTCTGAGGTATGGTATCTCCCGGATGAGACAAGCTCAAGCAACAATTTCTGCTACTTCAACTGGCGCACTCGAACCACACCTCCGACTACAGAATGCGCACATTTGTACTCAGGCTTACATTTCACACAAATCAATGATGGTCGTATAAATATGTACGCTTTTTCCTTCGCTAGGGTTTTATCCACAAGGGTGGTTTTTCCTGGTAAGATTTTAATGCGGCATATCGTATACGACTGGAGATATGTTTTTATTAGTTCGTTATTTCATTTATTCGCATACTCTGATGTTTTGTAATATGGTTTTCCTCCACCAAAAGTGAGGCTTTTCATTAATAAAATCTCTGCTTAAAAAAATATATTATAAAGAGACCGTGTCCCTGCATTTTATTATGAAAGATAGCCCTCACTTATGGCGGAGGAATACCATAATTACAAATAAAATCATAGCATAATCGTTTGAAACTACTCAAAGGACGAAATGCATTTGTCCATGTACAAAAATGGGGCGAATAGTGTTCAAAAGCGGGTATGATATGCCTCATAAAGCCTTGGCCAGCAAAACCACCCTTGTGGATAAGATCTTGCACGAAAGAAAAAGAGTACATATTTACCGCCTTTGAAATCATGTAAATAAGCCGCAGCCTAGCCGAAATGTGTGCCGCCAAAAAGCCATAAGAATGATGAGATTCAGCATTGCAGTCCATAATCACAGTAGTGTAGCCCATGACCGTCTATGCAAACGTAAAGATAGACCGGTTAGTAAGATAAGAAAAGTGTGATAATATGTGAACCAGATAAAATGAAGTCATATTGAGTCTGCCTGCATCCCGCAGGATACAGGCAGAAGATATCAAAAATACCCAATCCATGTGGAAGACAAGAAAAATAAAGGGTGACGAAGATGTCTTGTTGTCATATCTAATCGTACACAACCCCGAACTAACATAGGAAGCGTGTGCCAAGAGTATAAAACCATCCGAGGGTCTAACATACCCTGCTGCACTAAATAATGAGCTGCCATGTTGACCTCCATGTAGACATGTTGAAAGACAAGCTGATGTTGTTGCTTCAAAGAAAGCAGCAATCGCAGGTGATAATTCCCCAAAACAAATGAAGGTCTTTCAAGTGATGTATGTAACTGAGAACAATCAGACTCTAGAATAATATGGCGATGCAATGGTAGAAAATAAAGCAAACTACATACTGCATCCTGTACCTCTGCAATGAGCAGAGTATTTGGTGGCAGACAAAAAGAAATAGCCCTCCATACATGCACCAAAATGATCACGTAAAATAGCCCGTCTGCTGCATACAACCTACCTACAGTTGCATCAACGTTTAGCCTTAAACGACTTGGAGGAGCTAACCATCAGACAATTTGTGGGCGCGGAAGTCGAATTGACGGCAGCAAGTGAAGATGTTGGACTGATGCAAAGCCTGCAGCGAGCTTGGAACCATCAAGCGTTTTACCCTCCAGGAAAATGTCTGACCGTACCCTAGCCATAACGGATGGCGTTGAAAAAGATGTCTCATCCCCATAAACAGAATGTTGTGTATTTACGCCATATATTATAGACAATAATAGATGGAACAACGATTTTCAGCACCCCTAATAGTGAAGTCAAGGTAGACCGATACCACCAGGACAATAGATATTGCCATAGCTTCAAAGACGTAGGAGAAGCCCCATGTAACTCTAATGCATAGAATTCCCAAACATGCCGAATATGATCACAATACAAGAAAACATGATCTAGTGTAGCAGATGCCTGCTTGCAGAATGGACATTGTGTAGGCATAATAATGGTAAACTTTCCTATGTAGTCTTCAAATGGAAATGCATGATGATAAATCCGCCACAAGAAATTTTGGATGACAGGAGCATTATACTTGCACCAAATAAATCATGCGGAAATAAGAGTGGGCTGCTGTGTACGACAAAGATCAAAAGCTGATCGCAAAGTAAAGTCACCCGATTCAGTTGCCACCCAACCTATATGCGAATCATGTCGATGATTGTTATCCTCACAAAATGTATGAAAACGGCAAATGAGCTTCCAAATCGGAGAATTTGAAAGTCGTGGACAAAAATCCCCATGCTGTTCATATTTAGCATGAAGATAACAACTCCAAAGCGTGTTGTTTTGTTCATAGGACCACCAAATACAACAGAAATAGGCCTCTTGCAATGTCCGTAAATCGCGAATACCTAGACGCCCTTCAGAACAAGGAGTACTAACAGTTGACCATGGTAACCAATGACGTCTTTGTCCCCAATAGAATGCAGCCATTTTCCGTTCAATAATTTTAATCACAGATAGTGGCAAGCCACATGCAGCGATAATATGTAAAGGTAGGGCCGATATAACAGAGCGCAATAAAACAAGCCTACCTGCCGTCGAAAGCAAGCGATTATGCCAACTGTGTAGCCTGGAGTCAAGTGTGCAAGGAGCGTAGTACAATATCGAGCTCGTGTAATCCCCATGTGCAAGAAAGATCCAAGATAGCGAAAGGGTAAAGAAGTGGAACGCATATGAATAATTTCCTCAAATCTCCGTCGCTGCTGTACAAATGTAGAGGATGAAGAGATGAAACTGCTCTTATGGTAATTAACCTTCTGCCCAGATGCATTTCATAAGCTGTCAAAAAAATCTGAAAGCGATGTAAATTCTGTATTGTGCCACACAAGAATATATGCAGATCATCTGCATATGCCGGGTGTGTGACATGAAAAGGAACCCAGCCTATCCGAAATGGCTCTAATGCGCCCGGTGCGACTAATGCTTTTAAGCCCCGACTGAGTCCTTCTGATGACAGAATAAACAACAAAGGAGAGAGAGGATCCCCTTGTTTAACATCTCTATACGGCTGAAATTATATATATATATATATATATATATATATGTATGTATGTATGTATATGTATACATATGTATGTATGTATATATACATATATATATATACACATATGTATATATATATATATAAGCCTTGTGTTAAAACCGTGTTTTGCCGCCGCTGAACCCTACGTCTCCTACGCATATCGTCTTCTTCAGCCATGCAGCCGCCGGGCCCTTCAGCCCCGACACATTCTTTTCTATCAGTTCTCACAGGTGGATCACCCGCAGAACCACCGATCATAAGTGTGAAGCCTCCTCAACGTTTTAAAGGCTGCCCGTCAATTACTTTCGAGGAGGGCGAGATCAATGCATTACTATCACCATTCAAATATACATTGGTGGGATCTTTCTGGAATGGTAGTCCTGGAATGGTAGCATTGCAAAAAACTCTGGATCGCGTAGGCTTTACAGGTAATATCCATGCAGGATTACTTGATAAAACTCACGTCTTATTACGATTTGAAAAAGAAGAGGATTATAACCGATGCTTTTGCCGTCAATCATGGAATATCTTGGGATACTATATGAGAATTACAAGGTATACATATGATTTTGATCCCCGTTATGATGCTCCAATTGTTCCAGTTTGGTTAACATTGCCAGGATTACCAGTATATCTACATACTCAATCTGCATTATTTGCTATAGCCTCTATGGTTGGTACACCCATCAGAGCAGATGCTGCAACTCAAAAGATTCTACGACCATCCGTTGTGAGAGTTTGCATTGAAGTAGATGTCTCAAAGGAGTTACCCTCAAAGTTGCATATCCAATGCTTTGATCATCATCACTTTCAGCCTGTGGTCTATGAAGATGTCCCATTGTATTGTGAGAAATGTGGAGTTTTAGGTCATAACAAAGACGGTTGTGGGAAGCAGACGACCCAACCAGATAATCCTGTCACTGAGAAGCAATGGCGACGTAAACAGCAAGAAAAACCTTTGCCAGCAGACTCTAATCCACAGATGGCTGTCCTCCGAAATGAAGCGTAGACACTCTCAGATATCCCCGCTGCAGTGTTACCTGAAACATCTACACATGTCCCTGCTGCAGCACCAAACAGACAGCTCTCACCCACTGAAGACGGCGACTTTCCTGCAGTGTCCGTACCCTCGCCTCAAGCAGAAAATGTTCCCACTCATAGTCAGAACCTTACAGTCCTAGGAGGCTCTGCTGAGGATACATCCGTAGCTAATACTCAACCCACGTTAGAAACTCAAGGTGTGCAGACAATCTCGGATAATGAAGATCTCGTGTTATTACAAGGCCAAACAGAACAGATTCCACGACATGAACTTCAGCAGGAATATAATACGCCTTCAAATATATGGGGGGATAAGTTAAAAAATAGGCAAAATTTTTTCTCTGATCAAGAGTTACTACAGCGTATTACTCAGCCAACACAAGAGGTACAGGCAGACTTCGTACCTTGCATACGTTCACGGAAGCGTCGACCTAAAAGCCAGCTTGTTCAACCACCTCATCACATGGTAACTCGTAGTGTTGCAAGAGCCTCAAGCTCCCAGCCACCTCGTTCCCAATGAATATACTAACATGGAATATAAGGGGCCTGCGTACGTCAATTTCCAGGCTAACACTACTGTTAAATCAATATTCTATTCATTTTCTGTTTATCATTGAGCCGCAGCAATCATCTGCTAGAATGGAACGAGTCCGTATACAGCTAGGATTTACATCGATGTTAAACGTCTGTGATGGTCGAGCTTGGTGTTTCTGGAAACAAAGCAATCTCACGCTCCTATCTTCTGTGCATTCTGAACAAGTATCACACTTGCATTTGCAATTACAGTCAACTGGAAAAACTTTCTGGCATTCTTGTGTTTATGTAAACACACAGTGGCTGATAGACAACGTCTTTGGACCTCTTTGCATCATCATTCTGATACAATTCAGGAATCTTGGTTAATTTCTGGTGATTTCAATACTTTTATGTCTCTTTCTGATCACAAGGGAGCCTCCACTCCATCTTTATCTTCTCTTGATGACTTCAATGAAATGGCTCAATATGGAGCATGGCATGTTATTCCACATACTGGAACCATTTATACATGGCAAGGCGGGCGTGGATTAGGACAGGTTTGGAGACGTTTGGATTGGGCTTTTTGTAATGAGCCATTTTACGACCTCTTCTCCACGGTTAGATTGACACACCTTAGTCGAACAACTTCGGATCACTGCCCTTTACTGATACAATGTGCTAATGCAACATTTGCTGGCCCTAAGATGTTTCGTTTTATCAATGTTTGGACTACACACCAGGATTATATTACCTTTCTGCGTGCCACATGGGAGTCTTATCCTACGGTAGGAGGTATGTGAGGCTTATGTTATAAGCTAAAGTGATTTAAAAAGGACGTCTCTCATTGGAACAAGACAATGTTTGGTAATATTTTCAATAAATTGCAACATGCTGAACAGGCCACACGCCTATCAGAAGAGGCATACGATTCATCTCCCACAGCAGAGGCTAGACAAGCTTACTGTGAGTCTCAATCCATACTATCTCACATTGCTTCTCAAGAGTTGTCATACTGGAAGCAAAAGGCTGGAGTAAAATGGCTAAAGGAGGGCGAGGCTAATACAAGGTATTATCATGCCTTAGTTAAAGACAAACGCCGTCGTCAAACTATCTATAGTATTCACACTGAAGATGGCACGCTATGTGATACACAGGATATGATCAGTGCCGCAGCAATTGATTATTATACACATATGTTTACATCTCAGCCTATTCAAGACAACCCTGAGTTTCTTCAAAGTATACCTACATTAGTCACGGATGACGATAACCAAATGCTAACCAAAATGCCTACAATCGACGAAGTAAAGCAGGCTGTTTGGGAGTTAAATCCAAACAGTGCTGCAGGTCCGGATGGATATAATGGGTGGTTCTTTCGCACATGCTGGGATATAATATCTTCAGATGTACACAAATCAGTTCAAGAATACTTCCTTGGCTTTCCTCTTCCACGAGCCATGTCTCATACAATGATGATATTGCTTCCTAAAGGTCAAACGCAGCGTACATTTGCAGACTTTCGGCCCATTGCGTTATCGACCTTCATGAGTAAAATACAAACTAGAATATTATCTAACAAGCTTAATACTATTCTTCCGCGAATCATCTCCCCAGAACAAGCAGGCTTCCAAAAAGGACGAGGAACAGCGGAACAGGTATTATTAGCAAATGAGATTATACATTGGTTTGACAAAGGCCAGCGTCCAGGTAAGGCCTTGATCAAAATAGACATGGCCAAGGCATTTGACAGGGTAGATTGACGTTTTCTATGCCAAGTTATGGACAGATTTCGCTTTTCCAGACACTTTACAAAGCTCATCATGAATCATTTAGAGGGTACACATATTTCCCTCCTTATTAATGGCATCCAATGCGGATTTTTTAGGCCAACCCGTGGAGTTAAACAAGGGGATCCACTCTTCCCGCTTTTATTCATTATTGCATCAGAAGCTTTTAGCAGAAGATTCACACATTTAATGTCGACCTCTTTCCTTACGCCATATTCTATGGGTCGCATGCCGTTAGTAGTATCACACTTATCATATGCGGACGATTTATTGGTGTTTTTATCAGCACGCAGGCCCAATCTCATTCGCTTTAAACGATTTCTAGCATCTTATGAGCAAGTCTCAGGTCAAGCCGTCAACTGGAGCAAGAGTACGATTTCTTTTTCAACGCATGTAGGAGTACGCCAACGTCAAACATTATTACGGCTTCTGGCCATGCGTCAATCCTCCTTACCTCTGAAATATCTGGGATGTTACTTACATAAAGGCATCACACGGGTTGCTCATTGTCAAGATTTACTGCATCAAGTTGACATTCGGCTAGGGGCATGGCAGCACAAGTTGCTTGGCATGGCAGGTAGAGTAGTCTTACTTCGATCTATTTTATCAGCTCTACCTTTGCATCTTATGGCTGGCTCACGTCTTCCTCGAAGCATAATATGTTCTTTACAACGACGGTTTGCTGCATTCCTATGGGGGTTACACCGGCATCATTGGGTATCATGGCAGAAAATTTGTTTTCCAAGACAAGAGGGCGGTTTGGGTATTAGATCATTACAGAATGTACAGGATGCTTTCTCATGCAAGCTGTGGTGGTGGTATTACCATGCTACGAATCTTTGGAGTATGTACATGCGCATAAGATATGGTGCAAGAAATGACTTTATACCACGCTTATATGACTCTCCTGGCTGGCGCCGCATTTGTTTAATCCATCATAGATGTATGGAAATGACGCAATGGGATAATTCACTACCTATATGGCCAACTGCATCAGGCTGCTTTCTGTTGTCGTCTGCTTATGATCTCATTCGGCCATCACGGACAACATTGATATCATATAACTACATTTGGATTAAGCATCAGAGACCGGCGATTCAAATTTTTCTTTGGAGACTATTTAACAATGCCTTGCCCCTACCAGATACTCTGCGTCGTTTCTTCTATATTTTGCCCACTATATGTCCTTTCTGCCGTCAGGAATCTGCTACAACAAATCATCTCTTTTTCACATGCAGTGCCATTCGAGTCGTCAGAGATTACTTCCACTTTCTCATGGACATCACTCCAGCATACGCCACTTGCTGGCGTCCGTATGCTTTAACAGTTTGGATGACAGCTCAAAATGATTTCATGGGTGAAGTGCAGCAGCATTTTGTGGGGATTCTTTTGTGGAATATATGGAAGTCATATGCAGCAGCAGTTTATGATGATAGTGGATGGTCTCAAGCTGCTCTCATCCGGTCCATTAGGAATGACATATATATGTGGACAAAATCCAGAAGTGGAACAACAACAGCTTGTTCCATCCAGCGCCTTATCAATATGGGCTTATCGCCACCTTTGAGATCACGTCGTAATAGAATACTCCGATGGAGCTTTCCGCCACCAGGAAGGTTTAAGCTTAATACTGATGCAGCGATAGGAAGATGCACAGCAGCCGGGGGTGCAATTCTTCGAAATGAGCAGGGAAACTTTGTTCATGCTTTATCCCTGCCGCT
Organism: Eustoma russellianum; assembly: GCA_036186865.1. Lineage (NCBI taxonomy): Eukaryota > Viridiplantae > Streptophyta > Magnoliopsida > Gentianales > Gentianaceae > Eustoma > Eustoma russellianum. Next base: position 23,773,024 of record AP025050.1, on the reverse strand, counting down.
TAGACATGATTATCCCCTTCGTGTCGAGGCACAGGCAGCTTTGTTCTCTATCCTTTATTATGGGCCGGCCTATGGAGGATTCTTGGTTGAAGTTGATTGCTTGGAGTTAGTCCAATTAGTATCTTCTTCGGGGCCACTAGCTCCGGACATACACCGATTGCGTTCAGTGCTACATCAATTGTCTCTGTCACACACATATGCACCGAGGGAGGTCAATCAAGTTGCACATTTTCTTTCACAGCATGCCATGTCTATCTCTACACCAATGTTCTACGCGAATCTTGCCTCATTGCCAACACATATTCGTGGACTCATACGGACGGATGCCACTATGCCACACTTTCGTTATACTAACACAACTGCCTCGGATGGGTCTCATACATCTTAGTTTATTTTTTTGGCACGCCTTTAGACATACCATAGTTGATTCTCAGATACAATGCTTTTCTTCCAATGGTTCAAATATGTACGCTTTTTCCTTCGCCAAGGTTTTATTCACAAGGGTGGTTTTACTTGGCAAGGTTTTAATGCGGCATATCATGCACGATTGGAGATTAGCAATCATAGCATTCTTACACTATCTCTTTTCATATCATTGATTTATTATCTTTTGTAATATGATATTCCTCCGCCAAAAGAGAGGTTTGCTTATAATAAATATCTTTTTTTGAAAAAAAAATGTATATATATATATATATATATATGTATGTATACATACATATATATATATATACATACATATATATATATATATATATATACATACATATATATATATATACATACATATATATATATGGAGGCATGTGGGTTTTGTTTATGTTGCTTTTGGGTCCATGGTGTAATATTTTTCTCTGTGAAATTATCACCTAAACGTACAACAGACAAATAATTCTTCGCATTTTCTCCAGCTCATGTAATACAATTTCAAAATCATCAATAGTTCCCTGTCATTTTCACTGAAATTATAAATATGGTGACCGCTGAAGATGTAAGGACTGTAATTGGAATTATCGGAAATGTCATTTCTTTCTTCTTGTTTCTTTCACCTGCGCCAACGTTTTACAAAATAATAAAAGCAAAATCAGTTCAGGCATTCAAACCGGACCCTTATGTTGCAACAATAGTGAACTGTGTACTTTGGGTGATATATGGCCTCCCAGTTGTACATCCTGATAGCATTTTGGTCAGCACTATCAATGGTATTGGATTTGTGATCGAATGCATATATGTCTCCATTTTCATCATCTACTCTGATTGGGGTAAACACAAAAGAATCTTCATTGCTCTTGCTATTGAAGTGTTGTTTTTGGCTGTCATCGGAATTATTACCTTTGTACCTTTGCATACCCACAAGCAAAGATCTGCGCTCATTGGACTCTTGTGTATCATTTTCAATATCATCATGTATACTTCACCTCTCACCATCATGCGGAGAGTCATCAAGACAAAGAGGGTGAAATACATGCCGTTTTATTTGTCACTTGCAAATTTCTTAAACGGTGGCTGTTGGTTTACCTATGCACTCATCAAGTTGGATCCTTTTGTCCTGATTCCAAATGGTCTAAAAACCCAATCTGGGATTGTCCAACTCGTACTCTATGCTACATACTATAAATCCACCAACTGGGACGAGGAAGAGAAGCCGCAACAAACCCACATCCTTTTAAATTTTCGCAATGAAGCAGACTATCTCCGATGCTGTTATCGTAGATCATGGCATATATCCGGATGTCATATGCGTATAACAAAATGGACTGTTGATTTTGATCCATCCGCTGATGTGCCCATTGTTCCAGTATGGGTTGCACTACCTGGATTGCCAATCCATCTTCATTGTCGTGAAGCCCTATTCGAAATAGTAAGACCGATTGGCTCTCCAATCAAGTTGGACGTCGCGACAACAGACGGTCTCAAGCCATCAGTGGCCATAATATGTGTTGAGGTTGATGTCTCATAAGAGTTGCCGCAAAAATGTTATCTGCAAGCCAAGAATAGACTAATACTGCAGTCGGTGATATATGAAGATTTGCCTATGTTTTGTGCTTCTTGCCACCGTTTAGGGCATGCTACGGCATCCTGTCCACCAAAACCTACTTCATCGGTGCCTCCAAAATCTACTTCATCGGTGCCACCACCTCCACCGCCGCCGCCGCCTCGCCTGGCAAAACAGAGATGGACGCCAGTTAAGAAGAAACCACCGGTAGCACCATCTACGACACCATCACCTTTATTGCCACCTCAAAAATCTATGCCTCAAATGCCTCCCGCTGATATGCCTCCAACTGATCCTCACCTTGACTCCGTCGCCATCTGTGATGATGCATGTGATGAACCAGTTGATGTTCCATCGCAGGATATAGAACACTATGATTTGGGTCATTCATCAGACACTGATTTGGCCCCCGCTAAAGAAAATATCTTGAATATGTCGCAAATTACTGAAGAAGTGATACGACGAATGCAGTTGATCCCGCCAACTCCTGAGGTAGAGGTTTTAATATCCCGGTTAGAAAAGCCAGCGGCTGATGCACCGTTCATACCGGTAGTTCCACGTCGAAAGAGACGTGCAAAAAAAGATTTGCCACCTTTGCCACCCTCAGCTATTCTCACACGAAGTGCCTCACGTCTTTCACAGGGAAGTGATCTAAATCTTTCTCAATGAATACCCTAATATGGAATATAAGAGGTATGCGTACCTCAATGTCTAGGTTGCATCATTTGATACGTGATCACCGGTTGAATTTGATAGCTTTGATTGAACCGAAACATGCAGCATCTAGTATTTCTCGTTTTGCTTTGGATCTTGGCTTTTCGCATTATTATTCATCGAGCCCTGAACATATATGGTTTTTCTGGCGTGACACAGAATTTAATATGCTGGCAACGTAAAATCAGGATCAAATTGTTCATTTAACGTTACTATTTCGCCCTCTACAGCTCACATTTGTTCTATCAGTTGTTTATGCAAAGCACAACCCACTTTTACGTCGTCCATTGTGGCAGTCTATGTGTGATTTTTCTGCGACATCCAATTTACCATGGATGATTGGAGGTGATTTTAATACATTCCGTGCTCTTGATGATCATGATGGGTGCTCCAACCCAACACTTGCTGCTCTACAAGATTTTAATGATTGCATTGAAACATGCTCTATGATGGATCCGCCATTCGCTGGATCACGGTACACATGGGTTGATGGGAGAGGACTTGGCAGAGTTTGAAGGCGCTTAGATTGGTTATTCATTAATTCATCTTTTCAAGACATTTTTAATGATATACAGCTCCAGCACCTACCGCGAGTTACATCGGATCATACTCCTTTATTGTTTATCTTCCGCATCAAACAGGAAGAGGGCCGTAAAACTTTCCGATTCCTGGACTCTTGGTTGTTGCATCCGGATTTTCACGCTTATGTACAGAATGCTTGGGACTCTTATCCCACCACAGGCAGTATGTATGGTTTCTATTCAAAGCTGTTTCGCCTAAAAAAAGATATTCAGAGGTGGAACAAAGAGCTTTTCGGTAATATATTTTCAAATGTTAAGCAAGCTGAGGATAATCTTACTAGAGCTGAGTCTTCTTGGGAGGCTACACCGAATGAGACCACACGTGAGGAATACAATCGTGCTAAAGTAGTATATCTCAGTGCTGCAAATTATGAGTTACATTTCTGGAAGCAAAAAGGCCGTGTTAAGTGGCTAAAAGAAGGTGATGCCAACATGAATTACTTTCACTCGATAGTCAAAGGGCGAAGAATACAATTGCGTATACAACAAATACGCACTACCTCAGGAGAGCAATGTACTACAACAGCTGCAATAATGGCTGAAGCTGTTACTTACTACACCACTCTATTCGCACGTGAGAATGCGACTAATTTTGATGCGATTCTACAACACATACCACGACTTGTCTCAGAGTCAGATAATGCATCACTCACCCGGATACCCTCGTTGGAAGAGGTCAAAGCAGCAGTCTGGCATCTAGATCCTAAAAGCGCAGCTGGACCTGATGGCTTCAATGGTAAGTTTTATCGATCATGCTGGGCAATTATTCATTCAGATGTCTTGAAAGTAGTACAAGAATTTTTCCTTGGCATTCCACAGCCTACTGTAATGGCGAGTGCTTTGATTACATTGATCCCGAAGAAAATATCCCCTGCTGCATTCAGTGATTTTTTCCCCATTTGTCTAACTAATTTTTTGAGTAAAGTTTGTACGCGGATCATTGTAACACGCTTGAATAAGCTGCTACCTACACTAATCTCTCCAGAGCAGACAGGCTTCTTACTAGGGTATGATATCTTCACACAAGTTTTGATGGAACGGGAGATGATACATATGCTAGATAAGGGGGGTTCCCAATTATGTTTAAAATTAGATATGATGAAGGCGTTTGATAGAGTCAGTTGGGAGTATCTGGATTTACTTATACAACGCTTTGGGTTCTCTGGGTTTTTCATTCGCATTATTCTTAATCATCTGAGAGCTACCACTCTAGCAATCTTAATCAATGGTCAGCCATCTGCCACATTTCGACCCTATCGTGGAGGTGACCCACTATCCCCCTTGCTTTTTTATTCTGCCTTCTGAGGGTTTCAGTAGGGGCCTGAAGGCTTTGGTTGCTTCGGGCGTGTTACAACCCTTTCGCCTAAGAAGGGTACCTTTTGCCATTACACACTTGGCCTATGCAGATGATCTTTTGGTGTTTTTACGAGGCACGCAGCGAAATTTACACCGGTTCCATGACTTCTTAACTCACTATGAAACAGCCTCAGGTCAAAAGGTGAATTTCCAAAAAAGCAGTTTTATTCCATCGGCCCATGTATCATTAAGACAACGACGAAATTTTGAGTCTTTGCTTGGCATGCGCAGTACTTCTTTGCCTTTTCGATATCTAGGTTCTTATTTACATAAAGGCATCAACCGAGCAAGGTATTGTGATTCATTATTGCAGCATATTGATGACCGTCTACAGGGCTGGCACCCTCGTTTGTTATCTTCCGCAGGTCGCCTAATATTGCTTCGTTCAGTGCCATCTTCTCTGCCATTACATATTCTTGCGGCTGGTGGTTTGCCCAAGTTAGTCATCAAGATAATTGGTCGAAAGATGGCTACATTCTACTAGGGCCGTAGACATCATTGGGTTGCTTGGTCTTCAATAACCACTCCTGGAGAGGAATGGGGTTTGGGCCTTAGAGATCCCACTTCATTACACCAAGCTTATCACTGTCGCATTTGGTGGAACTATCAACAGAATAATACATTATGGAGTCAGTACATGCACAACAAATATGGAAGACGCCAGGATTATCTCCCGAGACTGCCTGACTCGCCAGTTTGGCGGCTTATTTGTAGAATTCGCTCTATCTGCCAAACTCAGACTCAAGGACAGGGCTCCTTTCTCACATGGACACCTTCGCCCTCAGGAGAATTCACATTGGGTTCAGCCTATGATATTTGTCACCAAATGCACCCAACTCAACTCTCTGCTAAATTTATTTGGTACAAGCATCACACGCCAGTCATTCAGTTATTCTTATGGAGATTATTCCATTCTACGTTGCCATTTGAGGACAACATAGGTAAATATATTTTGTCCCATCCAACACAATGCCCATTTTGCAAGCAAGCTTTGGCCACGGTGGATCACATCTTTATGCTCTGTGAAGGTGTTCGACCGATATAGAACTTCTTTGCAAACGAGTTAAATTGTCTTACACCTTCATCATTACACCTTCAGTAATACCTACTATCTTGGTAGTATCGTTCTACATTTCAGTCACTCTTTGGTGTTCTCAAAATCATCGTCCTGGCAATTATTTTATATTTCATCTGGCACACATGCACCTCCTTAGTTTATGGAGAGCAGCACGCTTTTGTTATGATTTCTCTTTGGTTCTCGGTTCAATCAGACATTGACATATGGAGCAAAACCCTTAACGGAACGAAATTAGCTGCATCTTATATGCCACAACTATCTTGGTTCCCTAAACTACATTGCCCAAGGCCTCAATTAGTACGTTGGCGCACACCACCTTCAGGGCGCTTTAAGTTAAATGTCGACGCAGCAGTTGGCAGACATTATACAGCCAGAGGGGCAATATTACGCGATCATGCCGGCTGCTGTATAAGGGCTATTTCTTTTCGCTTGCCACCAAGTACTCCTTTCACTGCAGAAACACAAGCAGCAGTCTTCGGCTTATTGTATTTTCTTCCACTATATCTCTCAATCGTTCTAGAGATAGATTGTCTGCAGCTGATAACATGTAGAGCCCCACTCCCGAGCCCTAGCATCAGCAACAGCGCACCCGCCGTATCTCACTAAGGAGAATACAAAGCGTCAAATCAATCTCTTACTTGTCAAAAATGATGTAGAAATTTTTTTCTGCGGAAACGTAAACCATATCATATATTAAACTCCAATAACCGTCATTACATTGCTAAATAAAAATTCTGGAAATAAAATAGTAGAGTAGTATGTGGAAAATGCTCAAAATATAAATAAGAACAAAACAGCTGCAGAGTCCCCTCATATCCTAGCCGCAGCTTTCAACCAGCCCACTCTGCTATGTCCGTCCCGTCCTCAATGAAGATGTGCTCATAGTCCTCATCCGGCTCACCTGGAAAGTAGGGGTGAGTGATAGAAATCACCCAGTAGATGCTCGCCTCAAACAAATACAAAACGTACATACCAAAATGATATAGCCACATAGCACATAAACATGGTATAACACATAGCACATAAATATAAGATAACATGCATAAGATAAAGTAAATGCAGTAAGTAAAGCACTCCACATAAAAATGCGCAAGTACGTGATGCATGCTCAATTAACGTGTCACACGCAACAAGAATCATGTCATGCAATATGTCCTAGACCTATATGTAATGCATGATCCCGGGATTGACTGGATGCCTGTAGCCCGTACACTACAATCCACCCTTGCGGATGCCTGTACACCACGATCCACCCCAGCCGATGCCCGTGGCCCGTACACCACGATCCACCATAACCAAGTATCCATGGACCGTACACCATGTTCCATCATAATCACATACTCATGGCCCGTACACCATGGTCCACTCCACTCGAGCGTCTGAGACCCGTACATCTCAGCCCACTCCCAATACAATGCACGTGCAATGAATGCAACAACAAAATCGCCTGGGGCCCGTACGCCCATCCTCACCAACTCCGGCACTCAACACTAATCGTCTGGGGCCCGTACGCCCATCCTCACCCTCTCCGGCACTCAATATTTGGTTTCATAAAATTTACGAATAATGGAGAGTGGTTATTTAGCATTCCCTTTATTTTTCCTTAGCTTGTATTAATTTTCTAAAATTTTCTACTAATTTTCTCTTATTTAATTCTATTTAGTACTAATTATTTTTAATTACTTACGTTTATCAAAATTCAGAATTTAAGTGAAAATAATTTAATTTTGACCTTTTATATTTTCTGGAATTTATTTGGGATTTTCAGATATTTAATTATATTTTTTTGATATTTAAAATAATTTATTTATTATTTTCTAATTTCCAGAAATCAATTAATTAAATTAAAACAGAATTTATTCTTTACTGGCCGGGTCAGACCCAGCCCGCCATCGCTTTTGGCCTGGCCCGCGGTCCCCAGCCCGTTACGCTATCCCCCTTTTTTTTAAATATATTAGAGAATTGGGCCGACCTGCCTTCGGTCCGGCCCGGCCCGTTGGCCGGCCGCCCGAAATCCTTTTTTTTTTCAATGCAGTTTGGGCCCGGCCTACTGCAGTCAGTCTGCCGGCTCGTTAGGGTCCGGCCCGCCTGGCGCTGGCAGGCCAGCCTGTTTCGCCGCCAGCCCGTTTCGCTGCCAAACCTTTTTTTTAATAAAACGCTGTCGGCGCGTGTGAGCCACGCCCGCGCTCGAGGCCCACTCGTGGCTGCCTCCAGCGGCGCGTGCGGCTCACGCGCTGCCATTCTGGCGGCGTTTTCGACCCCCGACTCAAATTTCTCCTATTTCCAGGCTATATGAGTCTATTACAAGGCCAAAACGAAATTTTAAACATTTCTAACTATGTAAATCCCTAATCTTTTGAGTTAATTCAAAAGTATTTCTGCCCTAATCCAATCATACCATCAAATTCATATTCATACGAGCACATAGCAGCAATTAAACAGTTACCTCATGCTTTCCCAAATATAAAGAATACAAATCAATATTTTAAGCAAATAAAAACAAAGAAACATATAAAATATCATCTAAGCATGCAAGGATCGTACCCATTTGAGGGGGGAAGAGGCACCTACCTCGATTGACGATAACACGAATGATTTGACGGACTAAAACTTGGGTTCGGGGCCTCGCTAGCCTTCTTCTCCTCCCTCTTTTTTCTCTTTTCTCTCTTTTTTTTTCTTTTTCCTTGTGTGTGCGCCGCTGTGCGTGTAGGTGTATATATGTATTTGTTGTGTTGTGCGTGTATACGTATATATAGTGGGGAAGAGTTAGGGTAGATTTTAGGTTTTCCCATTTGGTTTTGGTTTAGGTTTCTTAATATAACTCTAATCACACCTAGTTTGTTCTTATCTCCATTATTATCATTATTATCATTATTATTATCATTGTTATTATTATTATTATTATTATTATTATTATTATTATTATTATTATTATTATTATTATTATTATTATTATTATTATTATTATTATTATTATTGTTATTATTATTATTATTATTATTACTGTTATTTAATTATTACTTTTCATTTAACATTATTAATACATGTATATAAATTTGTCGGCCATAACATCCTACCCACTTTACAAGAAGTTTCGTCCTCGAAACTTGACGTACCTTATTCGAAAAGCTGTGGATATCTTTCTCGTATTTGCTCCTCAAGCTCCCAAGTCGCCTCGCCCTCGGTGTGATTGGTCCACTGCACTTTGACATAAGGGATGACTCGGTGCCTTAACACTTGGTCCTTGCGATCCACTATCCTGATAGGAGTCTCCTCATACGTAATGTCCGGTCGGATCCTCAACGGTGGCACATCCAAAACATGGCTCAGGTCCGGAGCATATTTCCTCAACTGAGAAACGTGAAATATGTTGTGAACTTGAGCCAAGGCAGGGGGTAATGCTAATCGGTAGGCCAGCGTACCAACCCTCTCGAGTACCTCATAAGGACCAATGTAACGAGGCTTCAGTTTACCCTTTATACCAAATCGCGAAACCCCCTTCGTAGGTGACACTCTCAAGTAAACCTTCTCGCCTACGTCAAATTCTAGTGGGCGGCGTTTCGAATCGGCCAAGCTCTTGCTTCTATCTTGAGCAACCTTTAGTCTATCTCGTATTAACTTTACTTTCTCTCTAGTCTGCTTAACCAACTCAGGACCGGTAATAACGCGCTCACCGACCTTATCCCAATGAACAGGGGACCTGCACTTACGTCCATAGAGCGCCTCAAAGGGTGCCATGCCGATGGCACTGTGATGACTGTTGTTGTAAGAGAATTCAATAAGCTTGATCATACCGTCCCAGTTCCCCTTGAAGTCCAATGCGCAAGCTCTCAACATGTCCTCTAAGGTCTGAATGGTCCTCTCAGACTGCCCGTCTGTCTGTGGATGGAAAGCGGTACTCAGTCGTAGCTCCGTCCCCAACCTTTTTTGACAAGCTGACCAAAAGCGAGAGGTGAACTTCGAATCACGTTCTGAGACAATACAGACTGGGACTCCATGTAGGCTAACAACATCATCAATATATAACGTCACCAGTCTTTCCACGGTCACATCACTAGGCACGGGTAGGAAGTGAGCAGTCTTCGTCAATCGATCAACAATCACCCAGATCATGTCGTTGCCGTTTCTTGTTTTAGGAAGTCCTGCTACAAAGTCCATCTTCACATGCTCCCACTTCCACTCTGGTATCTCTAACGGTAACATCAAACCTCCCGGCCTCTGATGCTCTGCCTTAACCTGCTGACAAACGAGGCATCTCTCAATGAACTCAGCAATGTGTCTTTTCATCCCACTCCACCAGTAGTATTTCTTTAGATCATTATACATCTTCGTAGCGTCGGGGTGGATCGACAACTTCGAATTTTCTGCCTCCTTCAGCGATTCCCTCCTTAGCTCCTCATCATCAGGCACGCACAACCTTCCTTGGTACCAAATACTGCCATCGTCATGTATTTGGAAGCCCTCAATTAGATTGGTCAACATCCTATCTCGGATATCTGTAAGCATCACATCCTCCTTTTGCGCCTCTTTGATTCGCTCAACCAGAGATGGTGTAATGACTTAGGCCGCCAGAACGTTAGTAGTGGAATCAAAAATGTCGAGATCAAACTCTGCCATCTCTTTCTCTAGTGGTGTCTGTCTGGCGTGATTAGACTTTCTACTCAAGGCATCAGAAACTCGGTTTGCCTTCCCCGGATGATAACTAATTGTTAGGTCGTAGTCCTTCAGTAGCTCAAGCCATCTCCTCTGACGCATATTCAGTTCTTTCTGTGTGAACAAATATCTCAAGCTCTTATGATCGGTAAAGACCTCGCACTTCACACCATATAAGTAATGACGCCAAATCTTTAGCGCAAACACCACCGCTGCTAACTCCAAATCATGGGTCGGGTAATTTTGCTCATATTGCTTCAACTGTCTCGATGCGTATGCGATAACCCTACCTCCTTGCATTAACACGCATCCTGCGACGAAAGTGTTAGGCTAAAGTTAATATGTACATGAGGGTAATTTAAAATTTTTTATACATATACCTAGCCCATTCTTCGAGGCGTCGCTGTAGATGACAAATCCTTCAGTGCCAGAGGGTTACGCTAACACTGGTGCAGTCGTCAATTTCCACTTCAACTCTGCAAAGCTTTTCTCACACTCAGAGGTCCATACAAACTTAGTCTTTTTCTGAGTCAGTCGACTCAGTGGTGCTGCAATCCTCGAAAATCCCTCCACAAACTTGCGATAATAACCAGCAAGGCCAAGAAAGCTGCGTACCTCAGTGACGTTAGTAGGTCGCGGCCATTCTGTGATCGCCTCTATCTTCTTTGGGTCAACCGAAATACCTTCTTCAGAGATTACGTGACCTAAGAAGGTCACACTCTTCAACCAGAATTCGCACTTACTGAACTTAGCGTACAACTTCTTCTTTCTGAGAGTCCCCAATACCTCCCGCAAGTGTTCAACATGAGTCTCCTCATTAGGCGAGTACACCAAGATGTCGTCGATGAACACCACCACAAAATGGTCCAACTGCTCCCTGAATACTGTGTTCATTAGATCCATGAAAGCCGCAGGTGCATTCGTTAGTCCAAAGGGCATTACAAGAAACTCGTAGTGCCCATATCGAGTGCGGAACGCAGTTTTTGCTATGTCTTCTGCCTTAATCCTTAGCTGATGGTAGCCTGATCGCAGGTCAATCTTCGAGAATACCCTGGCACCCTGCACGCAATTTTCGTTGTACACCAGTTGATATACCAAGTAACCGAATTCACAATAATTTATTAAAGACATTACCTTCAATTGATCAAAGAGGTCGTCGATCCTTGGTAGTGGGTATTTATTCTTTATTGTGATCTTGTTCAGCTCACGATAATCGATACATAGTCTCATAGTACCGTCTTTCTTCTTCACGAACAATACTGGTGCTCCCCAGGGCGAAACACTAGGCCTGATAAATTTTCTGTCCAGTAGCTCCTGCAACTGCTCCTTAAGTTCTTTTAACTCTGCTGGTGCCATCCTATATGGTGCCTTCGAGATCGGCTCAGCTCCAGGTATGAGATCGATCTCGAACTCCACTTCTCTGCTCGGTGGCAAACCTGGTAACTCGTCAGGAAAGACATCTTTAAAATCTCGTACCACTGGAATATCCTCAATCGATGGCGTCTCAGCACTGGCATTTAGAGCATACACAAGAAAACCATCGGCTCCTTTCTTTAACGCCCGAGAAGCCTGTGCTACGGTAATATAGATTTTCCTGGAGGACTTCTTCAATTTGACATCCCCCTGAAAGATGGTCTCTCTCTTATCTAGTGTCTGCATACTGACCTGTCTCTGGCGGCAGTCTATGTTAGCACTGTATTTCGCCATGAAGTCCATGCCCAGAATAATGTCAAAATCTTGCATCTGGATCGGAATAAGAGTGGTGGAGAACTCAAGCTCATTAATCTTCAACGGGCAATCCTTGTACTGATAATGAGATACTAACACTTGATCCTCGGCGGCTTGAACACGATATGGAATCTCTAGCCGTTCTGGTAGGATACCTAGGTTCTTGGCAAATCTCCTAGCGACGAATGAGTGGCTAGCACCACTATCGAATAGAACGTATGCTGGGACTTGGTTAATTAATATTTCCCCTAACAGGTTCATAGTTATTCACATAGCACAAATCATCAAAACAAAGAGAAAATATATGTTTAAGATTTTTAAATAATAATTGCTTAAATTTAAACGTACCGGTGACTACGTCTCCGACCTCCTATAGCTCAGCGTCCGTCATGACATGCACTCGGGCGTTGGTCTTTCCTTTTCCTCTCTACTGCGTCTGACCCTATGGCAGAGGTGCTTGTGTCGGTGTAGGGCACTCTATAGCATAATGTCCTTGTTTGCCGCAATTGTAGCAAATCTGCTGAGCTCTCCAACACGGTCCCGTATGGGGACGATCACACTGAGCACATGCTGGGGGTGGCGGTCCAACCGCCCTGAGTGGCTGCACTGCCTCGATCATCAGTGGCCGAGTCGCCGATCCCTGCCCCTGCTGTGGTGGCCCGGAGAATCTTCCGGTCGGATGTCGGCGTGGAATCTTTAACCATCTCCCTGATCTCTCTGAACAGAACTCCTCCCGCGATCTCTTGGCCCTATCGGCCGATGCAACCCTTGCAAGGTCACCCTCGACCTTACGACACACCTCTAACAATCCCTCAAAAGTGGTAGTCTGGGCACATATGATCAGCGATTGAATGCGTGAGCTCAAACCCGTCTCGAATTTCAACATCTTAGCCTTCTCGTCGTCCATGATGGCAGGCATGTATCTCCCAAGCGCATGGAATCTCTCAGAATACTGATCAACAGTCATAGACCCCTGGGTCAGGAGGTGAAACTCTGTCATCCTCCTCTGAATGGCACTCTCAGGAACGTAGTGCCTCTGGTACTCCTCCCTAAACTGGGCCCAAGTCGGCGGTGTGGTCCGTCTGCGTATCACACCCTGCCACCATCGCTCTGCGTTACCCTCCAAAAATGGTACCACCACATCTACCTTTAGGTCATCCAGAACCTCTAACAACCTCAACTGCTCAGATACGTTCTTGAGCCAAATCTCTGCCTCCTCTGGTCGGGTGGTACCCCTGAACATAGGTATCCGGGAGTGCTGCATCTCCCGGTAAAAGAATCGAAGCCCCTGGGGTGGTGGTGGTGGCGGCGGTGGTTTTGGTGGTGTTTGTGGCGGTTGCTGCTGCTGTTGCTGCAGTTGCTCCTGCTGTTGTTGCAGGTGAGCCATCTGCACCTGCTGCTGGGCCACTAAGGCAGTCAGAGTGTCCAGCGTATCTGCCAGTACCTGGGGAATGGCCCCCTGACCCTGCTGATCATCGCCGTTGTTACCAGGCTCACCATTGGCACACACCTCCCATAACCCGATCATAACTTAGGTCTAAAATCATTCCTTAAGTCTACTTTGTTTATTAGGGGTAAAATCGTAGCTTATGTCTAAGTGTTCTAATTAACCTACGTTTTCGAGGCGGATCTGAAGCCGGGCTCTGATACCACCTGCAGTGCCCCGCTCCCGAGCCCTAACATCGGGAACAGCGCACCCACCGTATCTCACTAAGGAGAATACAAAGCGTCGAATCAATCTCTTACTTGTCAAAAATGACGTAGAAATTTTTTTCCGCAGAAACGTAAACCATATCATATATTAAACTCCAATAACCGTCATTACATTGCTAAATAAAAATTTTGGAAATAAAATAGTAGAGTAGTATGTGGAAAATCCTCGAAATATAAATAAGAACAAAACAGCTGCAGAGTCCCCCCATATCCTAGCCGCAGCTTTCAACCAGCCCACTCTGCTATGTCCGTCCCGTCCTCAATGAAGATGTGCTCGTAGTCCTTATCCGGCTCACCTGGGAAGTAGAGGTGAGTGAAAGAAATCACCCAGTAGATGCCCGCCTCAAACCAATACAAAACGTACATACCGAAATGATATAGCCACATAGCACATAAACATGGTATAACATATAGCACATAAATATAAGATAACATGCATAAGATAAAGTAAACACAGTAAGGAAAGCACTCCACATAAAAATGCGCAAGTACGTGATGCATGCTCAATTAACGTGTCACACGCAACAAGAATCATGTCATGCAATATGTCCTAGACCAATATGCAATGCATGATCCCGGGATTGACTGGATGCCTGTAGCCCGTACACTACAATCCACCCTTGCGGATGCCCGTACACCACGATCCACCCCAACCGATGCCCGTGGCCCGTACACCACGATCCACCATAACCAAGTATCCATGGCCCATACACCATGATCCATCATAATCACATACTCATGGCCCGTACACCATGGTCCACTCCACTCGAGCGTCTGAGACCCGTACATCTCAGCCCAATCCCAATGCAATGCACGTGCCATGAATGCAACAACAAAATCGCCTGGGGCACGTACGCCCATCCTCACCAACTCCAGCACTCAACACTAATCGTCTGGGGCCCGTACGCCCATCCTCACTCTCTCCGGCACTCAATATTTGGTTTCATAAAATTTACGAATAATGGAGAGTGGTTATTTAGCATTCCCTTTATTTTTCCTTAGCTTGTATTAATTTTCTAAAATTTTCTACTAATTTTCTTTTATTTAATTCTATTTAGTACTAATTATTTTTAATTACTTACGTTTATCAAAATTCAGAATTTAAGTGAAAATAATTTAATTTTGACCTTTTATATTTTCTTGAATTTATTTGGGATTTTCTGATATTTAATTATATTTTTATAGATATTTAAAATGATTTATTTATTATTTTCTAATTTCCAGAAATCAATTAATTAAATTAAAACAGAATTTATTCTTTACTGGCCGCGTCAGACCCGGCCCGCCCCGCCATCGCTTTTGGCCTGGCCCGCGGTCCCCGGCCCGTTTCGCTATCCCCCTTTTTTTAAATATATTAGAGAATTGGGCCGGCCTGCCTTCGGTCCGGCCCGTTGGCCGGCCGCCCGAAATCCTTTTTTTTCAACTCAGTTTGGGCCTGGCCTGCTGCAGTCAGCGGTCCGGCCCGCCTGGCGCTAGCATGCCAGCCCGTTTCGCTGTCAAACCTTTTTTTTTTAATAAAACGCTGCCGGCGCGTGTGAGCCACGCCCGCGCGTGAGGCCCACTCGCGGCTGCCTCCAGCGGCGCATGCGGCTCACGCGCTGCCATTCCGGCGGCGTTTTCGACCCCCGACTCAAATTTCTCCTATTTCCATGCTATATGAGTCTATTACAAGGCCAAAACGAAATTTAAAACACTCCTAACTATGTAAATCCCTAATCTTTTTAGTTAATTCAAAAGTATTTCCGCCTTAATCCAATCATACCATCAAATTCATATTCATACGAGCACATAGCAGCAATTAAACAGTTACCTCATGCTTTCCCAAATATAAAGAATACAAATCAATATTTTAAGCAAATAAAAACAAAGAAACACATAAAATATCATCTAAGCATGCAAGGATCGTACCCATTTGAGGGAGGAAGAGGCACCTACCTCGATTGACGATAACACGAATGATTTGACGGACTAAAACTTGGGTTCGGGGCCTCGCTAGCCTTCTTCTCCTCCCTCTTTTTTCTCTTTTCTCTCTTTTT
The DNA here is from genome assembly GCA_036186865.1 of Eustoma russellianum. Lineage (NCBI taxonomy): Eukaryota > Viridiplantae > Streptophyta > Magnoliopsida > Gentianales > Gentianaceae > Eustoma > Eustoma russellianum. The sequence continues at coordinate 23,757,169 of AP025050.1, read as the reverse complement.
TTTCTTTTTCCTTGTGTGTGCGCCGCTGTGCGTGTAGGTGTATATATGTATTTGTTGTGTTGTGCGTGTATATGTATATATAGTGGGGAAGAGTTAGGGTAGATTTTAGGTTTTCCCATTTGGTTTTGGTTTAGGTTTCCTAATATAACTCTAATCACACCTAGTTTGTTCTTATCTCCATTATTATCATTATTATCATTATTATTATTATTACTGTTATTTAATTATTACTTTTTATTTAATATTATTAATACATGTATATAAATTTGTCGGCCATAACATAACACGCCAATCGCAGCCTAGCCTGCTTCATGGCAATTACTATCTTCGCTTGCTACATACATTAACACATCTTCATCGACTAGATTTTCTACATATCTACAGAGAGGCAAATATGGCAGCCCATTATTTGGCACAACATGCAATGATGAATCCTCGCACTCAATATTACACTTCTCACTCGCTGTCTCCTTTAGTGCATGCCTCTATTTAACTAGATCTCTCCACATCCTATTTGCGTGTTCAATAATCAAGTCTTTCACATGGATTGGCACACAACACATTTTACTGCCTGTATCCTGCCGGATGCAGGCAGACTTGGTACGCTTTGTCTTCCATTGATGATACATCTTTTATTCTGCTCCATACTCGCTTTTAATACTGCATTATTCCTCACATGTGCATGGATTGGATGTTCCCTCTGGATGGCTTACATGCCTGCTGCGGACAAGACCCTTCACTTCTCACGGCAGTTTTTTGTGCAATCATCATGTTGCGACCGGATGTACTATACACCCTGGTTGTTGTCTGTGTTTTCCAACACAGGCAACGCTGGTGCGTTTTCTATTAATTCGCGATTTATTCGTTATATGTCATTAATGTTCATTGTTACATATGCATCTCTACGCCTAACATCTGCGTTTCTTTTGATATGCCACGCTTCAATGCAAATACTCTTGACGAGGGAAACACCATTTATCTTCAAGCGGAAACAGGCGGATCCATGGTCTATCTCAACCTCCTGCCAAATATCAACATCAAGTGCACTTCCAAGCCATCGTGCCACATTTGTATTTTATTATTCATTACACGCTTCCTTGTATTTAAAAGTCGATATGCACTTTATCTACGATAGACGTATAAATATGTACGCTTTTTCCTTCCCCAAGTTTTTATGCACAAGGGTGGTTTTTCTTGGCAAGGTTTTAATACGGCATATCATATACGACTGGAGATACACAATACTTCGTTTTTTATTTCATTTATTCACATACGATGACGATTGTACTATGGCTTCCCTCCGCCATAAGCGAGGCTTTTAATAATAAAATCTTCTTTTCATAATATATATATATATATATATATATATATATATATTAGTGAAAGACGGGCGGTACTGTCCAGTATTTTATTAATATATGAGCCCTCACTTGTGGCGGAGGAATACCGTGGTTACATTTATGAGTTATACGGGAGACTCTCCCAATACAAAAGACAACAAATGTGTAAAAGTGTTAAAGCTAATAATGAATGCAATACAATTACATATAAGAAAGAGCAAAGCATATCTAATCTGAATTCTTCGATGTCTGAGATCTTAAACTCGCGAAGCTCATGGTTGTCTGTTATGTCTTGATACTCGCGAATCGCATGGGAATTCCGGCAGAAAAAAGAGAGGTAAATGACCAGAAAAAGGTAGTGAAGAGATGTAACAACGATGAAATAACGTCATACCAGTGCCGCCCGCATTCTAAAAGAATAAATGCGGAATTATGGGAATTTGCATGAATTGAAGGCACGTCGCAGACAATATGTGATGGATCGCCAAAGCTCTATAACGTGCATAAGAAGAAAAAATGATAAGCAAATAGCATAGACAGATAATCTGAATATTGGAGCAAGAAGAAGATTAAAACTTACTGCTGTTGCCTGTACCAAAACGATACAGGCAACATCCAGATGTAAAAATGGTGACGTCCTCCATACATAAACATCGTGGTGGGATTCGTCCATGCATAGCAAGATGATGCGCCACCATGTTTGCCTCTCGTGGAACATGATGCAGTGAACTACCTATAAGAGTCATAAGTAATTGCAATCTGCTGTAATGATATGTGTAAATTCCAGATAATTCCTGTGGAGGCTGAAGCAAAGCCAAACAGTCAGTTTTTATCAACAAGCTGCGATGTAAGAGACCAAAGTAGATAGTACTATAAAAGATTGCTTGTAGCTCAGCTATCAATGGAGGCAAACGAGGTAAAGCGTAGGATAGGGCTCCAAGCATTGTTCCTGATGAATCCCGCAAGATAGCTCCTGCCGAGGCCATTGCTTTCCCAACTGATGCATCAACATTTAATTTGAATTTTTCGGTTTGCAGTAGAAGCCATTTAACAATTTGAACTTTCAGAACTCTCAAATGTGGCGACAAACCAGCATCAATGAGCGACTATATATTCTCTGCAAGTTTTTCCCCTAAGTGCGTCGATGCCCAAGAGAAACACAATTGGCGAGTAATTGTGTAGATGTTATTTGTAGTGAGGTCAACATCACCATATACTGTATTAGTATAAACTTTCCAAATAGACCAACATATGAATGTTGGTGCCACAATGCGAAATTGGCCTAGCAGGGACTTGACAGTAGTAGATAGCCACCACCGCATTAGGTGTGAATGAAGTGCTAATGTCATTGGCATTGGGCAATTCAAGAGTATAGCAAATCTTGCCCAAATGTGCCTGGTATGCGTACATTGAAGAAAGATGTGCATGATTGTGGCTGACGAGTTGTGACAAAAAGGACATATTGTGGGACAAATCTGTAGAAAATGGATCAAATGGTCCTCAATTGGCAGTGCTCCCTGAAGCAGACGCCACATGAAAATGTTTGATGACTTCGGTAAAGTATGCCACTATATGAACTTGTGTGTTAATCGTGTGGAGAAGTGATCTCGACAATCTTCATATGCTTGTCTTAAAGTGAAAGAGCTGGTAGAAGAAGACATCCAAACCATTGTAGAGGAACTAGTCTCTGAATATAGCAAACAGAAAGAATGAATCGAACAAATACGCTTCCATGTCGGTGAGTCGTAAATTCTCGGTATATAGTTTGGCCTAACTCCATACCGCAATCTCATGTGCTTCGCCCAGAGTGATGTACAGCAATAATAATTCCATCATAATTTACAATCATATGCCTGCTGCAGTGTATGAAGATTGTGTATACCCAGGCCACCCTGCTGTTGAGGCCAACAAAGTTTCTTCCATGAAATCCAATGATGGCGATCGCCCCAAAAAAATGATGACGTCTTTTGATTAATAGCATGGATTACACTCTTTGGCAGTCTTGCAGCAGCCATAATATGTAGAGGGATAGATGTTAGGACCGATTGAAGCAGAATCAATCAACATCCAGGTGATAAAAGTTTGCTAGCCCATCCTGCTAATTTTGCATCAAAATGATTTAGAAGAGTCTGACAGTATTGTGCCCTATTTACCCCCTGTAGATATAGGATTCGAGATATTTAATAGGAAGTGACGTAGAGGGCATTCCTAATATGGCTCCCATAGCTGACCGCTGTTGTGCAGAAATAGTGCTAGCTACAAACCGACTTTTGTGATAGTTGACTAATTGCCCTGTAGCTCGCTGATATGAGTGTAATAAAGATTGAAAACGTCTCAAGTTGCGTGAGGAGCCATTCAAAAAAATAGGAGAGCATCTCCATAGGCCAAATGGGTGGTGCCTGCTGTGTGGCCCATATTAAAATCTCTTAAGAAACCAGTATTATAGAGGTGATTAACCCCTCTGCTGAATCATTCAGAACATAGAATAAAAAGTATCGCAAATAAATGGTCTCCTTGCTTTACTCCATGAGATGGCGTAAAAAACCAAATAATTGACCATTTATGGAAATCGAGATCCTGGAGTATATCATCGTATTCATGATAAGACGAATGAAAAAATCTGTAAAGCCAAAATTTTTAAGCACATATTGCATGTATTGCCAATTCACCCTGTCGAATGCCTTAGCCATATCAAGCTTTAGCATGACATGACCACCACGCGATGTCTTGTTCAAAGAATGCACCATCTCATTCGCCATAAGCACATACTCACTTAAGTCATGACCCTTTAAAAAATCAATCTGTTATGGAGATATTAAACGAGGTAAAAAAGCTGCTAACCGGGTGGCCAAAATACGAGTCATCAGTTTACTCACAAAATTTGATAAGCAAATTGAGCGAAAGTCTGCATGAGGTTGTGATATCTTTGGTATCAATGTAATAATAGAGGAAAGCATGGACTGAGGCGGTGTTATTCCCAAAAAGAACTCCTGCACAACTTGGAGAATATCTATTTGTATAAAGTCCCAGCAAGTACGGAAGAAAAAACATTAAATCCATCTGGTCCGGCTGCGCTGTTGGGGTTTAAGCTCCAAACAACCTGCTTTGTCGCTTCCATTGTCGGCATGCTCACCAAAGAGTTACTATCTGCTTGCTTAAGAATTGTAGGAATATTCTGCAACACATTTTAGAGTCTTGGATATCGGCACATGCGAACAAAGTTTTGTAATAATCCACTGCCAAGTCACCTATTTCCTGTTGATCTGTATGTATGATCCCATCTTCTGCAGTGATTTGGCAAATTCGTTGACGGCGATAGCGATCCTTTACCGTAGCATGGAAATAAGCCATGTTACACTCTCCCTCCAAAGCCCATCGCATCCGAGACTTTTGTGCCCAGAAAGCTGCCTGTTTTGAATTGCAGCGCAACAAGTTTGCTTGAGACAAAGAAAGTGAAATTCGATTCTCTTGACTTGGGAGCAGGTCATATGCCGCCTCATTACGAATAAAATCCTGTTCTGCATCTTCTGAGCGTTGGAAAATGTCGCCAAAAATGAGTTTATTCCATTGACGAAGATCATGTTTCAACATGTGTAACTTGGTATATGGTCCTCACATTCCTCCAGTTGTTGGGTATTCTTTCCATGTGGCATTAACGAAAGCTAGAAAGTCCGGATGATCAGCCCATGCATTTAGAAAGCGAACAGGTGCATGTGGACGTTCCTAAGTAAGATCACATTTCAAAAGAAGCAGACAATGATCAGATGGCACACGTGATAAGTGATGAGCAACAACATCCGCAAAGAGGTCCACAAAAGCTGTATTACTAAGTAGTCTATCCAAGCGACGTTGTACGCGATTTATGCCACTGCCTCACGACCAAGTACAAACCTGCCCTATGATTGGAAGTTCTTATAAATGACAATTGTTAACACAAACATTAAAATCTGATAAAGATCGTAATATAGGGGACGTTCGTCCTCTATGCTCCTCTAAGCGTAAAAATGTGTTAAAGTCTCCTCCTATAACCCAAGGATCTGTTGTCTACTGGCAATGCAATATTAAAGTTTCCCAGAGGTGTTTGCGATCATGTACAGTATGTTTGCCATAAACCACTAACATGCGATTTCTTACTGAAGAAGCAATCAAGTGAAACGAAATAAAGAATCCTGTATATCATGCTGAATATTGTTAAACCGAATAGTAGTAGACTTCCACAATAGCCAAATATTATTGTCACAGGTGGAGAGGGATTGTTTAAATCTAAGCATCAGATGATAGTATGTTAGCTTATCTTCTCTTTGTTTGGGCTCAATTAAGATCAAGAACTCAATATGGTGGGCATGCAATACTGCGAGTAAATGATTTAAAGAAGTGCGGAGACCTCCTACATTCCAAGAACTCAATATGGGAAACTGTTTCATGATCCGTCTGCAAGAGATCCAAACGACAATGTGTTGCTCTTCGAGCCTTGATGGAAGATGGTGGCCTAGGAGTCAAATCTTTTCTTGCACGACGACGATGCCTAGGACGAACTGGAATAAAACCATCATATTCCTCAGGCGGTTGATCAGAAAGCGCAACATCCATCGCCAAATGTTGTGGGACGCGTTAGCAGATGTTTACTAAGGGCCTCTAAGTCTGATTTTATCTGCGATATGAAAGTGGCGTGTGACTCTAGTTCTTCGGATTGTAAATCCACTCTGCCCACATAAGAATCTGAATACTGATAATAATCCGTTTCATCCTGTCACTGTTGCTGGCTAATAATTGCATCCTCTTTATCATCATCCAATATATGCAAATCTTGAATATTAGAGATCGAAAAGTGTGGCTGAGGGTCAGGTACGGTTTGTTTAGGAAGTTGCTGAGGGACCCCTGTTTTTTCTGTAGATTCCTCTGTATTTACCAAATCTTTTGGCTCTTCACCTTGCTGTTCATCATCCTTACGTAGTATCTTTTTAGGTGTCTAGCGGGTTGTAGGCTATGTTTTAACTGCTGGAGGCTAGGACGGGTGGTCATCGCAATGACTCGTCGTATGTCCCAGGCGAAGACATATAGAGCAAAAAGCAGGCATATCTTCATATATTATCTGCTGTAATATCATCTTCTGCTTAGCCTGTATGTATATCTTTTGAGGTAGTTCCTGCGATACGTCTAGTTCTACACATACTCTTGCTACAGATGGTCGTAAACCATCCGCTGTAGCAACATCCAATTTAATTGGAGTTCCAATGGAGTCGAACAATCTCATATAACGTAGACTTATGCCAAAGATGAATTGGCAACCTCGGAAAAGCTAACCAAACTGGGACGATAGGCACATCCAAAGAGGGATCGAAATCTATACTCCATTTTGTGACTCGCATATGACAGCCTGATATACTCCATAATCGTCGATAGAAACAGCGGATATAATCAGGTTCATGGCGAAAATTTTAAAGTATGTGTTTTTTGATCTATCAATGTAATCCACATATCATTACAAAAACCAATACACTCAAACACATCGCGTATAATCTTAAGCGAAGGATGTCCATACCAGAAGATACCCACCAATGAGAACCGAAAAGGGACAGAAAGCGCATGAATCTCTTCATCCGTAAAGGTGATCATAAGCAATCCCTTGTGCCGTTCGATTGTTTTGGATGAAATAGCAATACTATTATGTGTCCTGGAAATAATCGATGCAAAAGATGGCGGCTGTGGCGGCGTAGATTCCATTGCTACATAGGTTTCGGCACCTCCAAAACCTTATGCGTCACTGTTCACTTCTACTCTAGTGCCTGTCCCACTGAAACAAATACAAAAATTTAAAGGCAGCCCGATGATCGAGTTTACAGCATATGAAATACAATCTTTGGCTGCTCCGTACTGCTTTACATTGGTGGGAACTTTTTAGTATGGCCGTCCTCTGATATCAACCATACAATCCGCGATTGATCGCATTGGATTTTCTGGGGCCATTAAGACGGCTTGCTAGATGCTAAGCATGTGCTTCTTCATTTTGATCATGAGAAGGACTATCTGCATTGTCTTTCTTGTCAAAGTAGGACGATATCCGGCAAGCATATGCGAGTAACAAAGTGGACGCCAGATTATGATCCTACCATTGAGGTGCCCATAATGCTTGTGTGGGTTTCTTTTCCCGGTTTACCAATACATTTCCACAGGCAAGATGCACTTTTTCAAATCGCTCTAATGATTGACATGCCCATGAAGTTAGACACGGCAACCACCGCGGTTACCCGTCCCTCCGTCGCACGTGTATGTATTGAGAACGATGTCTCCCTTGATCTGCCACAACGGGTTTTTATTCACGGACCACCAAAAGTGCTCATGCAAATAGTTGAATATGAAGATTTGCTCTCGTATTGCTCTGGTTGCTGTCGCCTTGGCCATGTTGCCGCCACCTGCGGAAAGCCGCCATATCCAGATCAACTAGAGCCATGTGATCCTCCGTAAATCCGACGTTCCGATCATCATGTTAAGGATAAGAAGCAACATTAGACTCCCTAGAAGACTGTCCTTGACTTAACGGTTGAATTACGGGCTGTCACAACTCCATCTTTTGACCCGAATTTATACTCCCAAGCGCCTCCACATGATAATTAATCCTCTTTGCCAACACGGATGGTGCAATCACCGTCTCCTAATATTTGTCCGGTCGAGGTGTCCAACATACAAGATTCAGCACGACTTCGAGGATTTGATGACTGTATGTTGGGGGATCCACCACAACATGAAGGTAATTCTTCTATCGAAGACACCTGAATTGGTTGTTCCTCCAAATGTCAATCGACTGGATGCACAAGACAAGGAAATCTATGACTCCATGACTAATGTATTTCAAGCAGTTTTCATCGATGCTAGTAGGACGCTTGTAGACCCACCAGATAGTAATGTCTCGCAAGAGGGCGGCATGCCTCTGCGCATACTCTGTCGCTCGCATCAAGCAGCACCCCCTTCACCGATTGAGCATGAAGCAATATGATACTATCAAATGTTATTCACTGCTGAAACACCTTCGCATCCTGCTTCTTTGCTTCAACATAGTACCACTATTTTAACGTCGGATGATAATGTTACTCTTCTTGCATTGCCCGATCTATAGAAAGTACAACGTGCTGTTTGGGATCTTAGTCCTACAAGTGCAGCTGGTTCGGATGGTTTTCCGGGATCCTTTTATCACAGGTTCTGGCCTATAATCCAATCTGATGTTCATAAAGTTGTCCAGGAGTTCTTTCTTGGAGTTATACCACCCAATCAGCTTGCTACTTCTCTTATTACTCTTATTCCAAAGGTTCCAAATCCACAATCCTTTAATGATTTCCATCCTATCTGTTTGACAAATTTTCTATCTATAATTATCACACGACTGTTGGCAACGCTTTATCGGCTTTCCTCCCGCGACTGATATCTCCTGAGCAGGCATGATTTTTAAAAGGGCATGGTATAATGGAACACATCTTGTTGGCTCAAGAAATGGTGCACATGTTAGATAAGCATGTTTTTGGAGGCCATGTCATAGTTAAATTAGACATGGCAAAAGCTTTTGACAGGGTAGATTAGACATATCTTCATCAGCTATTAATCAAATTAGGATTTGACGCTAGGCTTGTGAGGATCCTTTTAAATAATTTAGCTGTCACATGTTGCCTCCTCATAAATGGTAAGCCAGTGGGATTATTTCCAGTCCCACGGGGGGTGAAGCAAGGCGATCCTCTATCGCCATTGTTATTTATTTTGGATTCAGAAGGCTTTTCTCGTGGCATTAATGCCAAGATGCATTCGGGGGAGATAAGTGGTTCTCAGGCAGGTTGTGTTCCATAGGTGACTCATATGGGTTTTGCTGATGATTTAGTTATATTTCTAAATGGATCTATATCCAATATGCAAAAATTTCGTCAATTTTAAGATGATTATCAGTCTGCCTAAGGACAACTGGTTAATTTTCATAAAAGTCAGATAGTGGTTGGTAAATTAGTGGCCGGTCCAAGAGTTACACGAAAACTTGGTATGCGTTTAGCAGTTTTGCCAATAAAATACCTTACATCTTATTTACATAAAGGAGTTTATAGAGCTGCATATTGTACAGCTTTATTATCCTATTTTGACGTGAAACTTACTGCTTGGTCATCAAAGCTGTTATCTATGGCGGGTCGGTTAGTTTTAATCAAGATGTCCTTGCCACGATGCCAATTCATATTATTGCAAGTTTGTGATTGCCCAAGAGTGTTATTACAGTCTTGAATAAGAAAATGTCTACATTTTTTTGGAATGGGCGACATCATTGGACATCCTGGGAGAATGTTTGTCAACCTATAGAGCATGGTGGTTTAAGCATACAAAGTTTAGACATGATACAAAGGGTATATGATGGTCTTTTATGGTGGAAATATCATACCTTAGATTCATTATGGGCCTCTTTCAGCCGTGCCAAATACGGCCAACGGAGCTGGGTTTATGCCTATATATATGATTCCTCCGTCTGGAAGTGAATTTGTGACCGGATTTAGGATGTAATCTAATAATTAATCCTAACTTATAAAATATGGATCTCTAACGTAAGATGTATCCTTTCTCTCACTTATTTAAAATTTTTTTAGAATTATGATCTTCAGCCAAAAATAATGTGGTTTTATTCCAACATTTGTATAAGCTTAGAAACTCCGTAGTGCAGATGGTGCGACCTCGTGGCAGACCTCCTAGGCCTCAACAAGATGTGCAGGAGCCTGTTCCTCCTCAGCCACAAGGCCCTGTTCCACCACCGGTTCAGAATAATCCACCTCCACCACCGCAGGCGCCTGTTCCTCCTGTTATTCCTGACGTTAATGCCTTCCAGGCCTTTTGCCAGGTGGTCACACAGATAGGTCAGGGCCTAATCCAGCAGAATGCTCCATCCCATCCATGCGAGCCTGTGAGAGATGCACAATACTACTTTGAGAAATTAAAGAGAGCTAATGTATCACCGTTTGAGGGAAAGCCGGATCCAGATACAGCAGAAAAGTGGTTGGACAAAGTTGAAAATTGTTTCGAGTTAATTCAAGCCCCCGACGAGATGAAAGCCCAACCATCAGACCCTTTCTGATAAGTGAAGCTAATCAATGGTGGAAGACCAATTTACATCCCTTGCCAAGACCAATTACCTGGGAGAAATTTCTGCAAGAATTTCATAAGTTCTATATCCCTCCGTCAGTAAAGCTACAAAAGAGACATGAATTTGAATCATTAAAGCAAGAGCCCGGTATGACGGTAGCAGAGTATGCTAATAAATTGATTGCATTGGGGAATTTCAGCCTATCACTATGAACGATGAGGAGACAAAAATGTTGAAATTTGAAAGAGGGCTGAATCCAATAATCAGGACATGGTTGGTGAATGCAAACCACACAAATTTGGGAGCTCTTCTGGACGCCTGTTACCGGATCGAGAGAGATATTATCCACCGAGATGACGTAGGACAGAAAAGAGAGAGATAAGTGACTAGGAACGAGAAATTTAGAAAAGTGGCCAAGAAGAATTATAGAGGATCTGTTCGTCAAAGGAGGCCACAGGGTAAGAATCAGCGCCGCCAGCAGCACCAGAATAATCAGCAAAAGAATCAGGCTCCACCCCAGCGGCCAGCTATACCAGTATGTCCTTAGTGCCAGAAGAGAAACATGTGTGAGTGTCGATGGAAGACTGGACAATGTTTTGGATGCGGCAAGGATGGTCACCTGATTAGGGATTGCCCAGACAGAGGAGAGCAACAACCGCAACAACAGCCAAAGAACCAGCAACCACGTGCGAATGCAAGGGTGCACGTCATGACAGATGCAGATGTTGATGAGATGGCAGATGCAGTGACTGGTAAGATCTAAAGTTTTATGCCTTAAATACGTTTTATTTATATATGCCTATACTGTTGGTTAGTTAAAATGTATGATTCGGGAACTATCCTAGTATGTAGCATACCTGCGAATGTATTGTTCGACAGTGGCGCCAGCCACTCATTTATCTCCAGGAAGTTTGCTAAGAATATAGATCATAACTCAGTCAGACTAGAATCACCCTATAGAGTACAAGCAGCCGGCAATCAGGTGCTTGTCTCTCATCATATCTTCCAAAATTGCGTGCTCGAGTTCGATGATCAGCGGTTTGAAGCCGACTTGATTCCTATACCCATTAGTGATTTTGATGTGATCCTTGGAATGGATTGGCTCTAGAGAAATCATGCTCACATTGATTGCCGAAGTAGGCAAGTTGTAATTAAGAACCCAGCTCAAGACGAAGTGTCATTCCAAGGAGGAGCTAAGTTAAAGAAACTATCCAAGAGAGTCTATGTTAATGCGACTCATGCCAGCCAAGCATTGAAGAAAGGCCATGAAGGATTCTTTGTCTATGTCCTAAGTGCTGAGCAAGCGAGTCCCACCCTTGCTCAAGTTCCGGTTGTCAATGAATACCCCGATGTCTTTCCAGACGAATTACCCGGGTTACCTCCCGATCGTGAAATTTCCTTCGAGATAAACCTTGTTCTAGGAGCAGAACCCATATCAAAAGCCCCATATCAGATGGCCCCTGCAAAATTGAATGAGCTTAAGGAGCAGTTACACGAGCGGTTAGAGAAGAAGCTTATTTGCCCCAGCGTTTCACCTTGGGGGTGCTCCTGTGTTATTCGTGAAGAAGAAAGATGGAAGTATGTGTTTATGCATTGATTACCGGGAACTTAACAAAATCACCATAAAGAATAAGTACCCATTGCCCCAGATAGATTACTTATTTAATCAACTCAGGGTACGTAACTAACAAGTTTTAGTTCAATTAAGGTTTAAATTTCCAAAATCCTATCTAACGAATCTTAATGCAGGGATCTCGAATATTCAGTAAGATTGACCTGCGATATGGACACTTCCAATTGAAGATTAAGGCTGAAGACGTTCCTAAGACTGCCTTCAGGACATGCTATGGACACTACGAATTTTGGGTCATGCCCTTCGGCTTAACCAACGCTCCTGCCGCCTTTATGGATCTCATGAATCGAGTTTTTCAGGACCAATTGGACAAGTTCGTAGTGGTCTTCATAGACGACATTTTGATCTATTCACCAGATGAGGAAATTCATGCAGGCCATTTGAGGATGGTTCTGAATATTTTAAGAGGAAAATTTAGCAAATGCGAGTTTTGGCTACGTAGTGTGTCCTTCCTTGGCCATGTTATATCAGAAGATGGGATTTCAGTAGATACAAGAAAATTGAAGCTATTACAGAATGGCCCAGACCAACAAATGTTACCGAAGTGAGAATCTTCCTTGGATTAGCAGGTTATTATCGAAAGTTTGTTGAAGGATTTTCGAAGATAGTTGTCCCCGTCACTAGATTGACACAAAAGAAAACCAAGTTTGAGTGGAATACCGATTGTGAAAGGAGCTTCTCAGAGTTAAAAGCAAAGTTGATGTCCGCCCCTATCTTGGCTCAGCCCACTCCTGGTGAGAAATACATGGTGTATAGTGATGCTTCGAAGAACGGTCTCAGATTTGTCCTTATGAAGAGAGATAAAGTGATAGCTTATGCGTCCCGGCAGTTAAAGCCATTCGAGCAAAACTACCCCATCATGATCTTGAGCTTGCTGCAGTGGTTTTCGCATTAAAGATATTGAGACATTACTTGTATGGTGAGAAATGTGAGATCTACACAGATCATAAAAGCCTAAAGTATCTCTTTACCCAGAAAGAACTAAACATGCGGCAGCGCAGGAAAGCTAATAAGGTTGCTGATGCGTTGAGTCGAAAGACAAGTCACCCATGTCAACCACCTCTTCAGCGAGATATGGAAGAGTTTGGCTTAGAAGAAGTCGATTCAGTGGATGAAGTTCTCGCCAAGTTGGTTCTTGTTCCTTCATTTATTGACAGGATCAAAGAGGCTCAAAGGAATGATGCAGCCTTGAGGAAGATCAAGGAGAGGATCCAAGATAAGCCATAAAATGACTTTGAGGTTCGCAGCGATGACAGCTTGTGGTACCGAGGACGGTTATGTGTGCCTGAGGACAAAGAAATTAAAGATGAAGTCTTGATGGAAGCCCACAACTCCTGGTTATCTATACACCCTGGAGCTAACAAGATGTATCAGGACCTCAAGCAAAGGTTTTGGTGGCACGACATGAAGAACGAAATAGCTGAATTTGTTGAGCGATGCTTGGTTTGTCAAAGGGTAAAAGCTGAGCAGCAAAGACCTGCTAGATTACTACAACCTTTAGAAGTACCAGAATGAAAATGGGACCACGTCACTATGGATTTTGTGACCGACCTACCCAGTACTAATTATGGAAGTGATGCTATATGGGTCGTTGTGGACCGTCTAACCAAGTCTGCTCACTTTTTGGCCATGTCGATTAAAGCATCTATGGAGAAGTTGGCCTCTACGTACATTGATCAGATTGTCTGTTTGCATGGTGTACCCATAAGTATCATATGCGATCGTGATCCCCGTTTTACCTCAATATTCTGGACAGTCTTTCAAAAGGCAATGGGCTCTGAGATCAAAATGAGTTCTGCTTTCCATCCACAGACTGATGGCCAATCCGAAAGGACAATCCAAACCCTTGAAGACATGCTTCATGCTTGCATTCTTGACTTTGGAGGAAGCAGGGATAAAAGTCTTAAGCTAGTCGAGTTTTCCTACAGCTTCCATAGATCCTTCGGGATGGCACCTTATGAAGCGTTGTATAGGCGAAAATGTCGATCTCCACTCTATTGGGACGAGATTGGAGATAAGATCTATACAGGACCCGACCTTGTTGAGCAAACACGAGAAAAGGTAAAGATGGTTCGACAAAGATTGAAAGCGGCACATGATACGAGTAAGATATGGGCTGATGAAAGGCGGAAACCCTTAGAGTTTCAAGAAGGAGAAAAAGTTTTCTTAAAGGTATCTCCATCTAAAGGGATCAAGAGGTTTGGCATAAAGGGGAAATTGAGCTCAAGATTCATTGGACCATATGAAGTTCTAGAAAGAGTCGGTGAAGTTGCATATCGCCTGGCGTTGCCCTTATCACTGTCCTAGTTACATGATGTATTCCATGTTTCCCAACATCGCCGATATTTTTATGATGCAAGCCACATCCTTGAGGATCAGCAGTTGAAGGTTGAAGAAGATGCATCTTATGTAGAGGAGCCCCTAAAGATCGTTGATCGGAAAGAGAAAAAGTTGAGAAAGAGATCCATACCTATGGTAAAGATTCAGTGGAGATACCATTCTGGAGAAGAAGCCACATGGGAAACGGAGGAAGACATGAAGAATAGATACCCCCATCTTTTTGACTAGTCTCTGAAGTTTCGAGGACGAAACTTATGTTAAAGGAGGGAGGATGTTGTACCCAACTGTACCGTACTTGAAACTATAATGAAATGTTGATTCTTCCATGTTCATTTTAATTACGTTATATTAGCGCTTCCTTATTTAAATTCATTTAAGATGGATACTAAATGATTATACAAGTGGATGTCACAAGGTATTTGAAATACCCTATAAATTCGGCTAAGAGGCCTTGATAAAACTTAGAATAATTCCATTTTTATAAGAAGGCCAACCTAAATGGTTCCCACAAAGCAAATTTAAAATCATATTAGATAAAATAAATAATGGTATAAATTATATAAGTATGAGCTATGATAAATGTGAAAAGACTTAAATGCCCCCAAGACCCCAAGACTTTTGGCCAAGGCCATGGGAAAGTCTCTAGAACCCTCTCCACTATTCTAATTCATGTTTAATATTTAAAATATCAAATTAGTTTGTAATTAAATAATAAAATAAAATAAGCATGCAAAGCAAAAATGATAAAATAATCAAGCATGGAGGCAAAAGCTTACAAGCTACAAGCCCAAGGCTTGCTTTTCCCTTCCCCCATGCCCCAGCCACTCCCCCTTCCCTCCACCATTATGCCTTCTTTAATACCATCCTAGAAGCTTCACCACATTTTCGTCTTGAACTCTCTCAAGAAGCCCCTCAAGGAAAGACAAACACTTAGAATAGTTTCATTCCCTTCCAACTCATACTACACGGTCCCCCTCTTGGAGCTAGGAGATTCAACCCAACTATCATTTTCAAGCTCAAGGAAGAAGCAACTAGGTGAGTCTTATTCCAAACTCCTTTAGTGGATTCTTATTTTTAAGGAATGAAGCTCATTTGGTTCCTCCTCCTACCCCCAAATCCGTGACCTCCATGGTCACTAGGTACAAGAATTTCAATCCTTTTAGGTGGTGCAAGCTTTTGCTAGTTGAAGCTCCCTTCAAAACCTCATCTTGGTAAGTATATCTAATATTAAGAAAGCTCTATTTTTCACTTAAGATGATGGCTAACATTTTTCTTTTTCCCCCTCCAAAAACCGTGTGCTTCATCATGAATAAAAGAGGAGGAAACTTCAACCCATCTCATTCAAGATTCAAGCTAAGAAAAGGCTCTAGTTTGAAGAGGCAAGTATACCTTAGACTCTCATGATTTATTTGAAGAATTAGTGACTTGAATGATTAGTTGTTTCTAAGATATAAACTTTAGTTGAATATACTAAGTATTAAGCATGACACCTTAGTGATTCCTCAAGAGAAATGTCTTGCATAAGATTAATTCCTCTAAAGGTGAATTCTTTTCCTACATGCAATATGATACGAGACTGTTTTAGGATGAAGCAAGATTCAACAAAGAGATTCTAGGCAAGAATGGTTCTTGGGTGAAGCTTGTGAAGCACTAAGATGGCATGCATGTGCTAGTTGTAATTTTATAAGGTTGTTTGGTTGGATTGAAATGAAATAGCATATAAATATGTTGCATGCCTAAATAAACATTGTAAAATATGTTCATTGCACCACAAAAGTTTTGGCCAAGAATAGGAAGGTGATGGTGAGTTTTGAATCCAAGAAAGAACACATTTTGTGAGCACTAAGATGTGTGAAATTTGCATGCTAGATGATTTATTACATGAGTATGTTTATGCTCAAAGTTAAATGTGACATGGGTTATTTTGGTACAAGAACACGGGCTGTTTATGGAGGTTAAGTGATACATAAATTAGTTGTACCAAGAGTTGACTCAATAAAGTGCAACGTGAGCGAAAATGGAAGTATTATGCATAAGTTGCAAACTGTTTTATGGTAATTCAAATGTGACTAAATAAAAGGTATAGAATCTGGAATATTCATATTAAAAGGGGGTATTTAGTGGCTAATAAGTTATTTTATAAGAATAAGGTTAGTGGTTATATGCCTAACATGAAAAAGTGACAAAAGACCAAACGACTGGAACATGGCAGTTTTATGTAGTGTTTTGTGTGACCTGGACATGGACCCTAGGAAAGTGCAAATGAGCTAATTTTTGGTAGGATGCTAGTCCTGCATGTTAGTGACGTCAATGAGTTTGAAATTTGGAAAAAGAACTTACGGTTTTGTCACAATAAAATTTTTGGTAAAACTGGTCAGTCCAGAATCAGCATGTGACGAATTTCGCAAAAATAATTAAATGACCCCTTTAAAGTTATTGAATTACTCTGGAAATTTTATGATAACCACCTAAGACATTGATGAACATTTCCATATAAATTAATCCACTTGAAATTATCGTTTTGGTGGGTAATTATGGATTTGAAGTGGACGCACTAAATCTGGTAAATGGGCAAAGCATAGGAATAAGTTAAGAGGTCTTAATCTTGTGGATTTCGACTTAAGTGAATGCTTTGGGCCCATGAATGTTAGTCCTTGAGGAGATTACTATGTTTTAAAGGTTTTGACCCAAATTAATTAAGACTTGACGGACTTGGAAATTAAGGGAAAGACGTCTACTGTACTGCTGGATTCAGAAGTACACTTTTTAACAACTTAATGATTTAAGGGTCTTATTCATCTTAAAACGTTACAAAAATTTTATGACATGAATATAAGACCCCGTGATGCGTGTATATTATAAAAGATTATGAAAATCGGCCTGTTTGGTTAATTTTGGAAGCCTCATGAACAGAATGTAAAATCTTGAAAAATTTTCATCACATGGAAACCATGCCTATGTCACGACTTAAGTAATTTCTAAGATAATCCATGCCATGACTTGCATTGCATATCATTCCAAGTATCATGCATGATCACATGCATCATGAATCTGATTTTTATGAGTTTTCGGTATGCAAGCAAGTCTTTTCAAGCAAGCAAGTCTTTTCACATGCATCATGAATCTGATTTTTATGGTCCCATGTTTTCAAAAGCAAAGCTCTATGACTTTCCTTGCCGGCTAAGCTTGCTCTTAACCCGAGGTAGACCCGGGGTTAATTGGTCTGTTGACATGATATGTTCTAGATCTGTTCAGATCCGGGGTTAATTGATCTGATGATATGTTCTTGACCCGTTCAGACCCGGGGTCAATTGGTCTAAAGATATGTTCTGGACCCGTCCCAGACCCGGGGTTAATTGGTCTGTTTGTATGTTCTGGACCCGTTCAGATCCGAGGTTAATTGATATGACACTCTGTTTTCTTGATATTTATTTTATGGGACCAAATGATAATGATTTTTGCCATGACACGATATCACGCATTGCATCATGTATATTCCATGTGCACGTTACATGATAGGATGTTTATGATGTGGAAGGTAACGATAACAAAAGAATGGTATTATTTAAGTTGTAATTTAGGTCACCTTCAAGCGGGTTAAGGATTAAAGGCCAGGTATGAATGAATGTTGAAGTTCTTGGGTTTTCCATTTGCGTTATGATTCTTTATTTATTTCATGTTAGTTTATTGTATGCTTGCTGGGTCATTTTTATCACTCACACCTTTATTTTTTCCAGAGCCAGAGAATGCTAAGATTGAGTGGATCGAGGATGAGACGAGAGTGCCATACCCGTAGACGAGGAAGTCAAGAGGAGGCGATGCTGAAGGACTTTTGTGCTGCTAAGTTGTTTGTACTATGAACTGTGTTGGAACTTTTTGAATTTCGGTTTTCTACTATTGGATGGACTAACATTTTGGGGACATAATATTCCGTAATGCATGTTTGTTTAAAAGTTTTAATTCTGCCTAAATTTTACTGCCATGTTAAATGTTAGCATGGGAGTCCATGACTTAAGTGATGGATTTTCACATGTTATGCATGACGCTTTGTACTCTCCTTAGTGAAGTACGACGGGTGCACCGTATTCAGACAAGGCCTGGGTGCAGGGCGCTACTTAAACCCTATCAAATATCCTCGAGTATTGTCAACACCATATTCACTCAAAAAGAATTTAAACAAAATCTAAAAGAACACCTGTCTAGGATAGAAAAGAGTTTAGTCAATAGTAATTCTGTCACTAATGAGGTTGTAGCTGATACACCTACTACATCTTTGTCAGTTGCTAGTCGAACTAGAAATAAAATAGCTAATGACAAGGAAATATCAACCACCTCCAAAATAAATACATTAGAAGTAAAAACAGATTCTGAGAGTGATATTTGTCAAGCTCTTGAGCAATTTGAACAACAAAATTCATAAACAACAGAAAATTCTCCGCAAAAAAATAGAATGGAATAGATCTATAATTCCTATGCAAACATCTCCCGATTTACACATAAAACCAATATCACAGTATAAATTTAATTCAAACTCTATTTATACATGGACAATAGATGGAATGTCAGAATACCAAATTCTGAATATTTTACAACAAATGACAATGGCAGAAAATGCATATAGGACCCAACTAATAACAGATGATAGAGAAATAGGGGAGCATCTTATTTCTGGGTTCTCTGGTCAACTTAAAGGTTGGTGGGATCATTATTTGACTCCATTACAGAGACAAGAAATATTAGATACAGTCAAAATTGATCAAGAAGATAATCCCATATATACAAATGATGGAGAAACAATACCTGATTCAATAGCTGCACTTATATTATGTATATCTTTACATTTTATAGGTGATCCTTCACATATCAAAGATAAAAATGATGAATTACTATAAAATTTAAAATTTAGAAAATTAAGCGATTTCCAATAGTATAAAAACACTTTTCTAACCAGAGTGATGTTTAGGGAAGACTCAAATGAAGCATTTTGGAAAGAAAAATTCCTTGCAGGCCTCCCTAATTTATTAGGAGAAAAAGTTAGAAACAAAATAAGGGATATATCAAGGCAACAAATTATCCCATATTCAACATATACTTATAGAGAACTGATAAGTATAATACAAAAGGAAGGTTTAAGAATCTGCCAAGATATAAAATTACAAAGCAGTCTTAAAAAAAGAATTAAAACAAAGCAAATCAGAATTAGGCACTTTTTTGTAAGCAATTTGATAATGAGCCTTATCAATCTTATAAAAAAGAATGTAACGGACATTGTTCTAAAAAATATGAAAAACGACCATATCAAAATAAATACAATAAAAATCATAGATATAATAGAAATTTTAGAAAATTTTAGACACCTTCCTATTATAAAAACAAAAACAAAAACTATACAAAAAAGCCTTATAGGAAAATGAACAACTATAAAAAAACTACATATCCAAAAGATTTCAAAAATATTGAGTGTTACAAATGTCATAAAAAAGGACATACTTCAAATTACTGTAGATTTAATACAAAGTTACAAGAACTAGATCTAGATGAATCAATTCTTGATAAATTTCTAATCTTCTAATAGATTCATCCGAATCTGAAACATTTCAATCAACTTTTGAATCTGAAGAAGCTCTGCAGGTTGATGAAATTAACACCTCTTCAGAATCTTCTGATATTGATAAAATTATATCTGTTTTAAAAAAAGATCAAGAAATAATATTAGATATATTAAAATATATAGAAGATCCTAGAATACAAAAAGAACTCCTCGACAAATTTATAGATAAAACTTCTAAAGAAAAACATTTACCAAAACCTCCATTATCACCAAATATAGCTTCAAGTCATTATGATCTCACAAAAATATAAGATAAACATAAGAAAACAAAGAATCAAAATGTGTCTATACTGAGAGTTACAAAAGGAAATAAAAAAGTAAAAATTGAGTTAAAACAACTAAAAGATAGACAAAAGAAAGACTCATAAGTAATAAAAAATTCTTTTAAAAAAGATAACAGAAGAATCGGATACCAAATTAGAGCCAAATATTCCAAATGAAGAAGTAAACGTAATAGAAAATCTTACAAACATACCATCTGATTTTTTATTTGCACTATGAGAAATAACTTCTAGAAAATATTTAATACAAATCAAAATTAAATTTTCAAATGCTTATGATATAGATACAAGTGCTATGTTTGATACAGGAGCCGATCTAAATTGCATTAAAACAGACCTGATTCCTAGTTGCTATAGAGAACCCACAACAACTAGACTTTCAGCAGCAAATAATTCTAAGCTTAAAGTCAAATATAAAACTAAAGCATTTGTTATAAATTCAAATACCTCTATCAAAACACAATTCTTCATTGTTGATGATATTCATCATGGTGCTATCTTAGGAACTCCGTTTATGAATCTAATAACATCATATAATGTAGACAATAAATTTATTACTTTTAAACTACAAAATAAAAAACTTAGGTTTGAGTTTTTAGAAAAACCTAAAACAAAAAATCTAGATTTAATTAAGTCATGTTCAATACATAATGAACAAGTTAATACGATTATTCAAAGTAAATATTTTCATTTGCAAAATCTTAAAGATATAGTATCTACAGGTAAAATACAAAAATCCTTAGAAAATCTAGTTATAAGAAATAAAATACATGATCTACAAAAATTACTTGAAAAAGAACTTTGCTCAGAACTACCAAACGCATTCTATTCATGAAAACAACATATTGTTGACTTACCATATACACCAGAATTTAAGAAAGACAATATGCCAACAAAAGCCAGACCAATTCAAATGAATGCTGAATTAGAACAACATTGCAAAAAAGAAATACAAGAATTAGAAAAGAAAGGTCTCATACAAAAGTCTAGATCCCCATGGAGTTGTGCAACCTTTTACGTAAATGAAAGCTCTGAAATAGAAAGAGGATCACCAAGACTAGTGATCAACAATAAACCTTTAAATAAGGCTTTAAAATGGATAAGATATCCTATACAAAATAAAAAGGACATGCTATCAAAATTACATTCAGCATTTATATATTCAAAATTTGATATGAAATCAGGTTTTTAGCAAATACAGATATCGGAAAAAGATCGATATAAAGCAGCATTTACAGTTCCATTCGGACAATACGAATGGAAAGTAATGCCATTTGGTCTAAAAAAATGCCCCATCATAGTACTAAAGAATAATGAATAACATATTTATGGACTACTCAAATTTTTGTATTGTCTATATAGATGATGTACTAATATTCTCTAGATCAATAGAAGAACATTTTAAAACATAAAAAAAATTTTCTATATAGTCAAGAAAAATGGACTTGTATTATCAAAAACAAAAATGTCCTTGTTTTAAACAAAAATAAGATTTCTAGGTCACTATCCACACCAAGGTACGATTTTGCCAATATAACGATCTTTAATATTTGCTTCAAAATTTCCAGATAAGATATTAGACAAAAATAAATTACAAAGATTTCTAGGATCACTAAGTTATGTTGTTAACTTTATCCCCAATATAATGAAACTCTCAAAACCATTGCATAATAGACTTAACAAACATCCTCCTCAATGGACTGAAGAACATACTTCAGTCGTTAAAAAAATCAAGGAGCTTGTGTCAGATATACCTTGTTTATATATTGCATATCCTAATCTACCATAAATAGTACAAACTGATGCGTATGATATAGGATATGGAGGTATTCTAAAACAACTATGTAATGGAAAAGAATCAATAGTTCAATATACTTCTGTTCATTGGAATGACACATAAAAATCCTATTCTACAATTAAAAAAGAAATATTGAGCATTGTGTTATGCATTCAAAAATTTCAAAGTGATTTGCTAAATCAAAAATTTCTTTTACGCATAGACTGCAAGTAGGCAAAAGAGATTTTACAAAAAGATGTAAAAAACCTAGCTTCAAAACAGATTTTCGCCAGATGGCAAGCATTATTAAGTATATATGATTTTGATATTGAATTTATTAAAGGAGATATAAATTCTGTCCCAGATTTTCTGACACAAGAATTTCTCCAAAAACATACATGATGCCCAGAAAAACCAAAGGTAAAGAGAAACTTCCAACTACTCCAAAATCCCACAAAACATGGGCCGACAAGGTCGAGGAAGAGGAAACTGCAAGTCTCTAAACCCCAATACCAGCTACCCATATAGCCTAAATAAATCCCAAGTCAGGAATTTCTCCCTCTCTAAATAACCCAAATATCCCAAATACTTTCTCAATGCTTGAGAATTTGTCTCAAAGTGCAGAATTTCAACATTGGTTCGAGAAATATCAACTCAATATTCTTCAAAAACAAACATCTACTGTAGTAGAGAAAAAACCGGTTCCTCAAAAAATATTTTCTCCTAGCACAAGTCAAATACAAACTACTACTTTTCCTACTTATAAGAAAGTAGTACAGAAAAATAATTTCACTAAAAACTATTTTTTCAATATATTACTACAATATAACATTCCTTTTTCCACAAGGATCCTATGATTGCTTTGCAAAATTATTTTGGTAAAAACTTTTTTTATAAATCATTGGATTCGACAAAAACAGTAGATTATTATCAAACTATATTACTTATGACCAAATCTGTCGAAATAAAACACAGTTTTTCAAAAGAAAACCAAAATAAATTTGCTTATTCAAGCTTCAAGATATTGTACATAATTTCACCTGAAGAATGGATAAAAGAATATGGATCCTTGATAGAGAAAATTGGTTTCCCAAAACAATATTCGACGTCATCATTCTTTGCCATCGATTTCAATTACTGGATTATCAGCAGGCCTGGTTTAGTACTTTTTATATCCAGAATTCCACATGTTCACATACATGGTTAATATATTTTGATACCAAACAGATCACAACGAAACATATCCCGTAGTGGTTCAATAGTTGGTGGGAACATTTTGGATCCTGTGCAGATTATTTCATCGGGCAAGATACAGTAAAGACATCTTTTGATATTTTTTCAAAAAACTATAACCCTACCAAAGAAGAAAAATATTTCTCCAAGCTTCTTACATTTCATATGAAGTTCTATCTACCATGGGTTATGTAATGGCTGGTTGAATATACTCCAAATATGATTCTATTAATAAAAAGAGAATTTTATATCAAATGGTGGACGGCCTCCAATATACCGAATAGCCTCAATCCCTCCAAGGCAATGGAACAGATCACTTTTTGGAACTCAAAAATGAAGACTCATGTGCCATTACGCAGACCAGGAGATGAAGATTTCTTAATAATGAAGTAGAGGATGTGGGCCCAGTTGGCATCCGCCAAAAATCAAGAGGAAATGGAACAAATATTAAACCGTTTTGCTCCTTATATGCAATCATCCAAATCTTTTATAGCATTGGATACTCCTGAAATTGAAGAAGAAATTGACTTATTAGCAATTTGAAAAAAAGGAATCAAATGACATCATATACATTCATCAAATGAAGGACAATATTACAAATAAACCAGCAATGAAGGACAAATTACCAATGACAGCATTGTTACAACAATAAAGGACAAGATCATCAACAACATAAATCAAATGGTGAAGATCTATCAATATGAAGATTACAGAAACAAAAACAAATATCAGCAATGAAGACTTCTAAGCATCTTGGTCAACAACGACGACATCAAGACCTAATATGAAGACACCAAGACCGAAGAAGACGACGCAAAATATCAAATGATCATGAAATATTCATATTCAGGGAATCACAAGACGAAGACAACAGATGAAGATGAAGACAATTTATAATGGTTATTTTTTGTATTTTTGCATACTTAAAAAAATTAAAGAAAAGAAAATGATTACACCACTCTATAAAAGAGAGGGCAACGGATAGATGAGGACGTAAGTTTTCATTCCCTCAGATAGAAAACTCTCTCGCTCCCAACACCTCTCAGATCTTATCCCAGATCCCTCCATCTCCTTATGCTTTTCTCTCCCTAAGAATACTCCTATAACCACTGATTCTTCTTAGGGATCCCAGCAGTTCTTCAATATTTGTATCTCTAATACTTTTGAAGAAATATATGGTATGATTTGATTCTTTTGAATTTATGTTCTTCCGAGTTCTTTAATTTTTATTAAATATATTTATATATATATTGGACGGTTATACACCGGCTAATCCTATTCCCTTCTCCCTTTTTATTTTATTCATAATGGCTGAGATTAGTTCCGCCTAATCCTATTCCCTTCTCCCTTTTTATTTTATGTTCATAATGGCTGGAATTAGTTCCACCCAATCCTATTTCCTTATTCCCTTTTAATATTTTGTTTATATATCTTTGAGTTCTGCATCTGCATTTTTCTATTCTGCTTCTTTTTGTAAAAGTTATTAGATTCATGGGTATCTTGGTATCAGAGCCAAGGGGAGTAGATCTATAAGATTTGTTTTCATTCTTACACAATCAGAGATATTTGTTTATAAACTGGTGAGTGTTTGCCTTGTACACGCTGGGTAATAAGCCTCTTCGAAGAGCAATAAATCCTATATGCGTCAGGGTGTTGGTAGCCATAATATACACAAAATCAAAATGAAAGTTTAAGAATGGAAGAAATGTTTAATAGATCTGCCTCATTTGGCTGTACATCGAATACAGATGCGAATAAGTAGTTAATACTGAAGAAGTAATAACAGAAAATTTTGATAAAGCTGTAAATAACTGGGTCATTCCAATGATTAAGAAATCTGAAATATATGAGTCTTCTCTCTTCAGTATGTTAAAATCAGACTATATAATCAAAATGGAAGAAAGAGATATTCCTCTTTCAAAACCTTTTTAAACAATACGACTACTTTCTTATAAATCTCTTGAAAAACATAGGAAGAAATGTTTTCAATATCTCCATGTAGGACTAATACAAGTAGGAATCAAAACTTTAACTAGGGAGGGTTTAGATACCTCAATATTTATTGTCTTAAGAGATATTTGACATAATAACTTTGAACAATTACTTCTGAGTTTGTTTGAGTCCAGTCTTTGTACATGACTAATCTCGTTTGATTGTTATCCAAATTTTTCATGCTCCTTAAAAGATGCACAAATATTAAAAACTTTGGTCTTACAAATTAAAACACATGGATATGATATGTTACCAGAATCAATTCCGTTGGCTTTAATATATCGAATTCATTATAAGGTAATGAGTTCCATGTTTGTTGGTCCTAAACCAAAAAACTCCTTGAAAAAGGAGAAACAATGATCCTACATACCGATCTATCAAGATCTAATGCTATAATCTCAAGATCTATCAAATGGAATGATGTAAATATTCCACATGAATGGATCCTTGAGGGAGCAGTAAAATCCATAAACCAAGAGAAACATCATCCAAATACAGAATTAACAAAAATAAGGCAATTAAATGATGGGTCTGTAAAACTGAGCTTTGCTAGAAGCTTTGACTAGGGATAGTGATATAACTGATACAACCTCCACTTCTAGCACAATAAATCCTGAAAGATTTTCTTCCAGTTCTAGTACAATAAATCTTGGAAGATTTTCACAGATACCATCTGTGATAAACATTCCATATCAAAAACATCGGTTTTCAACATCAGATATTGATAATACAAATTCTTCTTTTAGAAACACAAATTATTCTTCGGAAATCCCCAAACTAGTTTATTCTAGACCAGAATACAGCCCACCAAATAGTCCGACTCAGTCTGCAATAACTGAGAATATTGAAAATGAATTAAATGTCATAGAAAAAGAATTTGTGGCAAACAAAAATCTTTTACATAATGAATTTTACAATAACGAAAATATAGATAAAAGTGAATGGTTCTTTCGACACTACAATGATACTAGAAAACAAATTCAAGAATAGTATTATGAATTTATCAATAGAAATAAGATCAATATATTCTTTTTTGATTGGTTCGAAATATATCACTATTCCTAGTTGAGAAGCTTCTAGCAAACTTAGTCTTACAAACCCATCATTTAATTGCCTTATTTTTGTTAATTTTGTATTTGGCTGATGTTTCTCTTGGTTTATGGCTTTTACTGCTCCCTCAAGGATCTATTCTTGTGGAAGATTTACATCATTCCATTTGATAGATGTGGAGATTATAGTATTAGATCTTGATAGATCTGTATGTAGGATCATTGTTTTCAAGGAGTTTTTTGGTTTAGGACCAACAACATTACCTTATAATGAATTCGATATATTAAAGCCAAAGGAATTGATCCTCGTAACATATCATATCCATGTGTTTTAATTTATATGACCAAAGTTTTTAATATTTGTGTATCTTTTAAGGAGCATGAAAAATTTGGATAACAATCAAACGAGATTGGTCCTGTACAAAGACTGGACTCAATCGAACTCAGAAGTGATTGTTCAAAGTTATTATGTCGAATATCTCTTAAGACAATTAATATTGAGGTATCTAAACCCTCCCTAGTTAAAGGTTTGATTCCTACTTGTATTAGTCCTACATGGAGATATTGAAAACATTTCTTCCTATGTTTTTCAAGAGATTTATAAGAAAGTAGTTGTATTGTTTAAAAAGGTTTTGAAAGTGGAATATCTCTTTCTTCCATTTTGATTATATAGTCTGATTTTAACATACTGAAGAGAGAAGACTCATATATTTCAGATTTCTTAATCCTTGGAATGACCCAGTTATTTACAGCTTTATCAAAATTTTCTATTATTACTTCTTCAGTATTAACTACCTTGTTCACATCTATATTTGATGTAGAGCTAAATGAAGTTGATCTATTAAACATTTCTTCCATTTTTAAACTTTCTTTTTGATTTTGTTTATATTCTGGCTACCAACACCCTGACACATACAGGATTTATTGCTCTTTGAAGAGGCTTATTGTCAACAATATGTTGTGATCGTTCTATTGGTAAAATCGTACCTTGGTGTAGATAGTGACCTATAAATCTTATTTTTGTTTGAAACAAGGACATTTTTGTTTTTGAGAATACAAGCCCATTTTTCTTGACTATATACAAAAATGTTTTTATATTTTTAAAATGTTCTTCTATTGATCTAGAGAATATTAATACATCATCTATATAGACAACACAAAAAAATTTTAAATATATATATATATATATTAGATGAAGGACGGGCGGTACTGTCTAGGATTTTATTTATATATTGCCCTCACTTATGGCGGATGAATACCGTGGTGACATAACTGTGTCCTAGCTACGGGAGACTCTCCCAAAGAAATTAAAGATTAAAGTAGCTATACAAGAGTCTATAAGCAAGTGATAAAATGAGTATATGACTAAAGAAATCATGTATATATGCTACGATTCGCATGGTGTCTTTCGTCCGTTGGAGGTGATGACAGTGTAGAAGCTCCCTATGTAGCACAGAGAAACAGAGATATGAGTAGACCGGGTAAAAATATGGGGAAGGGCAATAGTATATAGATGTGGACAACATACCCACGTCGCCTTGGCCCAGTGAGAGGACCAAGGAAACCATTTAAGGCGATGAGACAACCCAATTGGGAGACGTTCAATTGTCATGCTGCCATGCAAAAACAAGTCCTCCGTTACGCCATAAGTAAAGAAAGAGAGTAACAAGGAATGTAACGCATACCCATGTTGCTCGTAGTCTAATGGACCACGGGCAACCGAAGCTGAATAGAGCCTACCCATATGGGAGACAATGAGTAAATGTTGTAGTCATAGAGGTCTTGGGCCGTTGTGTACGCCTCGCTCAGAATGTCGGAAGGTTGGTAGCATTCTGTCTACAATGATGATACCTCGGAGGGAGGCAGGCAAGTAGGCAAAAGAATCATATGATGTAAAAATCTGAGTGGTAAGTGCTAAATGTGCCTGCAAATGAGCAGGCTCATTTGTTTCTCGAAGTGTATACAAAACCATCAAGGACCTCGACTATAGCAGGATGTGTAATCTATGTATGTCAGGTGCAAGCAAAGAGGAGGAATCAGCTGTGAGATTAACCAATTCAGCGCAATCAACCTCTAAGATTAAATCTCCATATCGTGAGAGATAATACATAAGAGTCATAAAAGCAGCTTCCGCCTCAACCCGCAAAGGCATGTCTAGCCAGAGTGGAAACGATATGGCATGTATAAAAGCACCAGTGGAATCACGTAGAAGGCCTCCACCGCTTGAGTGATGTCGACCAACTACAGCATCAGTATTCAATTTCAGACGTCCGGAAGGAGAAGGTGACCAGCGAATGATCCTCAGCTAATTGGAGCATAGAGGCGATAATCGGGCCGCGACCAGTTAGGGTAAAGTTACGGCTATTTTTGTGCCAGCCATAGATGATGTCCATGTATATAAATCCATGCGAATTGACCTAATAGTCAACTGAGGTGACCAAGTAAGGTCATCAAAGAGAATTGAAGCATACATTTTCCAGATATTCCAGAGCAACACTTCTGGGAAAATGGATTGCATCGCTCCCAAGAAAGTGGAAGAGGGTGAACACCATATATGCAATAGATATGAACGTCAAGACCCGCTAGTGAAAGGCGGTAGATCTATCAAAGCAATAAAATATGTCTAGATCACACGGACCTCTGAACAACCAAAAAAGAGATGTAAGGTAGTGGCACCAGCTGAGCGACAAAATGGACAACAGGACGGGAATACAGTCATAAGGCGACTAAGATTATCAGGAAGTGGGAGTGCTCGCTGATAAAACCGCCATAAGAACAGTTGTATAGCAGGGTACTGCATGCAGTTCCAAATGTGAACATAAGATAATAGACTCGGTTTAGATGGTCAAATTGCAGCGTAAGCCTCTTTTAATACGGATGTTCCGGAGGGAGTAGGACAAATCAGAACAGGAGTAGACTGCACGATATCCAAACATATAGGATGCATAGCACGTATGTGCTTCCATCCAGGGGATTTATATACTCTTGGCAGAAAGTCATGCCGACTGCCATATCGGGCGTGCATATATCGGCCCCATAATAAGTCGCTGCAATGATAAAGATGCCAAACCTTACAAGAGTACGCGGCCTATATAGATAGTAAATCACGCATGCCCATACCTCTTTCAGTCGTTGGAAAGCATAATTTCGACCAAGATGCCAATGATAACGACCAGGACCCCAGAAAAATCGGGCCCACTATAAGATGCAACGGCAATGACGATAGTACTGATTTAGTTAGAAGGAGTCTACCTGCCATCCCCAGTAGCCTTTGCTGCCAACTTCGTAGCTGTCTGTCTACATAAGATAAGAGATCCACACAATGGGAAGCACGTGTAATTCCTTTATGTAGATAAGAGCCCAAGTATTTGAGGGGCAATGGTGACTGCCTCATGTTTAACACTCCAAGTAATTCGACCCTTTTCTGAGAAGAAATTGATGAAGAGAACACTATCGTGCTTTTATGATAGTTAATAGTTTGACCGGAGGATATTTCATAAGATGTAAGAAATCTTTTGACATTCCTCAAATTACGTCTGTCAGCTGCAACAAAAAGAAGGAGATCATCTGCATAGGCCAAATGACAGATAGTAAGTGAAAGGCAGCACATGGGAAACGACTGTATGTATCCACTATGTATATGAGAATGGAGAGCTCTCGAAAAGGCCTTCGCATAATTTATGAAGAGCAAATGAGATAGTGGATCCCTTTGCTTCACCCACCGTGTCGGCTGGAAAAAACCACTTGGGACACCATTGATTAAGACCGAAAAATATGTGCTGCTAAGATGATTATTGACTAATTTAATGAAGAATGGCGAAAAACTAAATCGATCAAATACCGATGTAAGAACTGCCAGCTAACCCTGATCAAAAGCTTTAGGAAGATCAAACTTAATTAAGCAGTTAGACGAGCGAGGAGAATGATCTAGCCAATGAATCATCTCATTAGCTAATAATACATGTTCAGCGATTCCTCTACCTTTTGAAAAACCCTCTTGTTCAGGGGAGATTATTTGCGGTAGCAAGGTGCCCAATCGAGTAGCTATTATCCGAGTCTTAATCTTGCTAAGAAAATACATAGTGCTATCGCCGGTAGTCTGCAAATGTTGTTTGTGTTTTACCTTTTGGAAGCAAGAAGATCATAGTGTGGGCTGCTGCCCTAG
Source organism: Eustoma russellianum (assembly GCA_036186865.1). Classification (NCBI taxonomy): domain Eukaryota; kingdom Viridiplantae; phylum Streptophyta; class Magnoliopsida; order Gentianales; family Gentianaceae; genus Eustoma; species Eustoma russellianum. The sequence goes on along the minus strand of AP025050.1, from coordinate 23,726,648 downwards.
GTAAGGGAAAACCCAGAAAGAATTCTTGCACGGCCTTATAGACATCTGAATGGATAATATCCTAGCAAGTGCCACAGAACCATCCATTGTAGCCATTTGGTCCGGCAAAGCTTTGGGGATCCAATTCCCAAACTGCCCCACGTACTTCTTCTTCCATTGGCATGGCAGTTAAGAAGTCATTATCTACAGCCGTAAAAATAGTTGGGACTGTATCGAGCAAAGCAGGATTGTCATGGGTCGATTGAGCTGTAAACATGTGTGAATAGAAATCTTGCTGCTTGTTGAATATCATGCTGGGCATCACATAATGTACTGTCTTGGCGTTGTATCAGATGTATGAATTGTCGCCTATGACGATCCTTAATGATGGCTTGATAATATGCCGTATTAGCTTCTCCCTCTTTCAACCATTTACACAGGCTTTTTGTTGCCAGTATTCCGTTTTGCATGCACAAGCATTGCGATATTCGGCATGAGCTGCATTTTATGCTGCCCAATTTTCGGCTGTGGGTGATTCATCATATGCTATCTCAGTACGTTGTACCAGGATTCTATATATTTCACCTTACTGAATATGTTGCCAAAGGCCTCTTTATTACAAATGGATAGATCTTGCTTGAGGAGACGCAATTTATGATAGAATCCTCGCATTCGTCCTGTTGTAGGGTAGGATTCCCATTGTTGTCGAGTATAAGAGAGAAACTATGAATGGGATGTCCAAACCGTAAGAAAGAGAAAATGCTTGGGTGTGGCAGGCATAGATTACAGACAATTGATCAATAACGGGCAATGATCAGAAGTGACTCGTGGTAAATATGTAAGTTTGACCTGTTGTAACATGTCAAAGAATAATGTATTGCAAAAGACCCAATCCATCAGCGACGTACTTGGCCCAAACCATGGCCTTCAGCCATGTAAACTGTGTCCCGAGATGTGGTATAGTATGCCAGGATAAGTTATCCACAACAGAATTAAAATCAGACAGTGATGATAAAGAGGGTCGGGAGAGCCCTTGATGATCATACAATGAAAGAAAGGTATTAAAGTCACCAATGATCAACCAAGGAATGGAAGAACCAGTACCAAAAGAGATCAAGTCATCCCAAAGAATGCGATGATCCGCAATAATGTGACGCCCATGCGCATATGAGTGCCAATAAGCAACCTGGGAAGCAGCTAGACGTAGATGGAAATGGGTCACTTGCTCCCTAATTCTAACCTCTTGTACAGATAAAGAATCATCATGCCAAAAACACCATACATGGTCACTACACACAGATAGACTGGAGGAAAATCCAAGCTGAACTTGAGTATGTTGTAATCGGTTGACTGACTGTTGAGGCTCGATAACAAGAAAAATCACGGAATGTTGATGTAATAGTAAACTGAGGTGAGATAAAGAGGTGCGTAAACCTCTAATATTCCATATTAGTAGATGCATTAGGATTGCTGAGAAGATAATTGTGAAGCCCGAATAAAACTGCGGGTAACAACCTGACGTGGGGGACGCGAAACCTGTGAAGCCGGCCGACGATGTTGTTTCTTTACATGTAAAGTAAATCCATCAGAGTCAGTAACTTGAGGTGGCTGAATTAACTGTTCCAACAAAATTTCATCCGGCTGAGGGAGTTGTGCCATGCGATGAGCAATGAGTGCAGAGTCAGCTTGATATTTAGTGCGAAGATCAGGACCAGTAAGGGGTTCATGTTGAGGTGATGGTAGATACACCTTGGTATTAGAGTGGCCATGTATAAGGTCCTCAGTGTTAGAGGGCTGAGAGTGAGTATCGTCAGTGACGCGCCTCAATAGAGCTAGTTCCTGGGAGTGAGTACGTAGAGGTATTACTCCTAGTGGTGGAATAGCGGGTGGTGATACAGCAGAGGCAGATACTGGATCAAGGCGAGACACTCCGTCTGAAGTTGGCAGCGGGACTGCTCTATCGACGAGAATTGTAGCAGTGACTGCAGCGATTGAAGGTGGTGGCTCCAAAATTGGTTTAACAGAGGGGCCTTTTTCTTTCCAAACTTTAGTCAAAGGGTCTAGCTTTGGGTTGTCCGTGGCAGTAGTTGGGCAGTTCCTTGTTTTGTGTCCCAAGACAACATGTGGAGCAAAACAATGGAACATCTTCATAAATCACTTGTTGGAAAAACTCGTGATTCTTACTCTGAATTTGCAGCTTAGTAGGCAATTCTTTTGAGACATCAATTTCAAGACATACATGGGCGACAGAAGGCCCAAATATTTTTTGTGTAGCGGCATCTAAGCGGATAGGAATGCCAATCATTGAGGCAATGGCAAAAAGTGATGCTTAATGATGAAGATATACAGGGAGAGCAGGCAAAGAAATCCATACAGGAACAATTGGCGCATTATACCTAGGATCAAAATCATGGGTGTATTTGATGACGTGCATCGGATAGCCTAGAATGCTCCATGTGTACCGACAAAGCATCGAGTGCAGTCACATTCATGATCAAAACGAATAAGAATATGTGAATTGTCAATTAACCCAGATGTACCGAACCTGTAAAGATGATCTGATCGAAGGCTTTTTTCAATGCATCCATTGATGGTCGACCATACCAGGAAGAACCAACGAGAGTGTGTTGAAATGAATCCATCAAGGAGTCCACTTCCGTGTCAGAGAAGTGAATGGAAGGGCAGCCTTTATATAGGGATGGTGGTTTCGGCTGTATCATGGGCGGAGAATTACCCCGGAGAATATCAGCAAATGAGAGTGGAGCCGAGGGTGCCGCCGACAGCGGCAGCTAACTCATTGAGGAAGACGATCGCCGGGTGCGAAATTGTCGGAGCTCTCAAGCTATATATATATATATATATTTTAATGAAAGACAAATTTTATTAATGAGTAGCCTCACTTGTGGTGGAGGGAAACCTTATTACAACAGTCAAAGTACACGAATAAATGAAATAACGAAGTAATAATGACATATCTCCAGTCGTATATGATATGCCGCATTAAAACCTTGCCAGGTAAAACCACCCTTGTGGATAAAACCCTGGCGAAGGAAAAAGCGTACATATTTATACAGCTGTCATCGATATGTTGCCAATCGAAAATTGAGTACAAGTGTGCGCTATGTAGTGATGATGAAGCCGGGCGATTGAGGCCGTTGATGTTGTGGTATCCGATTCTTGAGCTTGTCTCATCCAGGAAATGCCATACCTCAGAAGAAACCCAGAGGGAAGTTATACCAGTGAAATACAGTCTCCAAATATAGTCAAAATGAGTCATCGAACACATACCAATGTCGCCCTGGCAAAGATGTTGCCAAGGCGACGCTATGAAAACTTGAATCGGTGTCCAATGTGCCGCTGAGTCTGCTAGTGCCAGATGGCAAAATCTCACCACCAGTATGCCAGAGCATAGCCATGGGAAAAGAATGATTAGTATGCAGAGATGAAACATTCGGAAACAGTATAAAGGATCTGCCAAGAGATAACAGTACATACCAGGCCTGCCTGAATCCCGTAGGATGCAGGCAGGGAGAGTTGTGGAACGCCAATCCATATGGAAGACTTGAGCTTAGAAAACAGCACGCAACTGGACTGAAGAAAGATCCAGTAAGATAGCGGATCGCACTAAAGCTGGAAGAGTCTGCGATGAATAAACATGTGTGATCGGATGTAGCATGGCATGTTGAGACAAATAATGTGCCGCCATATTAGCCTCCCGGTAAATGTGATGATAATCTAGCCGGTGAAGATAAATGAGTGTATGAAGGTGCTGCAGATAATAGTTTCCATGAACCATCTGAGGTCGGGCCAACCGAGAGATCATTTGAGCACAATCTGATTCCAATGTAAGGTTGCGGTATAGGGGAAGAAAATATAGTAGTCCAAAAAAAGCTGCCTGAATCTCTGCATTTAGGGGTGTAGTTGGTGGCAATCGAAAAGAAAGCGCTCCCACACAAGCACCCGTGTGGTCCCGCAATATTGCGCCCCCTGCAGCATATTGTCTGCCAACTGCTGCATCTGTATTCAATTTTAATCGACCTGAGGGTGGACACAGCCAGCGGATCAGTGTAGGTCGTGGAGGTGCCAGCGATGGAAGCCAAGAAAAATACCGTCTTGGATTAGCTGCTAGTTTTGTGCCTGCTATTTTCTTGCACCAAATAGCTAGATCATATTTAACAGAAGCCTGAAGAGATGCCAATGTAAGAGTTCGTTGCTCTCCATAAACTAATGATGCATAGCCACGCCAAATATTGTACAATATTATGGCTGGAATGATTATTTGGAAAATCCCAAAGAGAGATGAAAAAGATGATCGATACCACCAAGCCAGTATATATTGGCGCAGATGCAAAGATGAGGGCGAAGGACAATGTAATTCTCCAGCATAATAAATCCATAATGGTCGCACATGTGAACAATACATAAAGATATGGTCTATTGTAGCTGACTCACCCTTGCAGAAAGGACATTGCGTTGGTTGCGAAGCAAGGTACCTGCCAATATAATCTTCAAATGGGAGCGCAGAATGAAAAAGTCGCCATAAGAAGATTTGAATAACCGGCGAATGCTGCTTATACCAAATGAATTTTGCCGATAATACTCGTGGATGAGGGGTACGGCATACATCATATGCACTACGTAATGAAAATTCTCCAATCACATATATATATATATATATATATATATATATATATATATATATATATATATATATATATATGTGTGATTGGAGAATACACATGGGTGGTTTTACTTGGCAAGGTTTTAATGCGACATATCATATATGATTGGAGAATACAGATTATTATAGCCTTATACTTTCATTTTGCATACGCTAACAGTCTGTTGTAATTTGTAATATGATATTCCTCCGCCATAAGAGAAGGTTTAAAATAATAAACGTACTGTTGCTTAAAAATATATATATATATATGTGTATATATATATATATGTGTGTGTGTGTGTGTGTGTATGTATATGTATATTTGTACGTAGCACATATGTATACCTATATCTCCAAAATAGGCCATTTTGTTATAAAAGGCCTTCTTGGCCGCGTGCATATATGTTTATATATATATATATATATATATATATATATATATATATATATATATACCAACTTAATTGTATCTTCTAAAAAAACTTAAGTACATCTTCATATATTATACATTTATGTACTTGCAACATAAACATAATTTACTTAGGCCTTAAAATCTATTTATGGCCGTATATGTATTCTTTTAGGTGAAGGACGGCCAGTACCGTCCGGGTGTTTTATTAATTATATACCCTCACTTGTGGCGGAGGAATACTGTGGCTACATCAAGCATATATCTAAGACGGGAGACTCTCCCAGACTAAGCAAAATAATATTGTAAATAAAAATAAAAATTGAGAAATCGTTACAATCAAATGTTTATCTAATGCAAGAATATATAAAGTATGTATAGGTCCTTCGCCCTGGTGGCAAAATCCCTTAGGCGAAAGATGTTGAAAACCATTGATGCATTGACTATACTCCAGTGATCAGCCTCGCAACCCAAGAAAGCAAACATAAATTTTGTCATAGATGAACCGTATGTAGGATGTTGAGAAGATAGCATGGATAGTAGAATAAGAACATTACCTAGGTTGCCCGAAACCAAGGAGGTATCGGGCAACAGAAATGAGAACGAGCCCCGTCCAGCCATGCCACCGTATGCGAGCGCGATTGGGTAAAAGAGAAGCCTCAGCATTTGAAAATCATCAAATATTAGGAACCTAGTAATATGCAAAAGGACATCAGAAAAAATAGAGAACAATACGTACCCAACCGCCCACATCAGTATGATGCAGGCGGGTAAAAGATAAACGCTCCATCGCTGCTCCTTATACTCGGACATATGGTGTATGGATGTCAGTCTGTAAGCTGCCACGCACAAGAGGTGGAAGAGCCGCCGGTAGAGTGAAAACACTTTTGTGGCCGTGCATGATACCATATTGCGCTAGAAAATATGCTGCAGGGCCGTATATGTATTTATATACTTATATGTATAAAAAATTTTATACACTTTATATATATGTCCCTAACATATAAGTTAGTCAATTTTCATATCTTAACATATATCTTATACATACATGTATACATAAATTGTAATTTAGCCATTTTTACCATAAAAAGGCCTTTTGGCTGATTATTTATTTTTTTTATGAAACAATATTTTATTATGCAGCCTCACTTATGGCGGAGGGAAACCATATTACATAAGAGTCCGCATAAGAAAATAAATGAAATAGAAAGCTAATGAGTGTCAACCTCCAATCATATATAATATGCCAATTAAAACCTTGCCAAGTAAAACCACCCTTGTGGATAAAACCTTGGCGAAGGAAAAGCGTACATATTTATATGATTTGATAGATGTCCTATAACTATGGAATGCCAATAAAAATCTGTCACTGGAATTCTTGAAGTCGTATCATGCTGTGGACATTTTGCTCGTGAAGACGGCTGCAGCAGAGTATAACTTGGTGTAATTGCTTTGGAGCCAAACCATTGCACCTCAGAACAAGACATACAAAGAAGCATTAGCAATGTTGGGCGGAGATAAATGAGTGGAAACAAAAATGTAGCGAACGTACCCATGCCACCTCGATTCAAAAAGAACCAAGGCAGCTTCCAAGTGATGTATGGCAAAAAACTGAAAGAAGTAGAGCAGTGCTTGCGATTTTGTACATGCAGATACTCCAATTTCCAAGCAGACCAACACGTGAATGTCAACCACAGAGAAAAGCATGAGGATAAACAACAGTCGTATAAGAAAATAAGCATGCAGAAAGGCTTAATGATAGATTGATTACGCACCCGCGTTGCCTGTGTATATTGACACATGCAACAATAACAATTAAACACCAACACCATGTGAGATATCTCAGAGGTGGAAAGTGGGAAGCTGCTGTAGATGCATGTGAATTGCTCCACGCACCTCACAAGGAAGCTCTTGTAAGCAGGTATAGCGGCGAACCCCTTGAGAATTATAACCATGTCTCGCTAAAAAGTGTGCTGTTGTGTTGGCCTCTTTAGGACAATATTGCAATGTAACATGGTTGAGAGTCAGAAACACAGTGAGCCTAGCAATTTCATCAGCTAAAGTTCCCGTGATAACATCTCTATTCAGTATAAGAGAAAGTATGGATTTGCAATCCGTCTCCACAATGACATGCGAATAAGCCAACGCATGGTAAATGAGAGAGAATGACATCGCATGTAATTCAGCCTGCAATGGAGGCAGTGGCGGGAGAGCAAAGCTAATAGAGGAGATCATTTGGCCGCGGTCATCCCTCAACACAGCACTACCTGCAGCTGATTTCTTGCCCATAGCCGCATCTATATTAAGTTTGACTTGGCCAGTTGGAGGAAGTGTCCACTTTACCAGATGAAACTTCTTGCGCTATATTGATGGCGCAAAGTGTGAAGACTGAAGTTGTGGTACATGGTGTGCAAATTTTTTGCCATTCATCGCTGCACACCATGTGTAGATTGTCCGACAAACTTGCTCATATAAAGTTCTATAGTTGAATATGTCATTCCCAAATCGAATGGCGGTATACATTTTCCATATTTCCCACGTAACAATAGATGGCATCACAGATTTGAACTGGCCATACATAGTTGAGAGTGACGAAAGACGCCACCATCTACGAATGTACTGTTTTATAGTTTCTTGTCTAGGGAATGGACCAGAGAAGAGTATCGTAACTTCAATCCATATTGGGCAAATTTGCATGCAACCAAGAAATATATGATCCGTGGTATCAGAGAATTGACGACAAAAAACACATCGTGTGGGATATATTGTTTGCCACAACGAAAAATTATCCACCAATGGCAGCGATTTTGTCCAAAGGTGCCAAAGGAATAAGCGCATACCTAGATGAGCATTAGGCCACCATATATAACGATGGTCCGGGGGTATCTGAAACATTGACTAAGCTTAAATAGCTTAACGATGGTTCGTGGGTATCTGAAACATTGGCTAAGCTTAAACAGCTTCAACATTAGTCTGCTCAGAGATGGACGCCCAAGAAGCATCCATTGGAAAATGCTAATACTGAAGTTATCGCATAAGAACATGCTAATACTAAAGTCATAACAGAAGAACCCGCAGTGGCAACAGCAGGAAAAGAGCAGCATAATGATTAGGCACCGAATCATGATGATTTGAGCAGCAAAAATACTTCACATTCCTCTGCATAGCCCAAGATAATAAGCACAAGGCCTTCCAGCTCCCATGCGGTTTAAATACTAACTCGCATGACTTGTCTCGATTGCATTGTTCATCAGCTACAGTCATGGCTACTATAGAGGAAGATATTGAACATAAACTATCACATGCCTCAGATTCAGAGATCCATGAGGATCATGCAGTTGACACTCAAGAATTATGTACGGCAGTTTTGGATGTTGCTAAAGTGTTGGCTAGTACACCACCTTTGGAAGATGGCTCCTTGAATGTGGAACATCCGGATGTGGCACAGGCAGTGGATAATCTATTACAAATCTATACAAGGCGCCTGCACCGTAAAAAAGGTGAAATGACAGTGGCCCCTCCATCTTCCACTGTTACGTGCGGCTGTATACATTGTTCGGACACTTACTTCTCCTCTGCTATATCTCATTGAAGCTATGGAATGTTCGAGGTGTTCACACCTCTCTCACACGCATCCTTTCTGGGTAAGGTGTGGCGTCTATTGGATCGTTTTTTCGATACACAGGGATTTTTAGATCTATTTGGTAATAGCTTGGTCAGTCATCTACATCGAGCAACATCAGACCACTCTCCTTTATTATTGCAATGCACACCGGTTGAACCTCCTAGCCCATCATCATTTCGATTTCTTGACGTCTGGCTCGCACATGCTGATTTTTAGCCCTTTGTTCGATCTCACTGGCAGACATATCCAACAACTGGCGGCTTGTATGGCTTCAATGATAAGCTGTGACGACTAGAGACGGATCTGAGACGATGGAATAAAAAAGTTTTTGGAAATTTTTTTAGTGAGTTATTGGTGGCGGAAGGGGAGACGATACATCCCGAGAGGATTTATGATGCCTCTCCATCTGAAGGTAATCAGGTATCATATCATCTTGCCAAAGCCAATCTCTTGAAGTTACAATCTCGTTCATATCTTTATTGGAAGCAGAAGGCTAACATAAAGTGGATAAAGGAAGGAGATGCTAATACAACTTATTTTCACCAAATGGTCAAGGCAAGGAGGCAGAAACAGGCTATTACTTCTATTCAGAGATTGGATGGGACTGACTGCAAGTCCGTCCTTGCTATTGAAGAGGAGGCGGTCAGATTTTTTGATTCCCTATTCAGTGAAGAGCCTACATTTGATCATTACACTCTATTGCGAAATATTCCACTGGTTTGACAGAGAAAGATAATGATGAGCTATTAGATTTACCGCAGGCAGACGAGGTTAAGAAAACAGTCTGTCACTTAAGTCCCTCCAGCGCATCTGGTCCTGATGGTTTTCCAGGTTCGTTTTATAGGCATTTTTGGAATGACTTGGAATTAGATGTGTTACTTGCAGTCCAAGAATTCTTCTTGGGTATTCGGGTTCCAAGGGTCACGACTGCCTCTTTGATATGTTTGATTCCCAAGACGCCCAATCCTAACATCTTTGCAGATTTTTGACCAATATGTTTGACAAATTTTCTTACAAAGTTAGTCACTCGGATTATTTCCTCTTGCCTTTCTACATTATTGCCTGATTGATATCTTCGAAGCAAGCTGGCTTTATGCCAGGATGCAGTATTTCAGAACAGGTTCTGATGGCAAAGGAAATGGTCCATATTTTAGATCTTAAATGTCACGGAGGATAGGTTATTATTAAGTTGGATATGTCCAAGGCCTTTGATCGTGTCTCTTGGCTATACCTTGAGCAATTGCTTTTGCCATTTGGCTTTCACCCCAGGTTTGTACAGCTCATTATGAATAATTTGGATTCGACCCGATGCTCGGTGCTGGTTAATGGCAAACTATGTGGCTTCTTTCAGCCATCCCAGGGGATGAAGCAAGGAGATCCTTTGTGACCCATACTTTTTATTCTAGCATCTGAGGGCTTCTCTAGGGGGTTAACTTCTTTATTCCTAAATGATAGCTTAAAAGGTTTTAGTAGTGGCCAAGATTCAATGGTATCTCATCTTGGATTCACAGATGACTTGTTGATTTTTCTGAATGGTTCAATTAATAATTTGCAAACTTTCAAAAACTTTTTAGATCAATATCAGCAGGCCTTGGGACAATTAATTAACTATCATAAAAGTCAATTAGTTGCATCGGTCTTGAATATGAGGGATTCTGTGCTGCCTCAAATACTTGGGCTCCTATCTTTTCAAAGGTATTAATCGTTCTCAATATTGTACAGCCTTGCTTGCTCATTTTGATGCCCGTTAAACAGGTTGGTCGCAAAATCTTCTCAGTATGGCAGGCAGAGTAACGCTTACTCAATCAGTCTTTTCGGCCATGCCTTTGCATATAATGGCAAATGCTCATTTTTTATGGGGAAGTGACACCACTGAAGAGTGTGGAACGCGGTTTGTCAACAAAAGGAGGAAGGTGGTTTGGGAATTCGCAATCTTGATGTTTTACAAAAGGCCTATGATTGTAAGTTGTGGTGGATGTATCAGACGTCGACGGCGATTTGGGTGCAGTATCCTAGGCAGAAGTATGGGACGAGAGGTGATATGGCACCTTTATTTATGATTTTGCTGATTAGAAGAGATTATGTAGTATTCATTCCTTTTGTGCTCTACACGTACTAGCCACATCGGATTCTTATCTTGGATGGATGATGAGCATGGGCAATTTACTCTTCGCAAGGCATATGCTTCTTGTCGAACGCAGGCCAGTAGTTTCCTTTAGGCCAATACATATGGTGGAAAGGAACTCCTCCTTAGGGTGAAGTGTTATTGTGGAGATTGTGGTATAATGGACTTCCTATGCGGGACAATACTTGTGCATGGATGGTAGCATATATCCAACATGTTATGTGTTTTGTCGAGGAGCATCAGCAATGCAAAATCATACTTTCTATGCTTGCTCAGTGATTCATGCCATATAGAGTCATCTCTCTTTGGGTTTTCTCTGGACCGCCACCTACTGAATTAACTTTCAAGCAATATTTGAGTGCATGGTGGCGTCATGCAAAGAGCACCACTATGACAGGCCAGCTAGCTGCAATGGTTCCAATGCTTGCTTTTTGGTCCATCTGGAAGGAATATGCAGCAGTACATTTTGGGGAAAAAACTTTTCATTAAAACGCCTTAAGGAAAGAATAAGAGTTCTCAAATTTGCAGCTTCACTTCAGCCCTTACTATATGCAAATTACTCACCACCTTTATGGTCAAGGAAAATGCAAGTTATTAGACGGGGATTACCGCCGACGGGTAAGTTAAAGCTTAATATAGATGCTGCAGCAGGACGTCGAGGGGCGGTTCTGCGAAATGATGAGGGCCGACTGATCTGCGATATATGCTTTCCTTTGCCGATTTTGACTCCTTTGCATGCAGAGTTGCAGGCTATGTTATTTTCTCTAATTTATTTTGCAACATTGGGTTTTTCCAGATTTATATTAAGATAGTCTGTAAGTCCTTGCTAAATATGATTAGTGGTTCAGCATCTCTTACATCGCGACTGGGCATAGATTACAAACGGTTGCTACTGCTCCTGAGCTGCATGCATGTCACACTCTTATATATACCACGAGAGGGTAATTCCGTAGCACATTTTCTTGCATAGCATGGACTAATGCAAGGACGCATGTACACATTTCGTCGTCGAGTGGATCTTCCTCATATGACACGTGGTAGCTTGCACGCAGATATTCACACACCCTATATCTGCCGATGACATCTATTTCGGACATTACATGTTTTCTCGCCTGCATCTTTTTCATGCAGGTGGCTGGGTGATTTCTGTAATGTTTTTACATTATGTGTTTCACAGTTGTTAACATTCCTGATTATAGCTGTCTATTCATTGCTGAGGATCTTTATCTATCGAATGATGCCTAATGCTGGATGTTTTCTACCCAATGTCGGATGGGATGGCATACCAACTTCGTTGCACGTATCTGCTTGGGATACGGGCAACCTAGGTACTCAACTCAAATTTGCTTCTCTCTTTGCTTTTGGATTTGTTAACTACCTCTTATATGCAATATTTCACATGTTTATCATTTTGAGGTACACACAAAAGCAGTGCCAACGAATTCCCGCATTGAAGATGAGACAGATTTCCTTTGATGCTACGAGTGGGGAAATTTCATTTTCCTATGCATTTGATTGTATTACACTTATTATTTCGATTTACACATTGCTACTTTCTAGTATCTTACGTTTTCTACATAACATTTCTCTTTTATACTGTCTAGTTTGGGAGAGCCTCCCTCCATAGACAGGACTGATGTTGAAACCACGGTATTCCTCTGCCATAAGTGAGGGTTCTTATATTAATAAAATATTCGGACGGTACGCACTTTTGCGTCGGTAGTGTCGGCTTCATCCTCCTCTGTTGCGCCAATTGCTCCAAAGTTAATATCAAAACACAAAGGCCATCCGCTTATTGCTTTTACAGACGACGAAATAGACGCTTTAGCCGCCCCATACCGGTTAACGCTCGTTGGGACCTTTTGGTATGGCCGGCCGCCGTTGAAGATCATCCGTGATGTTTTTGATCGTATAGGATTTAAATCGGATGTCAAGATCACCCTTTTGGATCAGTCGCATATATTGCTGCGTTTTTTCCATGAACCGGATTATCTACGATGTTTCTACCGCCGCTCATGGACCATTGCCGGATGTTCAATGCGTGTCACTAAGTGGACCACCGATTTTGATCCCTCCTCCGACGCACCCATTGTTCCAATCTGGATTGCCTTTCCAAATTTACCTGTTCATTACCATCAAAAGGAGGCACTTTTTGAAATTGCTCGTATTGTGGGACAACCGATCAAGCTTGATGTTGCTACTGCCGATGGACTCCGACCTTCGGTGGCTAGGGTTTGCGTGGAAGCGGATATTTCCATGGAGCTTCCTAAGAAATTCTTTTTGCAAGGAAAAAACAAAATTGTTTCCCAGCAAATCATTTACGAAGATCTCCCATCGTTTTGTTCAGAATGCCGCCGCTTAGGGCACTCGGTGGCCGCATGTGGCGGCTCTCCACAAGAGCCTCGAGAAAAGCCGCCTAAACCTACTACTCGGTGGACACCAAAGAAAGTTCAAAAAGATGCCACCTTGCATCAGCCTAGTACGGATTTGGATACATCGCAGGCTGATATCCACGAAAAAACTTTGAATCCTACTCAGTCGGACGAATTAGATGATATCACCAGGAGCCGTAATCCGCCGGCTGCAGGAACATCGGTTTCAGAGGCACATCCGCCTGTCATTGTGCTGCTGCAAAATATGGATGCTTGTGCCCTCCCATCCTTTCCTAATGTGCTCAGTCACCCTAATTTGCATGAGATCCCATGCACGTCGATGCCGCATGAAAATGCTCCAGAGGATGACCCAGATATATGTCAAGTCTCAGATTCGGACGCAGACCATCTGGTCCACCCGGTGGTACATAATGATGCAGCATCTAAATCCGCCTTTCAACAATCGATGATGGAAGCAGCGGACTCAATTACTCATCGTTTATCATCCAGACCACCCCTCTCCAGTGATGAAGAGATTTTGCAATCTTATTTCGCCGGGCAAGCTCCTGACACTGAAGGTTTTATCCCGGTAGCCCCCAGACGTCGCCGTCGGCTTAAGACTGAGCTGCCTCCGAGACCGCCACCCACGATTGTTACACGCAGTGCTTCCCGTATGAGCTCCACTCCCCCAACAACCTCCTCATGAATGCGCTCACATGGAATGTTGGAGGTCTTAGAACCTCTTTTTCACGTTTGCAGGTTTTGTTGCGTAAGTTCAAGTTGGACATCTTAATAATCATTGAGCCGAAGCAGCGTCCATCAAAGCTTGTTCATTATCGTTTGACAATGGGATTCTCTCATGCAGTTGACACGTGTCAAGGTAACATTTGGATTTTTTGGAATTCTTCGTTGTTGCAACTATTAGAGATTAATCACGGTACTCAGACTTCTTCGCTTATCTTTACTTTTCGCCCAACACAAACAATCTTTGTATGGTCTGTGGTGTATGGAAGACATACAATATTAGATAGAAGACCACTTTGGGATGCCTTGCAGAATGTTAGCAACAGTAACACAGTCCCATGGATCGTGGGAGGTGATTTCAACACCTTTCTGTCTTTAGATGAACACTCTGGACGATCAACACCTCCACTTCGCACTTTATCGGATTTTCAGCATTGTGTGGATGTTTGTGGTTTGCAACAAATACCTTTTCAAGGATCGCCCTTTACTTGGTCTCGTGGGTCTGGCCAAGGGCGTATTATGCGACGACTGGACAGATATTTATGCTCAGTTTCTTTCTCCAATTTGTTTTCTGATATGGTGGTGCGTCACTTATCTAGAGCTACATCTGATCATGCGCCATTGCTTCTTACTTGCACCATCTCTTCTACACCGACTATTGCTCCGTTCCGATATATCAATGCCTGGTCTTTGCATGCGGATTTTTTAGCTTTTGTAAAAGACATGTGGCAACAATATCCAACTATTGGAGGCATGCGTGGCCTTTACTACAAGTTAAACAAACTCAAAAAAGAGCTCAAAAAGTGGAATACGCAAGTGTATGGCAACATCTTTGATAATGTGGCCCAGGCAGAAACTATTTATCAGCGTGCTGAAAAGGAATTTGATGCGGATCCTTCTTCTTCAAATCGCACTGCCCTATCTTTGGCACAAGCACAGCTTATACAAGCAACCAAGGCACAAACATCTTATTGGGCTCAGAAATCACGTGTTAAATGGATTGCTGAGGGAGAGTCCAATACAGCATACTTTCATGCATTGGTGAAAGACAGACATCGACGCCTTCACATCCGAGAGATAAGAGATTCGTCAGGCATTGTTCTTCATGATAATGCGGCACTTGGAAATGAAGCTGTCACCCATTTTCAGAACCTTTTCACGAAGGAGCAGGTTTATGGGGTTGCTGATTTCCTTCGTCATATTCCTTCTCTTGTAACTCATGCTGATAATGAGATGTTAATGGCCATTCCGGATGCACAAGAAATAAAGTCTGCTGTATGGAACTTAAGTCCTACCAGTGCCGCCGGACCCGATGGTTATAACGGTCATTTTTTCAGAACATGTTGGGAGATCATACACCTTGACGTTATTCTTGCTGTTCAAGAATTTTTTCTCGGAATCCCTCCACCACGGCAAATGCTATCCTCCATGATTACATTAATCCCAAAGAAGACGTCTCCGGCAACATATACTGATTTTCGCCCCATTTGTCTATCTAATTTCATCAGCAAAGTTACCACTAGAATTATCGCCTCACGCTTGAATCACTTGCTGCCAAAAATTATATCCGCGGAGCAAATTGGGTTTTTAAAAGGGCATGACATAAGCGAGCATGTATTGTTGGCCAACGAGATGGTTCATTTGCTAGATAGACCTACACATAGTGGAAATGTCATGATCAAGCTTGATATGGCTAAAGCATTCGATCGTGTTGATTGGTCTTATTTAGAATCCATTCTAGCACGTTTTGGATTTGCGCCAAGGTTCACTCGTATCATACTGAACAATATGCAGCTGTCCAAGTTATCAATCAATGTCAATGGCACATCTTATGGTTTCTTCTCACCCACACGCGGAGTCAAACAAGGGGACCCTCTCTCCCCTCTTCTTTTTATAATTTGTTCAGAAGGTTTCAGCCGTGGCATAAACAGATTATTTTCAGCGAATGAATTGCACGGGTTTGCGCTTGGCCGAGTCCCCCCTGTGTCTCATTTGGCATACGCGGATGACCTACTGATCTTTTTAAATGCATCAACCTCTAATCTTCAGAAGTTTC
Source organism: Eustoma russellianum (assembly GCA_036186865.1). Classification (NCBI taxonomy): domain Eukaryota; kingdom Viridiplantae; phylum Streptophyta; class Magnoliopsida; order Gentianales; family Gentianaceae; genus Eustoma; species Eustoma russellianum. The sequence continues at coordinate 23,710,675 of AP025050.1, read as the reverse complement.
AGTCTTTTTTGCATGCTTATCAGCAATCTTCTGGACAACTAGTCAACTACTCAAAAAGCCAGATTGTTATGAGTTCTTACATCACTTCACCACAACAACAGAATGTAATCAGAGTTTTAGCCATGCAGCCGTCCACATTGCCCATTAAATACCTGGGCTCTTACTTATATCGGGGAATTAATAGGGCACATTATTGTGTATCTTTGCTTCAGCATTTCGATGCTAAGCTAACTGGTTGGGCCAGTCGACTTCTCTCTCCTGGCAGCCGTCTGTTATTGTTGCAAACTGTTTTGACTGCAATACCGCTGCACTATCTTGCTGCTGCCCGCCTACCTAAAAGTGTCATAGCTGCTATCAATCGCAAAATGACAACCTTTTTATGGGGTGCAAAATATACATGGTCAGCTATACATAATTTATGCTATCCAGAAACCGAAGGAGGTTGGGGAATCCGCAGTTTAGAACACATCCAGAGGGCTTATGACTGCAAACTATGGTGGTCATATCACACAACGACTTCCATTTGGTCGCAGTACATGCATTCTCGGTACGGCTTGCGTTCTGATTATATTCCCCGTATTTATGATTCCCCCAGTTGGAAAAGAATATGCTCCGTTCATGAATTATGTCTACAGCTCACAATAGACTTTCCTACACCGTTGTGGCGCTCTAGTCCCTCTGGTATATTTCGCCTGCGTCTAGCATATGACGATGTGCGGCCACATCGCGCCCAGTTGCTATCGCACAAGTTTATTTGGTGGCGAGGTATTCCAAATACAATCAGCATATTTCTCTGGCGATTATTACACTCTGCATTGCCGTTTGAAGACAATCTCCGCCATTTCTCTATCAATTGCCCAACTATTTGTCCATTCTGTCGGAGTGCGTCGGCAACAGTAAATCATATTTTTCTCACTTGTTCCGTTGTAAAGCAGTTTTGGCTGAATCTCTCTGGGGTGCTGGATGGCCCTCCAATGCAGCAACAGCATATTCGACCACACCTCCTGCAGTGGTGGTTAACGTCATCTACAAAGACTCTTAAAGGCAATTTTCGGGTAGTTGGGCCTATACTGCTCTGCTGGAATATATGGAAGTTATATACCAATCACACCTATGGTGATGGTGATCTGCCTATCACAAAAATTTCTCAGCTTACACGGCAGTCATGCTATGATTGGTCTTCGTCACTCTCGGGATCTACTTTGGCTCAATATGTTCCATCCCTCATACAGGCGGGCTTCTCTCCAATACTTCGCCCCAAGCACATTACACCTTTAAAATGGCAGCTTCCTCCATCTGGGAAACTGAAACTGAATGTTGATGCTTCAGCTGGGCAATCATTCGCCACTGCTGGCTCTATCCTGCGTGACTCAAGTGGACGCATGATAGCTGCTCTCTCATTCAGACTTCCGCTATTGTCTCCACTGCGAGCAGAGTTGCATGCTGTTGTTTATAGCATATTGTTCTTTGGCCTCCTTCACAGACATTTGCTAATTGAAACTGACTGCAGCCAGTTGCTGTTACTATCCAGTTCTCATTTACAACACTTACCAGAATACGCACGTCTCCAGGAATTGTTGGCTCTTACACACAGCACCATATCATATACGCCTCGCGAAACGAACATGGTGGCCCATTATTTGAGTCACTATGCTCGCATGCATCCACTTCCTCAACGTTTCACTTCGGCAGATCAATTACCATTCACGGCTCGTGGGCATTATTATACTGATGGAGTCATTCATGTGCTCAGAACATAACAAAGGGGCCTACACAGTCTCTATCGTTGCCTGCATTGCTATTATGCAGGCAACTCCGGTATGCGATGCCATTACTCTTACGTTTTCCTTTATCACGATTCATTGGAGAATTGCCTTGCATTGTTTTCAGTTGCCCGTAGTCTCTAAACTGCGGGCAACTTGGGTGCGTGATTGGAGACACTGCTTCACTTTTACTTGCGCTGTTTCTTTGTTATATACTTACTCTTTTCTTGCTGTTTTGTGCCGAGGAACAATGCTCACGCTATCTCGGTTAAGGAGACGGGAATCCACATTACTTCATCAACAATGGCTTCAGAGGGGAGATTCAACGAACCTTTGGCTGGACTTACACAATCGCTCCGCACATTCATCGCCATCCACAACATTTGCATTACAATACGCATTCATTATGTATCATTGTTTACAAACCAATTATATAAATATGTACGCTTTTTCCTTCGCCAAGGTTTTATCCACAAGGGTGGTTTTACTTGGCAAGGTTTTAATGCGGCATATCATATATAATTGGCATAACTACCCTATATCGGCTGTTGTCTATTCGGTTTTGATTCATATACTTTTTGTAATATGGTCACCTCCGCCATAAGTGAGGCTTCTTTCTTAATAAAAAGATCCCCTTTTATTTAAAAAAAAATATATTATGTAAAGCAATTGTATTCAAAACCCTCTCTTGTGGCGGAGGAAAACCATATTACAGCAAAAGCAATTGTCATCATAAGAGAAAAGCGAATGAAGAAAAGTAAGTATGCGCAACCTCCAGTCACATACGATATGCCGCATGAAAACCTTGTCAAGTAAAACCACCCTTGTGGAAACCTTGACGAAGGAAAAAGCGTAGATATTTATATGAATAGGTGGTTGAAGATATAATGAGTACAATTGTGTATGAGAAGAAATAATGAAAAGAAACATTGTCCTTCATCGGCCGGAGACATGCAGGTCGGTGGTGATGTAGATAAACAGGAAAGCCAACGGAATCCTTCATGTCAACAGCAAGCAATATGACGTTTTCTTCCATCGCCTTCGGCATCCAACACCTCGTGGAAAGTGCACAAAATATATGTAAACACACCTATGAATTTGGTCCACAGAATAAGCATGACGAGAGAAAGGAAACCATACCCAAGTTGCCCGTAGCCAATCGAGCACGGGCAACCTCCAGTTGATATTGCTATAACGCCCACTCCAAGCTAGCACCAATGCGCGTTGTTACCATTCACAGTAACTCTCAAAAAATAAAAGAAGTTATCCAAAGATACAGGAAAATGACAAACGGATTGTTGAAAGAAACACATATGACATAATGTTAAGGTGACATACCAAGGCTGCCTACGCCAATAATGGACATAGGCAACCCCAAACGTTGAACGCCAATCCATCATGATACTCATAGACGGAAATTAGGAAGAGTGGTACCCAAGATCATGGATCCTCGCACATTTCAAGGCAGAGAAGACACCGATGAATGTATTGTTACTCCTGCAGCATGCAGGCCATAACGCGCTAGCATATGCGCAGCAGTGTTTGCCTTGCATGGTCACTAACAGAGAGTAGACGCATTGAGGTATAGCAGCATGATAGTCCGCCGTATATCCACTGAACAAGACCCATTATATTGTGAAGGATTGGCTATTAACTTCAATAACATTCTGCAATCAGTTTCCACATACAGTCCCTCATATGTCATGGCATAGAAGAGAAGAGAGTAGAGAAAGGCCATAAGTTCAGCGCGAACAGGCGTAACACACGGCAATGCAAAACATACCGCAGAGATGAATGTTCCTGAAGCATTACGTTGCACAGCACCCGCTACTGCTCCACTGCGACCAACAGCAGCATCCACGTTTAATTTTATTCTACCAGAGGGGGGCAATGTCCACCTCACTAACCTGTGATGGCGAACCGTTATGTGTGGCAAAAATCCCTGATCAGCTAAATGAGGAATGGGCTGCACAAATTTACAACCTTGCACGGAAGCGCACCAAGAATATATATGACTACGGACACAATCAAAGAGATGCCAATAAGAAAAGCTACAAGGATCTACCTCCATTGCCGCCATCAACCATATTGACGCGTAGTGCATCTCATGTTATTCAGCGAAGTTCCTCTAACCTTACTCAATGAATATATTAATATGGAATATTCAAGGCATGCATGCCTCCCTGCCACGGCTACACAATTTGATTCGTGAACATCGATTGAATCTACTTACTTTGATTTAACCTAAACATGCTCCATCACAAATAACTGGGTTTGGTTTACGTCTTGGTTTCTCGCAGTCTTATGCCTCGCAGTCAGAACATATTTGGTTTTTTTGGTGTGACAATGAGTTCCATTTGCTTGCCATGCAGGACAATGATCAAGTGGTCCATTTCACATTACTGTCGCTATCATTGCAGTATACTTTTGTACTTTCGTTGGTCTATGCAAAACATACACCCTCTCAGCGTCACATTCTATGGCGTTCCTTGTGTGAATTCACTACGACATTGCAATTACCCTGGCTTGTGGGGGGGATTTCAATACTTTTAGATATCTGGACGATCACAGTGGAAGATCCACTCCTTCTCTGACAGCTTTACAGGATTTTAATGAGTGTATCGAAGCCTGCTCTCTTATGTCCCCTCCATACCAAGGCACTAGGTTTACATGGGCAGAAGGCAGAGGTCTTGGCCAAGTTCGACGACGCTTGGACTGGATTTTTGTCAACTCTATGTTTCAAGATAGGTTTGAGAATTTGCAGTTAACTCATTTACCTCGTGCGACATCTGATCACACTCCACTACTATTGTTATGCAAAATGGGTTCTCTGCTATCCCGTCACTCCTTTCGCTTTTTAGATGCCTGGCTCCATCATTCGGATTTTCAACCCAATGTGCACAATGCTTGGCAATCATATCCCACAACAGGTGGCATGCATGGATTCTATAAGAAGTTATTTGCCTTAAAAGATATACAAAGGTGGAATAAAGATGTTTTTGGAAACATTTTCAGTAATCTGAAGCATGGAGAAGACTTGCTGACTAACGCAGAACAGAGATGGGATGAAACACCTACGAAAGATACGCGACACGCCTATTATAAGGCCAAGGCGGATTATTTGCTTGCATCGAATTATGAATTGTATTTCTGGAAGCAAAAGGCAAGAGTTAAATGGCTAAATGAAGGTGATGCTAATACCCAATATTTTCATTCACTTGTCAAAGGTAAACGCACACACCTTCGAATACAGCAAATACGAAACTCCGCGGGCATCCTACTAACTAGCCCGGATAATATCATGGCTGTTGTAGTCGAGTTCTATACTGAATTATTTGCTTGGGACGAAACACAAAACCACTCCGAGATCCTTTCACACATTCCATGTATAATATCTGAGCACGACAATCTCATGCTAACACAGCTTCCATCAGAGTTGGAGGTAAAGACAACAGTGTGGAGTTTAGATCCTCAGAGCGCAGTAGGGCCGGATGGATATCATGGTAATTTTTATCGATCATGCTGGACCATAATACATTCTGATGTACTTAAAGCGGTGCAGGAGTTCTTTCTTGGAGTTCCGCAACCAGCAGTTATGGCTAGTGCTTTACTTACTTTGATTCCGAAAATACAATTACCACAAACATTTAGCGATTTTCGTCCCATATGTCTTACAAATTTCTTGAGTAAAGTCTGTACTCGTATTATCGCAACACGACTGGGGACACTATTGCCAAGGTTAATCTCACCGGAGCAAACAGGATTCTTACCCGGCCATGATCTATTGGCACAAGTATTATTGGCGCATGAAATGATACATATGCTGGATAAAGGGGGATCTCAGCTATGCTTGAAATTAGATATGATGAAGGCGTTTGACTGGGTAAGCTGGGAGTACCTTGAGATATTATTGCACAAATTTGGGTTTTCAGATTTTTTCATTCGCGTGGTTATTAACCATCTCAGTGCCAAGAAGTTATCAGTTTTAATAAATGGAGAACAGTCATCATCGTTTCGACCATTTAGGGGTGTAAAGCAGGGTGATCCGCTGTCCCTGTTGCTGTTTATTTTGTCATCAGAGGGTTTTAGCAGAGGCTTAAAGTCACTTGTTGCGGCAGGCCACATCTAATCTTTTCGGCTAGGACGTATTCCCTTTGCTATCACCCACTTGGCCTATGCTGATGATCTACTTATTTTTCTTCGAGGAACACAGCGTAACCTTCGTCGTTTTCGTGCGTTCTTAACTCAGTATGAAGCAACATCGGGACAAAAGGTTAATTATCACAAAGGTAGTTTCATCCCTTCGGCAAATATCGCCCCACATCAGCGACGCATTTTCAAGGACATTCTTGGTATGCGGCTTGATTCTCTCCCTTTTCGGTATATGGGTTCATATCTTCACAAAGGTATTAATAGATCAGTGTATTGCTCCTCGCTGTTACAACACATGGAGGACTGCCTGCAAGGTTGACATGCCCGACTCCTCTCACAAGCAGGACGTTTAGTTCTGCTACGTTCAGTGATTGTTGCACTTCCACTACATATTTTAGCAGCAGGTGGCTTACCAAAATCAGTCATCCGAATAATCAACAGAAAGATGGCTTCTTTCTTTTGGGGAAACCGGCATCATTGGGTATCATGGTCAAGAATTACATTTCCTATTGAAGAAGGTGGATTAGGGCTTCGTGATCTTAATCAGTTACAACAAGCATATCGTTGCAGAATTTGGTGGACATACGAAAAAAATGACACTTTGTGGAGTCAATATATTCATATGAAGTATGGCAGAAGAGGAGATTATAGGCCGCGACTTCCAGACTCTGCGATATGGAAGTTAATCTGTCGCATACATCCCACGTGCACATCCCAGACGACCGGTTCGGATTCTTTCCTTTCGTGGACACCGACTTCTCCTGGGGAATTCACTCTCAAATCGGCATATGATATTTGTAGGACATCCACATCCACACAGCTGTCAGCAAAATTTATTTGGTTCAAGCAGCACTCTCCATCCACGAAAATTTTGCTGTGGCGCATATTCAACTCTGCTATGCCATTTGAGGACTACATTGGCCGATACTCCGTGGCGCGCCCTACGCAGTGTCCGTTTTGAAAGCACCATTCAGCCTCTGTTGATCACGTCTTCCTCTGCTGTGATCGCATCTGTCAGGTTTGGGCTTTTTTGCTTCGGAACTTCAGGGATTGCTCCCGGCATCGTTAAGTCTGTGACAATATTTGTTATCTTGGTGGTATCACTCCACATCTTCAACATTACCTGGGGTTTTAAAAATTGTTGTACCAGCTATAACTGTTTCTAACATCTGGAGGCACTATGCTCAGCTCACCTATGGGGATTCGACATCATTTTCGGCCGCAATGCTGAGGAATTCCATACACTTTGACATTAATATGTGGATTCAGAAAATACGGGGTTCCAAACTCTCTGCAGGACCAAGTCTTTCCCTTTCCTGGATCCCACGACTTCATCCTCTGCGTCACAGGATTGTTAGATGGAAATGTCCACCATCAGGTAGACTCAAGTTGAATGTTGATGCAGCAGTTGGTCGTCGATATGCTGCGGGGGGGGGGCAATCTTGCGCAATCATACTAGTGCTTGTGTGCGGGCCATCTCCTTCCGGCTGCCTTCGTGCACTCCATTGATGGCGGAAATTCGGGCTACTTTATTTGGCCTATTATATTTTCTTCCTTTCTTCCGATTGATTATGATAGAATCTGATTGTGCACATCTGGTGTCGAGACTACATCAACCGCAACGGATTTTTGGCAATTTTCATCTGCACCTCTTACATTCGTTACTCCAGTCACATAGACTGGAAATAACACATACGTATCAGGAGACCAATATGGCAGCTCACTACTTAGCTCAACACGCAATACTTTGCCCTGAGACATGATATTTCAATAGTCATAATCTCCCAGCCTTGGTACGAGCCTCACTACTTCTAGACCTCACTTCGGCTAACCTGCGCACAGGCTGATACTCATGTCTTCCTAATGGATTGGAGCACCTCGGATTGTTCTGCCCGTACTATTATGGATACGGGCAGGCGCGGTATGACTTATATTCCTCTGCTCTACTGCTACATCTTATACCTTCTCAGCACTTATACTGCTTTCTTTTCTTTCTCAATATTTGGCTGGCGGATCAATTACACTACACACCCGGATTGCTGCAACCATGGTCGCACTACACAAGTCTTCCATCAGGATTGGCAGTTTTGCGTCCTCTCTGCTTGTACTCTATTGGGTGCAGGCAGACTCGGTATGGTTTACATTCTCTCACACTGCTGGATTTCCGTATATATTACTCGGCCCTCTCACATTTTTTCTGCTTTCTTTGTATATGTTTTATACCAACACAATGATGGGTTCCTCTAGCTTCGGCGTTTCCACTCCGCAACGAGCATTGTTTGCGCAATATTCTTCACATCAAATGTCATGGAATATTCACTGAAGCAGGTAACTCCTGATGCAAGTCTACCTCATGGTTTGGCGTGTCTTGAAATCTCTGCCGGCACATTAGATTGTGCAGGCAGGCATGGTATGATCCTCATCTACTTCATTTCCCGCATTGCATTCCATCAAATAATACTGCTTTACTCAGCTAATCGATTCTCTTATGCATGGTTGCGGACCCGTTTCGGCCCCGTTCTCTCGCCCGCTCACATGAGAGCCACTCTGACAAAGGACCAACTTCGGACAAAGATGCTCGGCAAGATCTTGATTTTAGTGCATTCATGTAATCTCCAGGATTATTTTTCTTTTCACTTATTCGATAGAGTATATCAACACTCCGTCTATATAAATATGTACGCTTTTTCCTTAGCCAAGGTTTTATCCACAAGGGTGGTTTTACCTGGCAAGGTTTTAATGCGGCATATTATATATAACATGGATGTTGATAATCGCATACTCCTACCCTTGTCATCTTTCTTTTTTGCAATAAGGTTTTCCTCCGCCAAAAGTGAGGGCTCATGCTAACAAAATTTTGAAAATCAAAAATATATATATATATATATATATATATATATATTATTCTGGAATTGTTCATATGCTTTGTTTATTTCATTATCTGAGCTATCAGAATTTTCAGATTTATTTGAAGATTCATTTTCTTCTAAATTATTAATTTTAGAAGAAGTAACTTCTTTTTCTTTATTTCTAGTTCATTTTACACAATGATTTTTATAGCCAAGAAAATACTAATAAAAGAATATGGTTTTTTTAAACATTATTGCAATATTAGAAAACAAATACAAGAAGAATATTATGAATTTATAAATATTCATAAAATGAACATATATTTCTTTGATTGGTTTCAAATATATGCTTCATAAGATAATATAGAATTTCCTTTTAAAACTTTAAACCCAATAATTGAAAAACCAAAAGAGTGGATAACCATCACATCACCAAAAAAGATAGTGTCAAATCATCCACCTTTAGCATGTATAAAATTATATGTATCAGGGAATCCAATAGGTGCTATTCCTTATAAAAATATGACAGAAGATTCTCTTATTAATACCAAACATATTATTCAATAAAATAATTATACAAGTACACATCTACATACAATAGGAAAAAAATTAGATAAGTTAGAAAAATATTATCAAACACAACCAATAAAATCTATGAGTGAAGAATTACCTAACCAAAAATTTAAACAACCATTATTCAAACCCTTTCAAATATCATCTTCTAGTATGCAACCTATATCTAATAAAGATGATTTCAACCAATTTATAAAACAACAATTAAGTCGTGTAGAAAAAAATTTAGAAAATAGTAATTCTATAACAAATGAAGTAGTAGCAGATTCAAATGTTAATACTTATATAGCCAGCAGAACTAGAAATAAAGAAAAAGAAGTTACTTCTTCTAAAATTAATAATTTAGAAGAAAATGAATATTCAAATAAATCTGAAAATTATGATAGCTCAGATAATGAAATAAGCAAAGCATATGAACAATTCCAGAATAATAATTCTAAAGGCAATAAAATAGAAAAAATAGAATGAGATAAATCTATAGTACAAGTACAAATGTCTATCGATTTAAAAATAAAACATATTTCCCAATATCGTTTTAATGCACAATCAATATATTCTTGGAATATAGATGGAATGTCAGAATATCAAATAATTAATGTATCACAACAAATGACAATGGCAGCAAAAGCTTATAGAACTCAGTTAACACCTGATGATAAAGCAGTTGCTGAATATCTTATTTCTGGGTTTTCTGGACAACTTAAAGGTTGGTGGGATCATTATTTAACTCCAATACAGAGACAAAAAATATTAAATGCAATAAAAGTTGATGAAGAAAATAATCCTATAATTATTGATGAAGGAACAATATTTGATTCTGTTGCCACATTTATATTATGTATATCTTTATATTTTATAGGTGACCCATCACATATTAAAGATAAAAATGAAGAATCATTAGCAAATTTAAGATGTAGAAAACTTAGTGATTTTCAATGGTATAAAAATACTTTTCTAACCAGAGTCATGATTAGAGAAGATTCCAATCAACCATTCAAAAAAAACAAATTGCGTATAATAGAAAGAGAATAACTACACCGGTGAAGCCCGTACATGAACAATTTTTATTACACAAATCAAGGATGCAATCTCAGCTTGCAATGGCGAAGGACCCTGAAGAAATGCAGAATATTTTGATGAAATTTGCTTCTTTATTACAAGAAGCAAAACCATCATCATCTTCAGGATCGACGAATGCAGTTGACGAAGACATTGATTTGATAGAATAGATTGATCATTGTAATATTTGCAATATTTGTAATATTTGTATATTGATGTAATATTTCAATGATGTAATACTTGTTATATCTCTGATATAACATGATTTTTAAAAAAATTAAAAAAATTTTATTAAAATATCAAGCGGAAAATGACCAGTCAACAAATAATGGAGGGACCCTTATTTTGTCCATATTCCCCTCAAAATTCCTATAAAAGGAGGGGGTATGCAACCCAGAAAGAACACAAGTTTTTCTTACCATCTTTCTTACATTTTCTCTCTCTCCATTCTCCCTCTCCATTTCCATCCAATATTTGCCATCCTTTCTCCAATATTCCTCCAAACCAAGAACACTTTATTTGTTCTTGAATATCTTCAATAGCTTTGAAGCCAATAACCCTGAAGATCACCAATCTTCAACAATAATTGTATCTCCATATTTTGAAGAAATATATATGGTATGAATTGAATTCTTTTATTTTTGAGTTCTTTAATATTCTGTTCTTAATTTTATTTATTGCTTTTATGTATTATATATCTATATAATTGGGTCGGTATATACCGTCTAATTTTATTATTGTTAATATTGTTATATATATTATATATATCTGGTTATATATATTAATATATAATATATATATATATTATATATGGCTGGAATTAGTTCTGCTTAACCTTATTCCCCTCTTCCTTTTATATTTACTGTTCTTTATTTATCTTCTTGGGGAGTTTAATCAACCCCTTTTAAATTTTGTTAATTTTTGTGTGTGTGTATATATATATATATATATATATATATATATATATATATAATTGGAACAAAAGAAATATTCGGCCATGCCCTTGCAGCGAATCCCTCGGCTGGCGGCGTAGCCGCCACCGCCGCAAGTTGCCTGCTTCCGATCACCGCCTCCCTCAACCCCTCCGACTACCGCCATGACTGATTCTGTAGCCGCCGTTGCGGCTTCACCCAAACGTTCCTTTGCGTCTCTCTTTACACCCGCAGCCCCACTCCAACCAAAATCTGTTCAGCGCTACAAAGGCAGCCCCTATGATCACTTTTACAGAAGAAGAAATCAATTCTTTAGCAGCTCCTTTTCGTTACACATTGGTAGGCACATTCTGGTATGGCCGTCCGCCATTAGCTACCATACGTTCGGCCATTGATCGAATTGGCTTCGTTGGAGAGGTAAAGGTGGGACTTTTAGATCCCACGCATATCGTCCTTCATTTTGATCAAGAGCTTGATTACATCAGATGTTTTTCCAGAAGAGGATGGATTATATCAGGCAAACAGATGCGAATAACAAAATGGACGCCAGATTACGATCCAACAAAAGAAGTTCCAGTGGTTCCGATTTGGGTCATATTTCCAGGTTTACCTCTTCACATGCATCGCAAAGATTCGCTCTTTCAAATTGCGGCAATGCTAGGCACGCCGCTTAAACTGGATGCGGCAACAGCCACGATGAATCGTCCGTCCTTGGCGCAAGTCTGTGTTGAGTTGGACGTCTCCAAAGAATTGCCCCAAAGGATATTCATCCAGACACCATCTCGCGTCATCATGCAAAATGTTGAGTATGAAGATCTCCCGAAATACTGTTCCTCCTGCTACAAACTCGGACACGTTATTTCTGACTGTGGCACTGAAAACCCTACACAGCCGCCCCTACAGGAGAGTGCACCGACAGAAATTCTGCGTTCAAAGAAATCAACAAATACACAGAGGCAACGCTGGACGCCCAAAAAGGTAGGAACTTCAACGGCTGATCAGATCATTGAATCTGATAATCACCATTCAACAGACATGCATCTGGACCCATGCACAAATGAGTTGCCTTCTTCCCCAGATATGATTGCTGTCAATCCTATATCCAATATTCAGGATATATCACGTTTGAAAAGTGTAGATGATTTAATTATAGGAGAAGTTCATAAGCCCACAACACTTGACTCCCATTCGGACGCAGAAGCAGACCCATGTTCAGAAGCACAGGATCGAACAGCGACAGATCAATTAGCCGACTTAATTGAAGCAGCATATATTGATTCAAGAGCTACTGAAAATCCAGCGGAGGCAGACTTGATAACTCATGCTACCATTGATCCAGCAAATGTCGAAATAGATGACCGCGTACCTACCTCACGTCCAGATTCTCACTTGAGCCAGGGGCCTCGGCCCAAACGCGCTCAGCCGGCCTCTCCCCGCTTGACCAGGTTACGTGCCGCTCACATCTCTAACTCTTTTGATCCTCTTTCCCAATGAAGTGCTTATTATGGAATGTTAGAGGAATTTGTAGTTCATTTCATAGATTACTCTCATTAATTCGTAAACATAATGTCCACTTGCTAGTTATCATCGAGCCAAAGCTTCGATCCAGTGCCTTACAATCATACCAGTTGCAATTTGGATTTTCTAATGCCATATCCCTGTGTAATGATCAAATGTGGTTTTTTTGGAAGGATACATTTCTTGCTAGAGAAAGCGACGATTATGGCAGTCAGCATCATTCTGTAAAATTCCAATGGCGTATTACAGGCCAATGCTTTTGGTTCACTGGGGTCTATGGGAAACATACACTAATACAACGGAGAATTTTATGGGATGAATTACGGCATTTTTATTGATCAATTGATATCCCTTGGCTTATCGGAGGTGACTTTAATACATTTCGAACGCTCGATGAACATAAAGGCAGATCACAGCCAACTCTGCGTACACTGCAGGATTTCAATGATTTTATTCTGCATTGTCAATTACATGAAATACAATTTCAAGGTTCATCCTTTACATGGACAGATGGAAGAGGTTTAGGACGAGTGTGGCGTCGATTAGACCGGCTCTTCAATTCAGATTCTCTTCTAGATCTCTTTCCATACTTGCAAGTCCAACATCTCTCGCGTGCCACCTCGGATCACTCTCCTTTGCTTCTAACGTGTGGCTTGGATATCCCAAGAACTCCATCTCGGTTTAGATATCTTGATGTTTGGACAACCCATGCTGATTTTGACAGTTTTGTGATACAAAGATGGCAATCATACCCCACTATAGGCGGCATGTGGGGCTTAAATCGCAAATTATCTCTTTTAAGTAAGGATTTGCGTCAATGGAATAAAGACATATTTGGCAACATTTTTGACGCAGTCTCCTTCGCAGAAACTAAAGTTAAATGTGCAGAACGCGAATATGATTCTAATCCAACAGATTCTACGCGATTTGTATATCATCAACATATGACTGAGTTGCAATTGGCTCAAAAACACGCGTACCTCTATTGGAAACAAAAGGCAAACATTAAATGGTTGAAAGATGGGGATGCTAACACATCCTTCTTCCATCATACAGTGAAGCGTAAGCGATGCCATCAGATGATACGTAAGATAACTAAACCGGATGGGACAGTCTTAGAACAACACAATGACATCCAAGCGGAGGCTGTTAGATATTTTTCTAATCTCTTTGCTGAGGAACCTATCTCAGATTGTGACTCAATTCTTCGCTACATCCCTTCATTAATAACGGCTGATGATAACACCATGTTGACTGCCATTCCTTTGATGTCTGAGGTTAAGGAATCGGTATGGGATCTCAGTCCGACAAGTGCAGCAGGTCCGGATGGGTATCCGGGCTCTTTTTACAGGCGGTTTTGGCCACATATTCAGAATGATGTTCACAAAGCCTTTCAAGAATTTTTCTTGGGTATCCGAATGCCTAAAGCAGTGGCAGCCGCATCCGTAGTCTTGATACCCAAGATTAGCAATCCCCAATGCTTCGCCGATTACAGGCCCATATGCCTCACAAATTTTCTTGCTAAAGCCATCACAAGACTACTTGCAACCAGGCTGGGACGTATTTTGCCTAAGCTAATATCTCCTGAACAAGCGGGATTTATGAAGGGACGCAATATAACAGAGCAGATTCTATTAGCGCAGGAAATGGTTCATGTCCTCGACAAGCAAACACGGGGTGGCCAAGTTATTATCAAATTAGATATGGCAAAGGCTTTTGATAGAGTGAGTTGGACATATCTTCAGCGTATCATGCAATGCATGGGTATGGATGCTCGACTGGTTCGTATTATTATCAATAACTTGCGCAGCACGTCATGTTCAGTTTTGCTCAATGGCACATTGACAGAATCATTCCCTATCCGTAGAGGGGTCAAGCAAGGGGATCCTCTATCCCCATTACTTTTTATTTTATCCTCTGAGGGATTCAGCCGAGGGCTGAACCATCTCATAAGAATGGGGGAGCTTAAGGGATTTAGAGCAGGCCGCACTCCTTGTATTTCGCTTCTGGGTTTTGCAGACGACTTATTGATTTTTCTAAATGGTCATCCATGCAACTTATCTAAATTTCGGCAGTATTTGGATATATACCAACAAGCTTCAGGTCAGTTGGTAAATTATCACAAAAGTCAATTTGTTGTGGGACAAGGAACCTCATTGGCTCAAGCATCCACTGCTTTAGGTATGCGTTCTACATCGCTGCCCCTTAAGTACTTGGGATCTTATTTATACAAGGGAATAAATAAGGCCAGCTATTGCTCCAATCTTCTAGCTCATTTTGATGCTAAGCTATCGTCTTGGTCTACCAGTTTCTTGTCCATGGCGGGCAGACTAACTCTAATCAAGCATGTTCTTAATACTTTGCCTACAACACCTCATTGAGAGATCTAGATTGCCTAAGAGCATCATCCATACTCTGCATAAGCGAACGGCGTCATTTCTGTGGAAAGGTCGTCATCATTGGCAATCATGGGCTGCTATATGCCAATCACGTGAAGCAGGAGGATTAGGCGTTCGATCTCTTTTGCATGTCCAGCAGGCATATGATTGTCAAATTTGGTGGAAATATTTCACGTCCAGCAATCTTTGGACAGCCTTTTGTAGGTCCAAATATGGGCATCGTCCATCTATCTACTCACATATTTACGACTCATCTACATGGAAACGCATAACACGCATGCATGTCTTCATGGAGGGTCATACTACCTTAACGAATGGTCAGTTACATTGGACACCAGAGGAAAATGGACAATTTTCAATTCGGTCTGCATACAACTTGATTTCAGCTAGGTTGCCTAAAGACGAGACCAAGTACATTTGGTGGAAAAATACACACCCAAGACAAAAGGTTTTTCTTTGGCGTCTTTGGCATTGCTCGCTCCCGATGGTGGACAACTTCAGCGGCTGACTCACAATTTATCCATCCCAATGTGTGTTTTGTCGGCAATCTCATGATTCCCAAAATCATGTCTTCTTACATTGCCCGCTTATTCGACCACTTTGGGTTGACATGTCTATTACATTCAATGGTCCGATGCCTTCTTCGCGTACAATCAAGTGTCATTTGCTTCGCTGGTGGCATAGATCATCACCCGGAACGATGGCAGGACAGCTTCTTGCTGTTGTTCCATCTATTGTGGTGTGGGAAATATGGAAAATGTATACTTCCTGCAGGTTTGGAGAAGAAAGTTTTGATTATGGGCAGCTTTATTTGGAAGTCAAGAGCTCAATCTACATATGGTGTTCTTCGGTTAATGGGAAGAAGTTTGCTTGCAACATGCCGCATCTTGTGGCACAACACTTCTCTCCTCCTTTGCGCATGAAACGAGCCACTATTGTACGTTGGACATTTCCACCCTCAGGTAAATTAAAACTAAATGTGGATGCGGCTGTAGGTAAACACATGTCAGCGGGTGCGGCCATACTAAGGACGTGCCAAGGTTCCTTTCATTCGGCCCTTAGTTTTCCTTTGCCACTTTTGAGTCCCCTCCGAGCTGAAATTCATGCTTTGACAATTGCTCTTATGTACTACGCTCAGCACCATGACAGTCTTATACTTGAAACGGATTATCAATCCTTACTTACCTTGTTTGCTAATCATGAACGCATCACCGGAGAGCTACGCTTGGATATTGCCCAAGCATCACAATTTCTCATACTTAATAACTCTACTCTTCAATATTGCCCAAGAGAAGCAAACATGGCATCACATAAGCTCGCAAGATATGGATATCATTCTCCCGGTCTTACTCGCTATTCTTCGGTCCAAGCCTTACCGTGTGAGGTACGAGGTGTATTGTATGTGGACCGTCATCTACCAACTCTTTGACTTTGATCATGCCAGTATACTTATTTGGTTGTTGCCTGTGTTTTCGAACGCAGGCAACCGCGGTGCGTGTTCCCTTAGTCTTTATGATTCTTTGGCATGCCACATTTATGATTGATTTTACATTGTCACGGTTCATTTTTGCTTTGGTGTCTATTTTTTCTTGGAGGCATATCTGCATGTTGTTCACAACGAGCTATCTGCGCACATCCCGCCGACTGGATATTGAATTTCGCATGGCTATCATTTGCGTTTGGTCGTCTTGGTTATCTTGCCAAGACGACTTCGGTACGTTTTCTTCTTCATTTGGTTGGTTGCTCTCCTTATCCAATTTACTACACCTAACGCCTTCTCTCCCTGTTGCTGAGGTACAACACATTACGTCTCCACATGTTCCTGGCAAGCTCTTTCAGTCGTTTCACAAGAGTATGTGCGGCCATGCAGTGCATCCAAGCTACATCGCCAGCATCCCAGCCCTTTACATAGCATTTCACATTATTTCATTCATGTATTCCTGTACATTTACGTTCTGCGTAATACCCGGTCGAATAAATATGTACGCTTTTTCCTTCGTCAAGGTTTTATCCACAAGGGTGGTTTTACTTGACAAGGTTTTAATGCGGCATATCATATTCGACTGGAGAGGCGCAATCATTCGATTTCTGTATTTTGTTTTTACATATACTGACCTTTTGTAATATGGTTTTCTCCGCCACAAGTGAGACATTCAATAAGATACACTCTTCATAAAAAAAATATATATATATATATATCATGACCAGTGTTTTGCATTGAAAAAACGCTCTCTCTGCAGCCGCTGGCGATAAACCCTATGACTTCGACCCTTTCGCCATGCAGCCATCGGGGCAGGCCGCTTCGGCCGCCCAGACATTTGCTTCCGACCTTCACACAAAGTCCACTCAGCGCTATAAAGGATGCCCCTCGATCATATTTGATGCGGCTAAGGTTTCGACAATGCTAGCTCCATCAAATTCACCTTGGTTGGATTTTTTTTTGGAACGGAAGACCATCAATGGCGGAACTACAAAAATTACTAGATCGCATCGGATTTATGAGCGCAGTGGTTGCTGGATTACTGGATAAATCTCACGTCTTATTGCGTTTTTTAAAGGAAGAAGATTATAATCGATGTTTTTGTCGTCGATCATGGAATCTTTTTGGATTTCATATGCGGATTACTAAATACTCACATGATTTCGATCCTCGCTATGATGCTCCGATTGTCCCCGCTTGGATCGCACTGCCGGGATTATCGGTGTTTCTCCATAACCAGCCCGCTTTGTTTGCTATATTTTCAATGATACGCAATCTGATTAGGATGGATGCTTCCACACAGAAGATGCTTCGACCCTCAGTTGCTAAAGTATGCATGGAGATTGATGTTTCAAAGGAATCGTCGTCCAAGCTTCATATTCAAAGTATTGGTCACTATCATTTTCAATCAGTAATTTATGAGGATGTACCAGATTTTTACGATAAAAGTTGTATTCTTGGTCATAAGCGTGATCAGTGTTGGAAATCCGCCATGGTTGAATTTGATGGAGTTCAGGTGGTGCAAAAATAGCGTCCAAAAGTGCTGGAATCTACACCAGATCAGCTCCCACTCCATTCAAATACACCTTCGAATGACAATGGAGATCAAGTCCCACATCCGGATGCTCCGGTGGCCCTCTCTCCAGTGCCAGTGAATGATTTAGATCACCCTGAAGAGGAAAACAAAGTCCAGCCCACTGATTCTCAAAATGAGTCTATTCTTGGACGATCGTCGGATGATATTATAACGGAACAACATACCTTGATATTGGATCCCCCACTGATACATTAAGTGTCAGATTCAGACTTGCCGGTGGATTTTGCTAAGTCCACAGATGATTCTACATTGCAGGATATACATCATGAATATCGCCAAATGCTTGAATCTTTGTCACGTCGCATTCCTTTATTAAGGACGGGACTTCAGATGCCGAATTACTCCAGCATATTGTTCATCCACCGGCGGACATTGATGACGCTGGCTTCATTCCATGCATTTGAAAACACAGTAGGTCACTGTCAAATTCCACGCTTACCACGTCAGGTTGTTACTTGTAGTGTTACACGGTCTTCTAGCTCTCATATACATCTTTCTCAATGAATATTCTCACATTGAATTTAAGAGGTTTGCGCACCTCTTTCTCACTACTGCGCATGTTGGTTAATAATTACTCAATCCAATTTTTATTCGTTATTGAACCTCAACCATCATAATTGCATATTCACCGGGCAAAAATATAGCTTGGATTTACTTCGTCGCAGAGAGTGTGTGATGGTAGTGCTTGGTGTTCTTGGCGGTCATCAGTTAGAATTTCTAGATGTCCATTTTTCTGATCAGGTAGCTCATTTCCATTTTCGTCTAAGTGCAACCCAACATAATTGTAGCGCCCCGTACTTGGCTACCCCTCGTACGGTGCACCCGCCGTACTTTCCCTTTCGGAAAAGTACAAAGCGTCGATACTTAACTCGTAAAACCATGGATAAACATGGATTACAAAGTCACGATCTTAACAGGTAGATAAAAACACGGCAGAATTTGAACCTTAATCCGAAAGCGTCAAATCGCGAATACATAGCAAAATTATACAAACTGAACCGATAGCAAACTACACCGCGAAATTATACAAACATTATCTGAAGAGAATCCGAAAATAGCTAAGTTCCAAAATGTCCCAAAGGCTCATTAAAAGCTTTCATCATCATTCTCTTAACAGCGACTTCAATAACCTATGGGTATGGCATCCTTGGCTCATCATCAATCCACTCGACTTCATTACCTGGCTCTGGGGGAAAAATAAAGGGGTGAGCGACAAAGTCGCCAGCAAGTATACAATAACACTGTACAATAAAGAGAAAACAGCATACAAGAATCAAACCCCAATTCCTTAAGTTAAAACATACCTGCCAATACTTTTCCGAAGCATCATACTTAAAGTCATATCAATACTTAGCTAAGAACTAAATGTCATCACTTAGTTAGATTCTACGTACTATAGCCAACCCTTACTTCTATGAATAGGTATCATGCATAATGTGTATGAAAATGTGAATGCAATGCAAATGCAACGGAAACATTCTTTCTTTCATTTAGACATGCTCATAAAAATACTTGAACTTTCTTTCTTTCTTTTAAATCATGCTCATCATAAAACAAGAGAGTGTGTCAGCCTATTATACCGGGCATGACTCGGTTCTTATAACATGATCACCCTCAGGTCTATTATACCGGACCTGGCTCGGTTCTTACACTCTTCAGACCTATTATACCGGGCCTGGATCGGTTCTTATATCTCATCAGACCTATTATACCGGGCCTGGATCGGTTCTTATAACACTTCAGATCAATTAACCCCGGATCTTTGGAGGGTTAAGCTGGCCAGAAGGGACGGAATTCTTTCAAAAAAGAAACTTTATATGAACATCAATAAAATCATGAGCATGTCAATGCAAGTGCATGGGATGCAACATGGTACAATGCACTTATAACATCATAGACAACTTTCTTCATGGGCTGGAAACGATCCAGCAGCATGTCCTGTATTGCCCGGCTTCAAAATCAACTTTTGAGCCTATTTTCCAGAAACTAAAAATATGGACATGCACCACATGATCTTAACTACATTCTGTACAAATTTCATGCGATTTCGACAAGCGTAGGTACCGCAATAAAAATAATTCCCAACAAGGGTACAACAGGAATTCTGCTGCACTCTCAACTCCATTCCTTACCTTGTCTCCATCCATAAACTCATTATGGGGGCTCATTTAGCACCTGGAAATCTTTTGTATTTCTTTCATAAACAATATCCAAGTGCCCATTTACCAAAACAAGTCAAAATAAATACAATACAAGTCATACAAGCACAAAGGGTCAATCTGTCCTGTTTTCCAGAATGTTACACCAACTTTACCTCAATGGTTTACCACCAAGATCAATAGATAAAATCAATTTCTTTACATGGATACTTATATCTATGTCTTAAGTACTTCTTGTAAAAATTTCAGGTCAATCCAAGATGTTTAAGGCACTTAAATAATTTTCTCCCTAAGGTGGTACGACCAGAAACTGTTTTGACCACTTGATACTAAAAATTCATTTTTGACCAATCCACAAATGATTTTCCAGAAATTCCAACTCCACCATAAAATAGACATAATAAGCTACGACCACACCAAAAATAAGCTCAATCCAACGTTTAGAAGGTCCTTAACTAAGTCCATCAATTTGGCATAAAATCTGTCCAGAACTCTGGTTTCAACCAACACGCATAGAAATATCCTTTCCTTCCAAATTTTGTTCTTTAGCCTAAAATCCAAGTTAATGGTAATTCAATAGACATAATAAGGCTTCCCTATACTAATTCAAGTCTCTTTTTAGCATGCAAAAGTCGTTCATATGGGCTGTTCATTCTTCCAAGCAAAACAGTCCTCTAGTCCAACAATTTCACAAAATAAAATCACTAGAAATGCTAGGTTTCATATCAATCATGTATCATTCAATATCAAACATAGGGCAGTCCCTAATCCATCACTTTTAACTCTTATTTCAAGTTTAATCAAGGACGATCCTTGAATGGTTTATGTGGGTCTCTTCATCAGGTGAGTAAATCAAAATATCGTCGATGAAGACTACAACAAACTTGTCTAGTTGTTCTTGAAATACTCGATTCATTAGATCCATAAACACCGCGGGGGCGTTGGTCTGTCCGAATGGAATTACAAGAAATTCGTAATGTCCATAACGGATTCTGAATGCAGTTTTTGGGACGCCCTCAGCTTTGATCTTCAATTGGAAATATCCCGAGCGAAGATCAATCTTACTGAAAATCCGTGCCCCCTGCATCACGATATTTTTAGGTAGGGTTTATAATAGACTTATCATTAAGTAAAATTTTAAATTGCTTACCTGAAGCTGATTGAACAGATCGTCTATCCTAGGCAATGGGTACTTGTTCTTTATAGTGATCTTGTTGAGTTCGCGATAATCTATACATAACCGCATACTTCTGTCATTTTTCTTGACAAACGTACAGGGGCACCCCAAGGCAAAACACTTGGGCGAATAAGTTTCTTCTCTAGCAATTCGTGTAACTGTTCCTTCAACTCTTTTAGTTCCGCAGGTGCCATTCGATAGGGAGCCTTTGATATTGGCTCAGCTCCAGGAACTAGGTTAATTTCAAAAGATATCTCGCGGTCCGGAGGAAGACCTGGTAATTCTTCTGGAAAAACATCTGGATATTCTCAGACCACTGGGACTTGGGAGAGTCAGAGGGTGCTTGATCGGCATTTATTGCATAAACAAGAAACCCTTCACGTCCATTCTTCGACGCCTTACTGCCGCGAATCATATTTACATAAACATTCTTGGGGCACTTCCTTAACTTTGATCCTCCTTGGAAGGTTACTTCCCCTCGTGTGGGGACCTTAAAAGTAACTTGCTTTTCATTACAATCGATGTTGGCAAAATTCTTGGAGAGCCAATCCATCCCAAGAATCACATCGAAATCCATCATGGGTATGGGAATTAAGTCGGCATCAAACCGGTGATTATCGAACTCAAGTTCGCAGTTTCTGAAAACATGGTGAGACACAAGCACTTGATCCCCAGCTGCTTGTATTTTATAGGGTGCATCACTATAGATTGGGTTATGCTCAATATTCTTTGCGAATTTCTTGGATATAAAGGAGTGGCTAGCACCACTATCAAATAGTATATTGGCAGGTACTGAACATACTAAAATAGCTCCTGAATCATGCAAGATTTTCTAAGCAGCAGTAGGGCAACAGTATTTGTAAAAATTTAAGCATTGCATAAATTTTAGAATATACCTGCCACCATATCATTGGCCTCTTCAGTAGTTGCGTCAGTCATAGCATGAACTCTCGCATTAGTACGCTGGCGCTGGTTCTTAGGTGGTTGCTGTTGCTGGGCCCCCTTTTCTGGGCAATCCTTGGCCATGTGTCCTGTCTTTCCACATCTAAAGCAGATGTACCTTTATCCGGACAGTCTTTGAGGATGTGGCCCACCTTGCCGCATCCGAAACACTTTCCTGCCTGGTAGTAGCACTCTCCCACATGATGCTTATTGAAGTGAGGGCAGCTTGGAATAGCAGATTGTTGGTCTTGGTTCTTTAACTGGTTCTTTTGGGAACAGCGTTGGAATCGATTCTTTCCTTGGCGTCCTGGGCCCTTTGAGTTTTGCTTAGCAGCTTTCCGGGACCCTCCACTCCCGGATGTTTCCCTTCCTCGTTTCTGCCTGATCTCATCACGGTAAATGATATCTCTTTCTATTCTGTAACAAGTGTCCAAAAGTGCACCAAAATTTGCTGGGTTCGCATTGACCAACCAGGTCCGGATCCTAGGGTTTAACCCTCTTTCAAACTTCAACATCTTAGTTTCCTCAACATTCACGGTAGATGGTTGGAGAAAACAACTGTATGCTAAATTTAGTAAATGTGAATTCTGGCTAAGCAGTGTAGCCTTTCTGGGACACAGAGTGGCCAAGGCCGACCAACGTTACAGAGGTGCGAAGTTTTCTCGGTCTCGCCGGCTACTATCGTAAGTTTGTTGAAGGATTTTTTCGAATTGCTATGCCTCTTACCCGTTTGACACAAAAGAAAACCAAGTTCGAATGGACCTCAGATTGTGAAAAGAGTTTTACTGAATTAAAGGAGAAGCTAACCTCTGCCCCAGTTTTAGCACAACCTGTTCCGGGTGAAAATTTTGTGGTATATAGTGATGCCTCTAAGAATGGACTCGGATGTGTACTGATGCAAAAAGATCGAGTGATTGCGTACGCGTCCAGACAGCTAACACCATTTGAACAAAATTAGCCGGTACACGATCTTGAATTAGCAGCCATAGTCTTTGCCCTAAAAATATGAAGGCACTATCTGTACGGTGAGAAGTGCGAAATTTTCACAGATCACAAGAGCCTTAAGTATCTTTTCACCAAAAAGAATTAAACATGCGTCAACACAGATGGCTAGAGTTAATAAAGGATTACGACCTATCTATTCAGTATCATCCGGGAAAAGCCAATAAGGTAGCCGACGCACTGAGTAGAAAGACAAGCCATCCGCGTCAACCACCTCTGCAGCGTGATATGGAAGAATTTGATCTTGAAGAGGTTGATTCTATTGAAGGCATGCTCACAAAGTTGGTATTGATCCCTTCGCTGATAGACAAGATTAAGGAAGGTCAAGAAAAGGATGAAACTTTAAAGAAAATAAAGGACATGTTGAGAATGAAACCATCTGAAGAGTTTAAGGTCAGAAATGATAACAGCTTGTGGTTTCGAGAAAGACTGTGGGTACCCAATGATGAATATATAAAGAATGAAGTTCTTCGGGAAGCCCACAACTCTCGATTTTCTATCCACCCTGGAGCCAATAAGATGTACCAAGACTTGAAACAAAGATTCTGGTGGCATGACATGAAAAGACAAATTGCGGAGTTTGTAGAGAAATGCCTTGTTTGCTAGAAGGTGAAAGCGGAACATCAGAGACCCGCTGGGTTACTACAACCTCTTGAAGTTCTCGAGTGGAAGTGGGACCACATTACTATGGATTTTGTCACAGACCTACAAAGAACGAAGAATAGACATGATACCATTTGGGTGGTTGTGGATCGTCTAACCAAATCCGCTCATTTCATGGCTATGACGATCAAGGTTCCTATGGAGAAGTTGGCTACAATGTATGTTGATCAAATTGTGAGTCTTCATGGAGTACTCCTAAGCATTGTTTGTGACCGCGACCCTCGCTTTACATCACGATTTTGGACAGCTTTTCAAAAGACGATGGGCACTGAAATACGAATGAGCTCTGCATTTCATCCCCAAACGGATGGTCAATCGGAAAGAACCATCCAGACGCTGGAAGACATGCTGCGAGCTTATATACTCGACTTTGGGAGAAGTTGGGATCGGAGTCTCAAACTAGTGGAATTCTTTTATAACAATAGTAATCATCGATCCATTGGGATGGCCCCGTATGAAGCACTATACGGGACAAAGTGCCGCTCTCCATTGTATTGGGACGAAATCGGAGAAAAGATTTTCATAGGACCTAACCTAATAGAACAAACACGAGAGAAAATAATGATAATCAAACAAAGGTTGCAAGCAGCCCAAGATAGAAGCAAGGTTTGGGCAGATGAAAAACGGTGACCATTGGAATTTCAAAATGAGGAAAAGGTATTCTTCAAGGTATCGCCATCCAGAGGAGTTAAAAGGTTCAGTATTAAAGGAAAGTTAAGCCCAAGGTTTATTGGACCGTATGAGATTCTTGAAAGAGTTGGAGAAGTCGCTTATCGACTAGCACTACCGCCATCACTATCTCAATTACATGATGTGTTTCATGTATCTCAGCTTCGTCGGCATGTGCATGAGCCTAGCCATATTATAGAGGAACAACCTTTGAAAATTGAAGCCGACGCGACATATGCGGAAGAATCGGAAAAGATAATTGATCGTAAGGAAAAGACATTAAGGAGACGATCTATACCTATGGTCAAGGTGCAACGGAAGAACCATTCAGTTGATGAATCTACTTGGGAGGTGGAAGAGAACATGTAGAACTTGTACCCTCACCTCTTTGACTAACGCTTTTATGTTTCAAGGACGAAACTTGTAATAGGGGGAGGATGTTGTACCCAATAAGGAACCACCTTGTACTTGAGACTTATCTAAGAGAATTTATGAAAAGTTGTATCTTTAAGTACAATTTATTTAGTTTGATGATTACTTCTCTAGTTAGACTTGCAATAAGGAAAAAATATTGCGTAGTAATTCAAGCATGAATTTTGGATTATGTGAAGTGACCAATTTACCCCTAAGGGCCTAGGAGATTTCGGCCACAAGGATAAAAAGGGCCTTAGAAGGCTTTCTTTCAAATCAAAATAAGGCTAATAATAAGGGCCACCTTTAAATAAGCCCAAATGGCAATTAAACAATTTTAAGTAGTGGGCAAATTTTTCCCAATACTTACATAAATTTCGGCCCTTAGCCCAAAAGAACTCAAGATTTTCCCTCATTTCATATTTTAAAAGAAAAAGGGGGAAAATAATTAAGTAAAAAGGAGGCAACCACCACATGATTTTTTTGATAAAAAGAATTAAGCATGGTTAGGGTCATTAAGACCCCAACCGTCGGATACCCCTCAAGTGAGTAACCAAGGAGAATTTGAATCCTACCGTGGTTACTTTATATTAACCCCAAGGTTAAAGTAACCAAGGTTAGCCTAAAAGAAATTATGATTGGAATAAAGTAACCCATGTTAACCATAAAGTAACCTTGATTAACTAAAGTAACCAAGGTTAATTACCATAACCTTACCATGGTAATCCCTTATTCCCCTCTCTTACCCCCCAACGGCTAACTTGTTACAACCCGTGAGTGCGTAAAAAAAAAGAAACGAAATGTGCTAAATTGCACATGTTTAAAAAAATAATAATAATAAAAAAAATCTGCGCAGCGTCAGTTTTGGGGAAGGGGGCAAGTAACCCCACATGAATTTCGCCTAACATGTCCGCATATTTTGCCACAATCCCCCATACTTTCCATTTCAGTTATCTCTCTCAAATTTAAAGAAAAAAAATCATTAGCTGCCTTAAATTTCCCATCACCAGCCGATTTCTTCCATCCCACTATTTCTGCCGTCCTCTGCAGCAACCAAAGGAATCTGCAGCCTAAACACTTTCTTTCCACAAATCTATTTAGCAAGCAACAACTTTCATTCTTTTTCTTCCTCCATTCAGTCGAAAACAATTAAGTGGAGAAGGAGATTAGTTTCAGCCTTCAACAAGGCTTAATCCAATCGTACGGTATAGGATATTGAGACATGTAAGTAATCTCCCTACACTTGCTATATTTTGTGAAAATCTATATGTTTATGTTGATTATAACTATATATCATGCATAAGTAAATTTGAATGTATAGATGAATGTATATATATGCTCGTACGTAGCCGAATATGTGCGTATAAGTATAAATATATAAGTGTGTGCCGTGTGTTTATGCCTTATTATAAGGAGTGGTCGAATGGACCACTGTTGTGTGCGTGTTTTAGGGTATGTAGGATAAAAGTGTGATTAAGTATATAGTTATGTATAGGTGTGTAATTGATTATTGACCGTATGAATTTCATATTCTTCGGCCGAAAGTTTTGCCTACATTTTTCATGCCACCCTACCGACCATATGTTGGACATATATATTTACAATTTACAAATAAAATGGATATGGGAAGTTATAATGGTTAGAAAGGTTATTTGCTATTATATATTTTTTGGGCTACTGTAGAAGTATTTTTTTTAAAAAAAGGAATATGATTACTCAAACATTATATATATATATATACACACACACACATATGGACGTGTGCTGTGGTATATATGTGGACTAAGGGTACGAAGGAAAGTTGTTAGAAATTTCAGAACACAAGCGACCTTTCTAAGATATATTTAAGTTATTTAAATTAAAGGTTTAAAATAATATATTCTAAATTGCATATATATATATACATATTTGTAGGTGGCTGATTATGTACGCAAAATTAGAAATTTATAGGTTTAAGTTTGAAAGGCCAAAGATCATGGTAAATTGATAGTGGCGGCTATTTTTCATGTATAAATAAAGGGTGATAGTTTCCTTATGAATAGGACATATATGTATGAATATGTGCAGTTTATCAATAATGCTGAATTTTGGTAGATTAATGGTGCAATGGCCGAGTGTGCTGATTTCAAGTGGCTACAATTTTAGTCAAAAAGTATATATGGTTGGTGTATATGATTTTTATGCAAACGATGTAAAGTAAATGATTATATAAATAAATAATTATATATATATACATATATATATATATATATGTATATATATAAGATGAGTATGTGATTCATAACATATGGTATAAGGTATTGATTTTTTATACTATAAATGTTTAGATTCGAGCCTAGAGGAGAAAGATGTGAATACCGGATTCAAGGTAAGTGGTCTATCTGTGCTCGTTATGTTGTCATGCTTCAGAGGTAAGTGGTCTATTTGTGTTTGTTATGTTTATCATGCATCAATGTGTTGGTTGTTGCATATATGTAATTGGATCACTATATGTGAGCTAGGTGTATGTGTGAGACATGTATGTACATATGAACTGGGTGTATGTATGGTTGTACGATTTCAATGCATATTGTAGATGTATATGGATGTGTGGGGGTATACATGCACGTATATATACACGTGTATGGGCTCAAGCATATGTATGAGTATGGATACACCAGAGGACGTATAATATGCATTTGCATTCATGGCACGAGCATTGCATTGCATTTGACAGGTTGTGCCTAACATGGGCACGGATATTGATAGATGGTGATGGACGACAGGCTGCGTCTAAATGGGCGCAGGTATCGGGGATGACAGGCCGGGTCTAAATGGGCACAGGTCTCGAACGGAAGGCTGGGTCTAGATGGGCACAGGTACCGAGGCAGGCCGGGTCTAAATGGGCACGGGTGTCGACAACGGAAGACTGTGCCTAAATGGGCACATGTGTCGGGGTGATAGATTATATCACCATTAGGTTCCGGGATCATGCATTGCACGGTAGAGATATATGCATCGTGCATGACATGTCTTTTGTTGCGCGTGACACGTAGAGAGGGGCATGCATCATGAAGTTGGACTTACCTTCCGCAGTTTATCTACTTCATTGGTATATATTGTTCTCTTCTTTGTTATGTGATTATTTGTTTGTTGTGTATGTCATATTTGAGAAGAACATGCATCACGGTAATTGAGGTTGAGCTGATGGATTATTTATTTTGTGCTTTGAAGTGTTAACTGTTAAGATAATTAAGTGAAATTATTTGTGGGCTAAGGATATGTATGTTAACTATAAAGGATTATTTGTATTTGCTTCTGCATGTATGATTTCTATAACAAGTATATGTAGGTTGCTTACTGAGCCCGTTGATTTTGGCTCACACCACCACTCACCAGTTTTGTAGGCATGAGAAGTTAAGGTATGCTTACACAGGAGTTGGTATACCGTAGAAGATCGAGACGGGAGGTTTCGAGTCTAAATTTTTTAGAAAAGACTTTCGAGGTTTATGTATTTTTGAGATTAGTGTTTACATACCATTGACTATTGTGTTGATTAGATATTCTTAGTTTTGTATTAATGATGATGATTATTTTATCGAGGATTTTAGTAATGACTTCCGCTGACATCGATTTACGTTATGATGACGACGTGGGTTGATTTGTATCGTCGCCTTGTAGTTCTCTTAGTAGACTACGGCGGGTGCACTGTTCCCGAAGCTAGGGCTCAGGAGCAGGGCGCTACAGTTGGTATCAAAGCATGTCTCTAGATCCATGGCGGAAACGTAGATTATGGTCATGATGTTAGAAGTTAAGTTACGATTCTTCCCCTAAGTCACGATCTTAGACTTAAGTGACGATTTTGATTAAGAGTTGATCTTAGATATAAGTACTAGTTTTAGTCATAAGTGCTGATTATGTACTAAGTATGACTTTGGAATATAAGACGTGATCTTATACTTAGGGAATGATGATACTAAGAACGATTTTAGAAATAAGTTATGACCCCAGACGCAACGAGATAATCAGGCAAGGGATACGTTCACATATACCTTGAGTATATCCTACGATCTTACCTTACTTAAGTTTTAATCACTTGCAAGTTCGCTTAGCCGTGATCATAGTAACCCTAATTGAACAATATACAATCAAGTTATATGAATTGC
Source organism: Eustoma russellianum (assembly GCA_036186865.1). Taxonomy (NCBI): domain Eukaryota; kingdom Viridiplantae; phylum Streptophyta; class Magnoliopsida; order Gentianales; family Gentianaceae; genus Eustoma; species Eustoma russellianum. The sequence continues at coordinate 23,681,185 of AP025050.1, read as the reverse complement.
AGTGTTAACCAAGATGCCCTACCACAGGCGCCGGTTGACGCATAAATTTTGATAGGCCACACGGTAATTTGGGTTGTTCCACCGCAGCAGCAACAAGAGACCTGACACCATTAGGGTGAAATGAAGCGGGCCCATATCCCTACCTTGAACTGTAGTGTCAGAATATGGTTAGGTCTAAGTTGGGATCATAGTTCTAAGGAATAATTTATAATAATTACTAAGGGCTTGATTTGTAAGCGTAATGATCATTAGAGTTTAGCGAAGAATATTGTACAAAAGAGTTTATAGTTATGGATAAGATGTTGAATTTAGAGTTATCAAAATAGGTCGACGATATCAGTCTGATTAGAGACATTGATTGATAGTAATAAGCGAGCATTACCAAAGTGACATAGTGGAATGATAAATCATAAAAATGTTAAGTTAGGAGTTGATTCTTCGGAATATCGAGTTACTTGGCCTTAATCTGGTAGACTTTATTGAAATAAAGTAAACATGAATAACTAATGTTAGCTTTTCATGCGAGATTAACAAGGATAGATTTAGCTGTTGCAATAACCAAATAAGGAAGTATTATGGATCAAAGTGACGCCCGGAAGCGTGATAGTTTAGTATGACTAAGATGGTTAAGTTAGTAATTAATTAAGTTGAATATTAGAATATAGAACAACCGGAGCTAAGCTATGATTGCCTCAATAAGTTGTGATATCACTACTCAGTATAACAATCTATAGAGACAAGTACGCTTGAACACACATGATGGTATGGGAAAAGTTCTAAGTTATAACTACGGGAGAAGTAAATTAAGGATTGAACCTTATGAGGATTAAATCAATTTGTAGGATGCTAGTGGTGACTAAGTTGAATCATACTAGAATAAAACGTGTCCTGAAGGTATATACAGTTTAAGGTTCTAGGACGTTAAGTCAAAATTGTAGTATACGTAAGCACTGATTATAAAAGATTGCTGATGTCAGCAGATATAAATATGATATATATCGAAAATTGGGCTCTGGTATGGTGATGATACCTTAAGGTTGAGTCACGAACCATAGATGAATTACGTTATGATTTGACAAATAGAGTTCGATGAATTAGGAATTATCTTGCGGGTATACAAAGATGATTTTGAAGACTTAAACTTGTGACGAAGAAGTGAAATGGGCAGCATATCGAAATACGCAGGGGATACTTAGCTCGGTCATTATCCAGTAAATTGATTATGCAGAGCCATACTAAGTTGTGACTACGCAAAATGCAAGTTTCGAGGACGAAACTTTTTGAAAGGGAGGCAGATTGTTACAACCCGTGAGTGCGTAAAAAAAAAGAAACGAAATGTGCTAAATTGCACATGTTTAAAAAAAATAATAAAAAAAAAAATCTGCGCAGCGTCAGTTTTGGGGGAGGGGGCAAGTAACCCCCACATGAATTTCGCCTAACATGTCCGCCTATTATGCCACAATCCCATGCCACAATCCTCCATACTTTCCATTTCAGTTATCTCTCTCAAATTTAAAGAAAAAAAATCATTAGCTGCCTTAAATTTCCCATCACCAGCCGATTTCTTCCATCCCGCTATTTCTGCCGTCCTCTGCAGCAACCAAAGGAATCTGCAACCTAAACACTTTCTTTCCACAAATCTATTTAGCAAGCAACAACTTTCATTCTTTTTCTTCTTTCATTCAGCCGAAAACAATTAAGTGGAGAAGGAGATTAGTTTCAGTCTTCAACAAGGCTTAATCCAATCGTACGGTATAGGATATTGAGACATGTAAGTAATCTCCCTATACTTGCTATACTTTGTGAAAATCTATATGTTTATGTTGATTATAACTATAGATCATGCATAAGTAAATTTGAATGTATAGATGAATGTATATATATGCTCGTACGTAGCCGAATATGGGTGTATAAGTATAAATATATAAGTGTGTGCCGTGTGTTTATGCCTTATTATAAGGAGTGGTCGAATGGACCACTGTTGTGTGCGTGTTTTACGTTATGTAGGATAAAAGTGTGATTAAGTATATAGTTATGTATCGGTGTGTAATTGATTATTGACTGTATGAATTTCATATTCTTCGGCCGAAAGTTTTGCCTACATTTTCCATGCCACCCCACCGACCATATGTTGGACATGTATATTTGCAATTTACAAATAAAATGGATATAGGAAGTTATAATGGTTAGAAAGATTATTTGCTATTATATTTTTTTGGGCCACTGTAGAAGTATTTTTTTTAAAAAAAGGAATACGATTACTAAAACATTATATATATATATATATATATATACACACACACATATGGACGTGTGCTGTGGTATATATGTGGACAAAGGGTACGAAGGAAAGTTGTTAGAAATTTCAGAACACAAGCGGCCTTTCTAAGATATATTTAAGTTATTTAAATTAAAGGTTTAAAATAATATATTCTAAATTGCATATATATATATATACATATTTGTAGGTGGCTGATTATGTACGCAAAATTAGAAATTTATAGGTTTAAGTTTGAAAGGCCAAAGATCATGGTAAATTGATAGTGGCGGCTATTTTTCATGTATAAATAAAGGGTGATATTTTCCTTATGAATAGGACATATATGTATGAAATGTGCAGTTTATCAATAATGCTGAATTTTGGTAGATTAGTGGTGCAATGGCCGAGTGTGCTGATTTCAAGTGGCTACAATTTTAGTCAAAAAGTATATATGGTTGGTGTATATGATTTTTATGCAAACGATGTAAAGTAAATGATTATATAAATAAATAATTATATATATATATATATAATATAAAAAGAATGGCGTAGGGCTTCTGGCGATTTCCGGTTTCCCGGCGGCTCTAGCCGCCACCGTCTGTGCTGATCATCTCTACGCCGCCGTCAATTTACTGCTGTTTCATTCCGCCTTCAATTTTATGTTGTTTCATTCTGCTGTCTTTGCCATCGATTAACAACGGAAATCACTCTTCCATAATGTCGACTTTGAAGCTGGAATCTTTTGCCGATATTGTCGCCGGTGACACATCGGCACAAAAGATTAATATTTCGCCCAAAACAGTTTCACGACACAAAGGTATTCCTATGATCTCATTTCTCGATTCTGAAATCGATGCCCTAGCCGCGCCATTCAAACATTCCTTGGTTGGCACGTTTTGGTATGGACGACCTCCATTGAAGGTGATCCGGGATGTTTTTGAAAAAATTGGATTTCATCAGGATTTACGAATAACTCTCATCGATCAAACCCACATTCTTTTAAATTTTTGCCATGAAGCCGATTATCTCAGATGTTTTTATCATAGATCATGGCTTATCTCAGGATGTCATATGCGTATAACCAAATGGACTGTTGATTTTGATCCATCTGCTGATGTACCCATTGTTCCAGTCTGGGTTGCCCTACCTGGCTTGCCAATCCATCTGCACTCTCGCGATGCTCTCTTTGAAATAGTGAAACCGATTGGCTGCCCACTCAAGTTAGATGTCGCGACCTCTGACGGTCTCAGGCCATCCGTGGCACGAATATGTGTTGAGGTTTATGTCTCGCAGGATCTGCCGCAAAAAATATATTTACAAGCAAAGCACAGACTCATACTGCAGTCGGTGATCTATGAAGATTTGCCCAAGTTTTGCACTACTTACCATCGTCTTGGGCATGATCAAGCGTCTTGTCCGCCAAAGCTATCAACGCCTTCGTTAGTTCCACCGCCACCGCCGTCTCGGCCGCCAAAACAACGATGGACGCTGGTAAAGAAGAAATCAACAGCACCACTTCCTACACCGCCATCACCTCCCCTACCGCCTCAAAGTTCTATGCCTGAAATGCCACCGGCTGAGATGCCTTCATCGGGTGCTCCTCTACACACCGCCTGCGATGACCCAGAAGATGAGGAGGAAGGCCAGCTGCAAGACACTTTCTGCGATGCCGCAGATCATCAAATGCCAGATGACGTCACACATACAGATATTGGACATTTGTCGGATAATGATTTGCCGGCCGAAGTCCATGTAGAAGACATTCCTACGGTGCCTGAAGACGTTGCACGTCGCATGCAATTTCTTGAATCATCGCCTGATGATGAAACATTAATATCCAGACTGAATGATCAGACCAAGGAGGCGCCATTTATAACATTTGTCCCTCGGAGGAAATGCCGAGCCCGAAAGGACCTACCCCCCCTGCCACCATCGACCATTCTGACACGCAGTGCGTCTCAAATCATTCAGGGAAGTGTCTCAACCTTACTCAATGAATATATTAATATGGAACATTCGAGGCATACACACGTCATTACCTCGATTACAACAGTTGATTAGGGACCACCGTTTAAATTTAGTTGCTTTAATTGAACCTAAGCATACCCCATCACAAGTACATAGATTTGGTTTGCTTCTTGGATTTTCACACTGCTATGCTTCACAGTCGGAACATATCTGGTTTTTCTGGCATGATAATGAGTTCCGTTTTCTTGCCACACAGGATAAAGATCAAGTGATCCGCCTGACTTTATCATCGGTTTCACTGCAGCACACTTTTGTTCTCTCTTTAGTCTATGCAAAACATACTGCTCCACAGCGTCAACAATTATGGCGCACATTATGTGATTTCTCCACGGGGTTACAGTTACCTTGGATGATTGGAGGAGATTTCAATACGTTTTGCGCCCTTGAAGATCACAGCGGCCGCTCCACACCTTCTTTATCTGCTTTACAGGATTTTAATGACTGTATAGAAGCATGTTCTCTTATGTCGCCACCATATCAAGGTTCGCGTTTTACTTGGGCTGAAGGCCGCGGTCTTGGACGTGTTAGAAGACGGCTGCATTGGCTATTTATTAATTCTTTGATGCATGATATGTTTGACACTTTGCGGCTTTCTCATTTACCACGCGTTACATCGGATCACACACCACTTTTGATACAATGTCAGCTAAATACTCAGTCTACCCGCCGCCCATTTCGTTTTTTGGATGCATGGCTTCTGTTGTACCCCAACGACCATGTACTTGAAACTATGAACAAGTGACGAAATAAAAGCGATGATTCCTTCACGTGCATGTTACTTGAGTCAAATTAGCGCTTCTTTATTTAAATTCTTTAAGTTCATTTAGGACAGACACTAAATAGTTATACAAGCGAATGTCACAAGGTGTGTGACACACCTTGTGAATTCGGCCAAAGGCCATTGATCACCCTTGAAGTAAACTTGTTCTTGTAAGAATACAAACGTAATTGATGCTCAGAAAGCAAGATTAAAAATCATATTAGATAAAATAGATAGTAGCAAAAATTATATAAATGTGGGACATGTTAATTATGAAATGACCAAAACACCCCCAAAGGCCCCCTATTTTCGGTCAAGACCCTCCCAAGGGATCTAGAACCCTCCACAAATTAATCTAAATAAACCAAATAATATAAAATACCAAAATCAACAAACAAAGAATAAACTAGTAAAATAAAAGAAAAAAAGACATGCATGCAAGAAAGAAATGATAAAAAATGAAAGCATGCAAACATGCCTTACACAATTACAAACCCAACACCCTTTTCTCAACTTTTCACAAAAGCCTTGTCCCTCCATTTGACTCCCCAACCGTCGGTCCCCTCCCCATTTTTCCCCCAACATATTCTATTTTAAGTGTTCCTAGAAGCTCACTTCAAGCTCACCTTGAATCTCCTCTCAAGCAAGCCAACACTTAAGAAATTTTCCCTCCCTCCACACTCCAACTTTCGGCCACAACCCTCCTTGAAGGTAGGAGTTCTCAATCAAGCTCATATTCAAGACTCAAGAAGGTCTCTAGGTAAGTCTTGATTCCAAATTCCTTAAGTGAATTCTTATTTAGTGAAGAATCAAGCTCACTTGAACCACCCCTCCACCCCCAAAACCATGGCATCCTTGTCCAAGTAGGTGGAAGATTTCAACTCTCTTAGGTGGTGCTATCTTGCTACACTTGAAGCTCCAATCCAAGCCTACTTTGGTAAGATGTTCTAGCCTCAATTGGAACTCTATTTTCACTATTGAATGAAGACTAACTCTCTTTTTTCCTCTCCATCAAAACCGTGTAGTCAAGGGTGGAAAAGGAGGAGGATTTCAACTCAACTCACTTCATAACCAAGCTAAGACAAGAACTTTAGCTTGAAGAGGTAAGTATACACTAAACTCTCATGATTTATTTGAAGAATTAGTGACTTGAATGGCTAGATGATCCTAAGATGTGAACTTTAGAAGAAAACACTAAGTTCAAGTTTGTACCTTAGTGATTTCTTAAGAACATTATCTTGCATGTGACTAATTCTTTCAAAGATGCAATCTTTTCTTGCATGCAAAGTGAAATGGGGCTGTCTTAAGATGAATTAAGGTCCATCTAAGTAAGTCTAGGCTAGATTAACTCTTGGATGAAACTTGTGAAGACCTAAGAAAGCATGCATGTGTTAAATGTGAATTTTATGAGGTTGTTTGGGTAAGATTGGACTAACATGGTACTTGAATGTGTTGAATGCTTAAATAAGTGTTGTAAAAATATGTTCTTGGTATCACCTAAATTTCGGCTTAAAGGATGAAGATGAAGGTGAATTGAATCCAAGAAAGAACATCTTTTGTGAACAAGCATGCTAGTGGTTGTGAACAAACTACCCACTGTTTTGACATGGTGCAAAGAGGACTCAAAATGAGGGATGGAATCTTGACATTCATATGAAAAAGGGGGTATGTGATGACTAATAAGTTATTTCATAAGCACAAGATAATTAGTGGTCACTTGACATGAAAGGAGGGTAAAATGTCAAACCACTGGAGCTGGACAAAATTTGACAGTGAGATGTGTGACCTTAAACTGAACCTTACTAATGTGCTATCAAATTGGTTTTTGGTATGATGTTAGTCCTATGTGTTTAGCAAATGTGAGAGTTGGAATTGTGGTAAAATAGGTTATGGATTATTTTTAATAAATGTTTTGGTGAAACTGCTCAGGCTGGGAATTCTGGAACTGGACAGAATCGAGTGACGTTTTAGATGATTTAATAACTGACCTTACAAACCTTCAATGAAGCTAAATTTTGGTACAAAGTTAGCATTATGAATGTAGCACAAGTGAGAGGTGGAATTTTGTCAAAATAAACTAAGGATTATTTATAAGAAATTACGCGGTAAAACTACTCTAGTAAAAAATTCTGGAGCTGGGCAGAATTTACCATTGACTTCAACGTATTAAAAGAGGACCTTGTGAACCTTCAATAGATCTGATTGTTGGCACAAACCTAGCCCCATGAGTGTAGTGGAGATTACAGCTGGAAGTTTGGTAAAATGAGCTATGGTTAATTTTTAATAAAATATTTAGTAAGACTGGTCAGACCTGAAAAAGGGGAACTGAGCAGAATGGTGACCTTTTTTCACTGACTTAAAAAGGGACCTTGTAGATGACCAATAAATCTTATTTTCGGCATGGTAATAATCCTATGAGTATAGTAGACACGCCAACTGGAATCTTGGTAAAATAAGTTATGGATTATTTTTAATGAATTATTTGGTAAAACTGCTCAACGAAGATTACTGGAGCCAACCTGAAATTGGTAACGACTTTCTAGCCTCAGAAAAGGGATTTAGAGACATGCAAATGGGCCAAATTTCGGTAAGATACTAGTTCCATATATTGATGACTTGGGAAAGTTGGAATTTCTGGAAAACGAATTACGGATTCACCGCAATTGAATTTTAGTAAAATCTTTCAGTTCAGATTCAGCACCTAACCCAGTTCGGAAAGTAAGTAAATAAGCCCCTTTACGGCTATTGAAATAATGTGAAATTTTATGACACGTATCTAAGATTCTACCAAACGTGTTTGCGACAAAAGAATTATGGAAATAGACCTAATTGGTTAGCTCAACCGCCCTATGAATGTGAAGCAAAGGTCTCGGAAATACTTAGCTTCCAAATTCATGTATGTTGATATGTTATAAGGAATGCATACAATTATTCATGTCATGGCTTGCATTTTATATCACGGCATGTATCATGCATGATCACGAAACTGATTTTCATGGGTTTTATGATGCAAGCAAGTTTTACGAGCGACTATCTTTCGTTATGCATGAAAAGTTTTGACGGTCCCATGTTTTTAAAGAAAGCTTCATGATTCCTTTGCCGGCCAAGCATGCGACTAACCCGACTCCAGACCCGGGGTTAATTGGTCTGATGATATGATATGTTATGGACCCGCTCAGATCCAGGGCTAATTGATCTGATATCTGTTCTGGACCCGCTCAGATCCGGGGTTAATTGATCTGACACTCTGTTTTTACGACATGTTACTTTATGGGACCAAAATGATGTTTTGACATGACATGACATCATGCATTGCATCTTGCATAATTCACGATCATGAACATATGTTGCATGCAATAATTAATGGTTATAAGTTATTGTTAAAGCATTTCCTAATAACATGCTTAAGACGAATGCCAAGTAAGTTCAGGATCCAAGATCAGGTATGGTATAACATTCCCTAAAACATGCCTAACCCGAACGTCAAGTAAGTACATGATCCAAGAGCAGGTATGAATTATGATTATTTGAGGTTTTTGGGGTAATACATTCATGTTATGATTCTTTACGTATTTCATGCTAGTTTATTGTATTCTTGCTGGGTGATTTTTATGACTCACACTTTATTTTTCCCCAGAGCCGGAGAATGCCAAGATAGAATGGATCGAGGACAAGCCAAGAGTACCTTATCCGTAGGCGAGGAGTATGAAGAGAGTTAAGCTAAGGACTTTTGTGCTGCCAAGACGATTTGTAATATGACTATGTTTAAACTCTCTGGATTGTCGGTTATGTTATGATTTGGGGTGCTACTACTTTTGGGAACTCAGTAAATTAGTGGTGCATGTTTGATTTGAAAAGTTTTAATTCTGCCTAAATTTTACTACCATGTTGAATGATAGCATGGGAATCCACGACTTATGTTATGGATGTTCACATGTTATGCATGACGCCTTGTACTCTCCTTAGTGAAGTACGGCGGGTGCACCGTATCCGGACGAGGCCGGGTGCGGGGCGCTACAGGTGGTATCAGAGCCCAGGCTCTAGATTTCGGGCAGAACGTAGGACTAAGTTATGATCTTAGCAATCTAAGTTTGATCTTAGACCTAAGTCATGATCTTAGATGAGTGATGACCTTAGACTAGGACCACTTAGACCGGGTTTAGGATGTAATCTAATAACTAATCCTAAACTATGAAAGCTAAGTCTATGACATAAGACGTGCCCTTTTTATCTTCCTTACTTAAGAGTTTTCGATTGTGGTCCTTAGTCAAATTCGATTGATTTTAATTTCGATATTCTAAATAGATGCTAAACCCATAAGTGCAGATGGTGAGACCCCGTGGCAGACCTCCGAGAGCACAACCAGCTGCTCAGGAGCCCATTCCACTGCCACCAGCAGAGGTCCCGCCGCCACCACCAGCTCCACAGGCACCTGTTCCTCCGGTCATTCCAGACATGAATGCTTTTCAGGCTTTTTGCCAAGTTGTTACTCAGATAGGGCAAGGCTTAATTCATCAGAATGCTCCACATCAGCCAGTAAGGGACGCCCAATACTATTTTGAGAAGCTCAAGAGGGCTAACGTACCCCTGTTTGAAGGAAGGCCAGACCCCGATATCGCAGAAAAATGGCTAGATGAGGTTGAAAACTGTTTTGAGCTAATTCAAGCCCTAGAGGAGATGAAAGCCCAGGCCATCCGACCTTTCCTGATCAGTGAGGCCAATCAATGGTGGAAGACAAATCTGCAGCCTTTGCCTAGACCGATTGCTTGGGAGAGATTTCTATAAGAATTCCATAAGTTCTATATTCCCCCATCTGTCAAATTACAAAAGAGACATGAATTTGAATCTTTGAAACAAGAGACGGGCATGATGGTGGCGGAGTACGCCAACAAGTTCATTGCACTTGGGAGGTTCCAGCCCGTTACGATGAATGACGAAGAGACGAAAATGCTAAAGTTTGAAAGAGGCCTAAATCCGAGGATTAGGACGTGGTTGGTAAATGCAAATCCTACCAATTTTGGAGCGCTTCTAGATGCATGTTACCGCATAGAGAGGGATATTGTCCGAAGAGATGACGTGGGCCAGAAACGAGAAAGACAAGGGACCGGTAATGAGAAATATAAGAAAGTGGCAAAGAAGAATTTCAGAGGATCAGTTCGTCAAGGACAGAATCAACACCGCAAGCAAAACCAAAATAATCAGCAAAAGAATCAGACTTTCTCTCAACAGCCAGCAATATCGGTTTGCTCTCACTGCCAGAAGAGGCATGTGGGTGAGTGCAGGTGGAAAACAGGAAATTTCTTTGGATGCGGCAAAGATGGCCACATGATTAAAGATTGTCCAGAAAAAGGAGCGCAGCCGCAGCAACAACAAAAGAACCAGCGGCCCCGTACAAATGCAAGAGTGCACGCTATAATGGATGCGGATGTCGAGGAGACTGCTGATGTAGTGACTGGTAAGATTTAAAGTTTTATGCCTTCAATACTTTTCACTTATGCATGTCTATCACATTGCTTAGTAAAATGTGCATGGTTCAGGAACTATATTAGTGTGTAGCATACCTGCAAATGTGTTGTTCGACAGTGGCGCTAGCTACTCATTTATCTCCCGAAAGTTTGCTAAGAATATCGATCATGATCCAGTCCGATTAGATTCACCTTATAGAGTACAAGCAGCTGGCGATCAGGTGCTTGTTTCCCCTCACATATTCAGAAATTGTGCGCTCAAGGTTAATGACCAAACGTTTGAGGCCAATTTGATTCCCATACCTATGAGTGATTTTGATGTCATACTTGGAATGGATTGGCTCACAAAGAATCATGCTCACATTGACTGCTGAAGCAGGCAGGTCATCATTAAGGACCCAGCTCAGGAAGAGATGTCGTTCCAAGGAGGAACAAAATTAAAGAAACCATCTAAGAAAGTCTTTGTTAACGCAACTCGTGCCAGCCAAGCATTAAGGAAGGGTCATGAAGGATTCTTGGTTTATGTTCTAAGTGCTGAGCAAGAAGGCCCTACCCTTGCACAAGTTCCAATTGTTAAAGAGTACCCTGATGTATTTCCCAATGATTTGCCTAGACTACCTCCTGATCGGGAGATCGCTTTCGAAATCAACCTTGTACCAGGAGCGGAACCCATATCGAAAGCCCCTTATCGCATGGCACCTGCGGAACTAAAGGAATTAAAAGAACAGTTACACGAACTGTTAGAGAAGAAACTTATTCGCCCCAGTGTTTCACCATGGGGTGCTCCGGTGCTATTCGTGAAAAAGAAAGATGGAAGTATGCGCCTATGCATCGATTACCGGGAGCTCAACAAAATTACCATAAAGAACAAGTACCCGTTGCCCCGGATTGACGACTTATTCGACCAGCTCAGGGTAAGTAAATCATAAGTTTAACTTGAATAAGATTTAAATCTTTTCCAAAACCCTATCTAAAGTATCTTAATGCAGGGATCTCGAATTTTTAGTAAGATAGACCTACGATCTGGGTACTTCCAGTTAAAGATAAAGGCGGAAGATGTCCCTAAGACTGCTTTCAGGACCCGATATGGACACTATGAGTTCCTAGTCATGCCTTTTGGTTTGACCAATGCCCCTGCCGCTTTTATGGATCTCATGAATCGAATCTTCCAAGAACAGTTGGATAAATTCGTGGTGGTCTTCATAGATGATATCTTGATATATTCACCCGGCGAAGAGACCCACGCAGCCCATTTGAGGACAGTCCTAAACATTCTAAGAGCAAGACAGTTATATGCCAAGTTCAGTAAATGCGAGTTTTGGCTGCGAAGGGTATCCTTCCTTGGTCATGTTATTTCAGAAGATGGGATTTCAGTAGATCCCAAGACGATTGACGCTATCACAGAATGGCCCCGGCCAACAAATGTTACTGAAGTAAGAATTTTTCTCGGACTGGCCGGATATTACAGAAAGTTTGTTGAAGGATTCTCGAGGATAGCTGTTCCTCTCACCATATTGACCCAAAAGAAAACCAAGTTTGAGTGGAGTGCCGACTGTGAAAGGAGTTTCTCGGAGCTAAAAGCAAAGTTGATGTCTGCATCTATCCTATCTCAGCCCACTCCTGGTGAGAAGTATGTAGTATATAGTGATGCTTCGAAGAATGGTCTCGGATGTGTTCTTATGCAGAATGACAAAGTGATAGCTTATGCATCCCGACAGTTGAAGCCATTTGAGCAAAACTATCCTGTCCACGATCTTGAACTTGCTGTAGTGGTTTTTGCATTAAAGATATGGAGGCATTACTTGTATGGCGAACGGTGTGAAATTTATATGGATCACAAGAGCCTAAAGTACCTCTTTACCCAGAAAGAGCTTAATATGCGGCAGCGCAGATGGCTGGAGTTAATAAAGGATTACGACCTTTCCATTCAGTATCATCCGAGAAAAGCTAACAAAGTTGCTGATGCATTAAGTCGGAAAGCAAGTCACCCACGGCAACCACCTCTCCAGCGAGATATGGAAGAGTTCGGTTTAGAGGAAGTGGACTCAGTCGATGAGGTTCTCGCCAAGCTAGTTCTTGTTCCTTCATTGATTAATAAGATCAAAGAGGCTCAAGGGAATGATGAAGCTTTGAGGAAAATCAAAGAAAGGATGAAAGACAAGCCACGAGACGACTTTGAAGTTCGTAGCGATGGCAGTTTGTGGTATCGAGGACGATTGTGTGTCCCCAAAAGCAAAGAACTTAAGGATGAAGTTCTGATGGAAGCTCATAATTCTCGATTGTCTATACACCCTGGAGCAAATAAGATGTACCAAGATCTCAAGCAAAAATTTTGGTGGCCTGGTATGAAGAATCAAATAGCGGAATTTGTCGAGCGATGCCTAATTTGTCAAAGAGTAAAAGCCGAGCACCAAAGACCCGCTGGATTATTGCAACCCTTAGAGGTGCCGGAATGGAAATGGGATCACATCACCATGGACTTTGTAACCGACTTACCCAAGACTAAGTATGGAAATGATGCTATATGGGTCATTGTAGATCGGTTGACTAAGTCCGCACACTTTTTGGCTATGACGATTAAGGCATCTATGGAGAAGTTAGCCTCTATGTACATTGACCATATCGTTTGCTTGCATGGGGTTCCCATAAGTATCGTATGCGACCGCGGTCCCCGTTTCACATCGAGGTTTTGGACAGCCTTTCAAAAGGCAATGGGCACAGAGATTAGAATGAGTTCCGCATTTCATCCTCAAACAGATGGACAATCGGAAAGAACAATCCAAACCCTTGAGGATATGCTCCGCGCTTGCATCCTTGATTTTGGAGGAAGCTGGGATAGAAGCCTTAAGCTCATTGAGTTCTCTTATAATAATAGCTTCCACAGGTCTATCGGGATGGCACCATATGAAGCGTTGTATGGACGAAAATGTCGATCCCCACTCTATTGGGATGAGATTGGAGATAAGATCTATGCTCCGACATTGTTGAGCAAACACGAGAAAAGGTGAAGCTTGTCCAGCAAAGGCTAAAAGCGGCACAAGATAGAACGAAGATATGGGCAGACGAAAGAAGGAGACCTTTGGAGTTCCAAGAAGGAGAGAAAGTTTTTCTAAAGGTTTCTCCGACTAAGGGTGTTAAAAGATTTGGCATCAAAGGAAAGCTAAGCCCAAGGTTCGTTGGACCTTATGAGATACTTGAGAGAGTGGGCAAAGTTGCGTACCGATTGGCGTTGCCACCATCTCTCTCCCAGTTACATGATGTATTCCATGTTTCCCAACTTCGCCGATATGTATATGACCCCAGCCACATCCTTGAAGATCAACAGTTGAAATTTGATGGGGATGTATCTTATGAGGAAGAGCCTATAAAGATCGTTGATCGAAAGGAGAAAGCCTTAAGAAAGAGATCCATACCCATGGTAAAGGTACAATGGAGGCATCATTCGGAGGCAGAAGCAACATGGGAAACTGAGGAAGATATGAGGAGTAGGTATCCGCATCTTTTTTGACTAGTTTGGAAGTTTCGAGGACGAAACTTATAATAAGGGGGGAGGATGTTGTACCCCAACGACCATGTACTTGAAACTATGAACAAGTGACGAAATAAAAGCGCTGATTCCTTCACGTGCATGTTACTTGAGTCAAATTAGCGCTTCTTTATTTAAATTCTTTAAGTTCATTTAGGACAGAAACTAAATAGTTATACAAGCGAATGTCACAAGGTGTGTGACACACCTTGTGAATTCGGCCAAAGGCCATTGATCACCCTTGAAGTAAATTTGTTCTTGTAAGAATACAAACATAATTGATGCTCACAAAGCAAGATTAAAAATTATATTAGATAAAATAGATAGTAGCAAAAATTATATAAATGTGGGACATGTTAATTATGAAATGACCAAAACACCCCCACAGGCCCCCTATTTTCGGTCAAGACCCTCCCAAGGGATCTAGAACCCTCCACAAATTAATCTAAATAAACCAAATAATATAAAATACCAAAATCAACAAACAAGGAATAAACTAGTAAAATAAAAGAAAAAAAGACATGCATGCAAGAAAGAAATGATAAAAAAATTAAAGCATGCAAACATGCCTTACACAATTACAAACCCAACACCCTTTTCTCAACTTTTCACAAAAGCCTTGTCCCTCCATTTGACTCCCCAACCGTCGGTCCCCTCCCCATTTTTCCCCCAACATATTCTATTTTAAGTGTTCCTAGAAGCTCACTTCAAGCTCACCTTGAATCTCCTCTCAAGCAAGCCAACACTTAAGAAATTTTCCCTCCCTCCACACTCCAACTTTCGGCCACAACCCTCCTTGAAGGTAGGAGTTCTCAATCAAGCTCATATTCAAGACTCAAGAAGGTCTCTAGGTAAGTCTTGATTCCAAATTCCTTAAGTGAATTCTTATTTAGTGAAGAATGAAGCTCACTTGAACCACCCCTCCACCCCCAAAACCGTGGCATCCTTGTTCAAGTAGGTGGAAGATTTCAACTCTCTTAGGTGGTGCTATCTTGCTACACTTGAAGCTCCAGTCCAAGCCTACTTTGGTAAGATGTTCTAGCCTCAATTGGAACTCTATTTTCACTATTGAATGAAGACTAACTCTCCTTTTTCCTCTCCATCAAAACCGTGTAGTCAAGGGTGGAAAAGGAGGAGGATTTCAACTCAATTCACTTCATAACCAAGCTAAGACAAGAACTTTAGCTTGAAGAGGCAAGTATACACTAGACTCTCATGATTTATTTGAAGAATTAGTGACTTGAATGGCTAGATGATCCTAAGATGTGAACTTTAGAAGAAAACACTAAGTTCAAGTTTGTACCTTAGTGATTTCTTAAGAACATTATCTTGCATGTGACTAATTCTTTCAAAGATGCAATCTTTTCTTGCATGCAAAGTGAAATGGGGCTGTCTTAAGATGAATTAAGGTCCATCTAAGTAAGTCTAGGCTAGATTAACTCTTGGATGAAACTTGTGAAGACCTAAGAAAGCATGCATGTGTTAAATGTGAATTTTATGAGGTTGTTTGGGTAAGATTGGACTAACATGGTACTTGAATGTGTTGCATGCTTAAATAAGTGTTGTGAAAATATGTTCTTAGTATCACCTAAATTTCGGCTTAAAGGATGAAGATGAAGGTGAATTGAATCCAAGAAAGAACATCTTTTGTGAACAAGCATGCTAGTGGTTGTGAACAAACTACCCACTGTTTTGACATGGTGCAAAGATGACTCAAAATGAGGGATGGAATCTTGACATTCATAGGAAAAAGGGGGTATGTGATGACTAATAAGTTATTTCATAAGCACAAGATAATTAGTGGTCACTTGACATGAAAGGAGGGTAAAATGTCAAACCACTGGAGCTGGACAAAATTGGACAGTGAGATGTGTGACCTTAAACTGAACCTTACTAACGTGCTATCAAATTGGTTTTTGGTATGATGTTATTCCTATGTGTTTAGAAAATGTGAGAGTTGGAATTGTGGTAAAATAGGTTATGGATTATTTTTAATAAATGTTTTGGTGAAACTGCTCAGGCTGGGAATTCTGGAACTGGACAGAATAGAGTGACGTTTTAGATGATTTAATAACTGACCTTAAAGACCTTCAATGAAGCTAAATTTTGGTAAAAAGTTAGCCTTATTAATGTATAACAAGTGAGAGGTGGAATTTCGTCAAAATAAGCTAAGGATTATTTTTAAGAAATTACGCGGTAAAACTACTCCAGTAACAAATTCTGGAGCTGGGCAGAATTTACTATTGACTTCAACGTATTAAAAGAGGACCTTGTAAACCTTCAATAGATATGATTTTTGGCACAAACCTAGCCCCATTGGTTTAGTGGAGATTCCAGCTGGAATTTTGGTAAAATGAGCTATGGTTAATGTTTAATAAAATATTTAGTAAGACTGGTCAGACCTGAAAAATGGGAACTGAGCAGAATGGTGACCTCTTTTCACTGACTTAAAAAGGGACCTTGTAGATGACCAATAAAGCTGATTTTCGGCATGGTAATAATCCTATGAGTGTAGTAGACACGCCAACTGGAATCTTGGTAAAATAAGTTATGGATTATTTTGAATGAATTATTTGGTGAAACTGCTCAACGAAGATTACTGGAGCCAACCTGAAATTGGTAACGACTTTCTAGCCTCAGAAAAGGGACTTAGAGACATGCAAATGGGCCAAATTTCGGTAAGATACTAGTTCCATATATTGATGACTTGGGAAAGTTGGAATTTCTGGAAAACGAATTACGGATTCACCGCAATTGAATTTTTAGTAAAATCTGTCAGTTCAGATTCAGCACCTAACCCAGTTCGGAAAGTAAGTAAATAAGTCCCTTTACGGTTATTGAAATAATCTGAAATTTTATGACACGTATCTAAGATTCCACCAAACGTATTTGCGACAAAAGAATTATGGAAATAGACCTAATTGGTTAGCTCAACCGCCCTATGAATGTGAAGCAAAGGTCTCGGAAATACTTAGCTTCCAAATTCATGTATGTTGATATGTTATAAGGAATGCATACAATTATTCATGTCATGGTTTGCATTTTATATCACGGCATGTATCATGCATGATCACGAAACTGATTTTCATGGGTTTTATGATGCAAGCAAGTTTTACGAGCGACTATCTTTCGTTATGCACGAAAAGTTTTGACGGTCCCATGTTTTTAAAGAAAGCTTCATGATTCCTTTGCCGGCCAAGCATGCGACTAACCCGACTCCAGACCCGGGGTTAATTGGTCTGATGATATGATATGTTCTGGACCCGCTCAGATCCGGGGTTAATTGATCTGATATCTGTTCTGGACCCGCTCAGATCCGGGGTTAATTGATCTGATATCTGTTCTGGACCCGCTCAGATCCGGGGTTAATTGATCTGACACTCTGTTTTTACGACATGTTACTTTATGGGACCAAAATGATGTTTTGACATGACATGACATGACATCATGCATTGCATCTTGCATAATTCACGATCATGAACATATGTTGCATGTAATAATTAATGGTTATAAGTTATTGTTAAAGCATTTCCTAATAACATGCTTAAGACGAATGCCAAGTAAGTTCAGGATCCAAGATCAGGTATGGTATAGCATTCCCTAAAACATGCCTAACCCGAACGTCAAGTAAGTACATGATCCAAGAGCAGGTATGAATTATGATTATTTGAGGTTTTTGGGGTAATACATTCATGTTATGATTCTTTACGTATTTCATGCTAGTTTATTGTATTCCTGCTGGGTGATTTTTATCACTCACACTTTATTTTTCCCCAGAGCCGGAGAATGCCAAGATAGAATGGATCGAGGACGAGCCAAGAGTACCTTATCCGTAGGCGAGGAGTATGAAGAGAGGTAAGCTAAGGACTTTTGTGCTGCCAAGACGATTTGTAATATGACTATGTTTAAACTCTCTGGATTGTCGGTTATGTTATGATTTGGGGTGCTACTACTTTTGGGAACTCAGTAAATTAGTGGTGCATGTTTGATTTGAAAAGTTTTAATTCTGCCTAAATTTTACTACCATGTTGAATGATAGCATGGGAATCCACGACTTATGTTATGGATGTTCACATGTTATGCATGACGCCTTGTACTCTGCTCAGTGAACTACGGCGGGTGCACCGTATCCGGACGAGGCCGGGTGCGGGGCACTACAGCTTCACCACCCAGATTTTCATACTTATGTGAAGAATGCATGGCTATCATATCCAACTACAGGCGGCATGCGGGGTTTCTATACAAAATTATTTTCTCTTAAGAAAGATATTCAACTAGGAATAAGAATATATTTGGGAATATTTTCAGCACTTTGAAGGATGCAGAGGAACATCTTAATAGAGCAGAAAGTACTTGGGACGCTAATCCCACGGAGGAGGCACGTGAGGCGTTTTATCAGGCCAAAGCACAATATTTACTCGCCTCAAACTATGAATTGCAATACTGGAAACAAAAGGCGCGGGTAAAATGGTTACAAGAGGGCGATGCTAATACCCGATACTTCCACTCCCTTGTCAAAGGTAAACGTTCACAGCTATGTATTCAACAGCTTCAGAACTCGCAGGGAATACTGTTGACACATCCAGACGACATTATGACAGCCGCTGTTGCTTGTTACAAGGACTTATTTGCCCGTGCGCCCACGAATAATCACTCAGCTATACTATCACACATTCCACATCTAATATCTGACGCAGATAATCTCATGCTTACACAGTTACCATTGGAGTCAGAGGCCAAAGCGGCTGTATGGAGTTTAGACCCGCAGAGTGCAGCGGGGCCAGATGGTTTTCATGGAAATTTCTACAGATCATGTTGGCCTGTAGTACATTTGGATGTTCTAAAAGCGGTGCAAGAGTTTTTCATTGGCGTACCATAGCCGAATGTCATAGCTAGTGCTTTACTTACGCTGATCCCAAAAACACAGTCGCCACAGACTTTTGGAGTTTTTCGCCCTATTTGTCTTACAAATTTCCTGAGCAAGATTTGCACTCGGATCATTGCCACTCGTTTGGGTCGGCTGCTACCATAGTTAATTTCGCCGGAACAAACAGGATTTCTTCCGGGTCATGATATTTCGACTCAAGTGCTATTGGCCCTAGAAATGGTACACATGATGGATAAAGGGGGATCTCAATTATGTTTGAAATTAGATATGATGAAGGCTTTCGACCGGGTAAGTTGGGAATATCTTCAACTACTTCTACGCAAATTCGGTTTTTTGGATTTTTTCATTCGAATTATCATTAACCACCTAAGTGCAACGAGGTTGTCAGTCTTAATCAATGGGCAGCCATCACCCTATTTTCGGACTTTAAGGGGAGTCAAGCAGGGTGATCCTTTATCACCCTTATTGTTTATTCTATCATCTGAAGGATTCAGTAGAGGACTAAAGGCGCTAGTTGTAGCGGGAAGCATACAATCGTTTTGCCTGGGGAGAATACCTATGTCCATCTCTCACTTGGCATATGCGGACGACTTGCTTATTTTTTTACGAGGTACGCAGCACAACCTCAGATGTTTCCACTCATTTCTCAATACATATGAAAATGCATCAGGACAAAAGGTAAATTTTAATAAAAGCAGTTTATACCATCGTCAAATATCACCTCATGTCAATGTCGAGTATTCAAAGATTTACTAGGCATGCGAGCGACAACACTACCTTTTAGATATCTTGGTTCATGTCTTCATAAGGGCATTACTCGTTCTATGCACTGTTCGACCCTCTTACAACATGTTGATGACTGATTACACGGATGGCATTCTCGTCTTCTCTCCTCGGCGGGAAGATTAGTACTCTTACGTTCAGTGATTGCGGCGCTTCCACTTCATATTCTGGCAGTAGGCGGCTTGCCCAAGTCAGTCATTCGAATGATAGACAGAAAGATGTCAACATTTTATTGGGGGATAGGCATCATTGGGTGGCATGGAAAAACATCACAAATCCGGTTGAAGAAGGCGACTTAGGACTTCGTAACCTAAGTGATTTACAACAGGCATATCAGTGTCGGATTTGGTGGACATATCAAAAGCACAATACATTATGGAGTCAGTATATGCATTTGAAATACGGAAGGCGTGGTAATTATCATCCACGGCTTCCAGACTCGGCCGTATGGAAACTTATATGTCGAATTCACCACACTTGTATCTCTCATACAACTGGTACGGGATCCTTTCTTTCATGGACATCTACGCCCACAGGCGAGTTCACTCTCAAGTCTGCCTATGATATCTGTAGGGTGTCACGACCAACACAGCTATCCACAAAATTTATTTGGTTCAAACAACATTCCCCATCCATAAGAATATTGTTGTGGCGCCTTTTTCATTCGGCCATGCCCTTTGAAGACTACATAGGACGGTATTTGGTGGCACGTCCCACACAATGTCCTTTTTGCAGAGAACACTCAGCCACAGTGGATCATATATTCATTTACTGTAATCGCATTCGATTTTTATGGGTTTTTTTGCTGCCGAGTTGCATGGCATACCTCCGACGTCACTATCTCTGCGATAATATTTATTAGCTTGGTGGTATTGTTCTAATTTTACATCCTTACATGGAGTCTTAAAGATAGTCATTCCATCAATTGTCGTTTCAAACATTTGGCGTCATTATGCGCAGTTAGTATATGGGAACTCTACAACCTTTTCCACTGCGGGCCTGCGCAATTCCATACATTTTGATATTCACATGTGGATACTGAAGATCCAGGGGTCCAAACTTGCAGCGGGTCCAACACTCTCTCTCTCCTGGATCCCCCGGATTCGTCCTCTGCGTCTCCACGTTATTCGGTGGAAAGTTCCTCCTTCCGGTAGACTCAAATTGAATGTTGATGCAGCAGTTGGCCGCCACTACGCCGCGGGTGGGGCAATATTGCGTGATCAAGAGGGTCATTGTGTGTGTGCACTTTCATTTCGTTTGCCTCCAAGCACACCTTTGCAGGCAGAGATTCAGGCTACTCTTTTTGGATTGATGTATTTTCTCCCATTCTATCGTTTGATCATAATTGAATCTGATTGTGCTCAAATGCTGACACGACTGCATCAGTCACAACATGTTTCTGGAAACTATCATCTACGACTACTACATACAATGATACAACATCATCGACTGGAGATCATTCACACATATCGTGAGACTAATATGCCAGCTCATTACCTTGCTCAACATGCGATGATGCATCCTGCAACAAGTGTTTTCAACAGACACAATCTCCCAGCTGTGGTCCGGGCATCACTTACATTGGATCTCACATCGACGAGCTTGCGCACAGGCTGACATTCTAGTCTTTCTTATGGATTGGCACTTTTTAATATATTCTGCCCGTGCCGTAATGGTCTCGGGCAGGCACGGTACGCATTCCATTCACTTGCTTCACTGCTGCATATTTCATATCCTCATCATATTTAATGATGTCTTTTTACCCGCTATAAATGGCTGACACCGCAACTGCACCACCCATTTGGTGCGACGTCGCCGACTGCTTATAGCTAAAGTCTTCCATAAGGATTGGCTACGTCGAACTTTAGCTGCCTGTACTTTAATAAGTACAGGCAGCCTCGGTACGCTTGCTTTTATTTTATTATGTTGGTTCTTGAATGTCATGTTCTACCCGCTGACGGCGCTGATTCTTTACTTCCTACGTGCATGGACGACATCATCACATTTGTGGTCTTTGCTCGAGGATGCGAGGCCTTTTCATTATGCTCATGGCTATCCTTATCAAAATCTACACCTGACGTCATTGACTCACACACCCTGTTGCCTATTATTGCAAGTCTTCCACATGGATTGGCGTGTATCCGATATTTCTATCGGCACATTGGGTTGTGCCGGCAGATCAGGTATGATTTACCCCCAGCTCACCTCTCATGTTTCATTATGTCTTGGACTTCTGTTTTACTCAGACCTACATTTTTGTTGTGCGTGGACGAGGACATGGATCGAACTTATACTCCATACATTTCATACGTTTTATGCGACTGTCACTCGGGTCAGGCATCATTATAGACAGCGGAGATTCGCACTGCTATTTTTTTACCTACGTTGCTCTGTTGTTTCTTGGGATACATAGAAGGAAACATGCCTCGCGATCCTTTTCTTGGGCATTGACGTGCATACCGACTGGATACGAGGCAACCATCGAGTGCGGATGAGCATATGACATTTTATTTTATTACGTCTGTGTAATACTCGGTTTCCCAATTGTTCTTCATTACATGATAGCGCCTATCAACCCTCCGTCTATATAAATATGTACGCTTTTTCCTTCGCTAAGGTTTTATCAACAAGGGTGGTTTTACTTGGCAAGGTTTTAATGCGGCATATCATATATAGACTGGAGGTTGATAATCATATACTGCTACTTTCTTTCTTGTTCCTTTGGATGTAATAGGGTTTTCCTCCGCCACAAGTGAGGGTTATCATAATAAAATTTCCTTTTTATAAATATATATATTTTTTTTTATAAAGACAAATTTTATTAATGAGAAACCTCACTTATGGTGGAGGGAAACCTTATTACAATAATCAGAGTATATGAAAAAATGCAATAACGAAAAAATGATATCATATCTCCAGTCGTATATGATATGCCGCATTAAAACCTTGCCAGGTAAAACCACCCTTGTGGATAAAACCCTAGCGAAGGAAAAAGCGTACATATTTATACAGCTGTCATTGATATGCTTCAAGCGTATAGTAAAGTATAAGCGTGCGCTAGTGATTGATGATGATGTTGGCCGATTGTGACAGTCGAAACAGCGGAGTACTTTGCTTGAGCTTGCCTTGTCCAGGAAACGCCACACCTCAGAAGAAACCCAGAGAGAAGTTATACCAGTGAAATACAATATCCAAATATATCCGAAATGAGTCGTCAAAAACATACCGATGTCGCCCTGGCAAAGATATTGCCAAGGCGACGCTATAATGAGCCAATGCTGTGGGCGATTTGCCGCTGAACCCGCTAGTACCAAATGACAAAATCTCGCCACCAGTATACCGGAGCACATCCATGCGAAAAGAAGGATTAATATGCATATATGAAACATCTGGAAAAAATATGAAGGTCCTGCCAAAAGATAACAGTACTTACCAGGCCTGCCTGAATCCCCAAGGATGCAGGCAGGGAGAGTCATAGTACGCCAATCCATGTGGAAGACATGAGTTTATCAAATAACACGCAACTGAACTGATGAAAGGTCCAGCAGTGTAGCGGATCGCACTAATGCTGGAAGGGTATGCGAAGAGAAAACCTGTGTGATGGGATCTTGCATGGCATGTTGAGCCAAATAATGAGCAGCCATATTAGCCTCACGATAAATATGATGATACTCTAGGCGGTGATGATAAATGATCGTATGAAGGTGCTGGAGATAATAATTGCCATGAACCATCTGAGGGCGGGCTAGTCGAGAGATCATTTGAGCACAATCTGATTCCAATATGATGTTGCGATATAGGGGAAGAAAATATAGAAGACCGAAAAATGCGGTCTGAATCTCGGCATGTAGTGGTGTAGATGGGGGTAGCCGAAAAGAAAGGGCTCCCACACAAGCACCCGTGTGGTCCCGCAATATTACGCCCCCTGCTGCATATTGCCTACCAACTGCTGCATCTGTATTCAATTTTAATCTACCCGAGGGTGGACATAGCCAGCGAATCAGTGTAGCTCTCGGAGGCGACAGTGATGGAAGCCAAGAAAAGTAACGTCTAGGATCCGCTGCTAGCTTTGTGCCTGCTATTTTCTTGCACCAAATAGTAATATCATATTTAACAGAAGCCTGAAGGGATGCCCGTGTAAAAGATCGTTGCTCTCCATACACTAATGATGCATATCCTTCGCCAAATATTGTACAATATGATTGCTGGGATGATTATTTTGAATACCCCAAAGAGAGATGAAAAAGATGACCGATACCACCACGCCAGTATATATTGATGCAGATGCAAGGAAGAGGGCTTAGGACAGTGTAATTCTCCAGCATAATAGACCCATATAGAACGTACATGTGAACAATGCATAAAGATATGATCTATTGTAGCAGACGCACCCTTGCAGAAGGGACATTGAGTTGGTTGCGAAGTAATGTATCGACCAATATAATCCTCAAATGGGAGCGCAGAATGAAATAGTCGCCATAAGAAGATTTGAGTTACTGGCGAATGCTGTTTATACCAAATGAATTTTGCCGATAAGACCTGGGGATGAGGAGTGCGGCAAGCATCATATGCACTACGCAATGAAAATTCCCCTGTTGGTGTGTGTATCCATTGAAGATCTCCCCCTTGGCGAGCAGACTGGGCTGTGCAGAAAGGATGTATCCGGCAAATAAGCTTCCAGACTGGAGAATCAGGTAAACGAGGCAAATATTCCCGTCGGTGTCCATACTTAGCATGCATATATTTGCTCCAAAGTGTAGAGTTATGTTGATAGGACCACCAAATTCTACAATGATATGCTTGTTGTAATGTGTTGAGGTCCCGAATCCCCAATCCACCTTCCTCCTGAGGTGTGCATATCGCATTCTAAGATACACAATGATATCTTCGCCCCCAATAAAATGATGCCATTTTCCGATGTATGATTTTAATTACAGATTTAGGCAGCCCACCAGAGGCAAGAATATGTAATGGCAATGCTGCTATAACCGAGCGTAACAAAACTAAACGTCCAGCCGATGAAAGCAACCGTGTGTGCCATCCATGAAGTTTGTCATCAATATGTTGCAACAAAGAAATACTGTAACGGGCACGAGAAATACCTTTATGTAAATAGGAGCCAAGATATTTGAAAGGTAATGAGGTGCATCGCATATTGATAATAGCCTCTAACTGCCGCCGCTGCCTTGAAGATATGTTAGCGGATGGAATCAGACTGCTTTTTTGAAAATTGACTTTTTGCCCAGAGGCCGATTCATATTGAGTGAGGAAGGTATGAAACCGTCTGAGGTTGGTCTGTGTACCACGTAGAAATATCAGTAGGTCATCTGCATATGCCAAATGTGTAATGGTAAATGGAATGCGGCCTAATCGAAAAGGTTGAATTCGGCCTGCTGCTGTTAACGCTTTTAGTCCTCTGCTAAATCCCTCTGATGATAATATGAACAGCAGTGGAGATAAAGGATCTCCTTGTTTTACACCTCTATAGGGCCGAAATAATGGTGAAGGTTGACCATTGATTAGAACTGCTAACGTAGTAGCCCGCAAATGGTTAAGAATAATACGGATGAAAAAACCAGAGAAGCCAAAAGAGCACATCAATTTCTCCATGTATTCCCAACTGACTCTATTAAAGGCTTTCATCATATCAAGTTTTAAACATACCTGTGTACCACTCCTATCCATCAGATGTATCATTTCTCTAGCCAAAAGAACCTGTGTCGAAATGTCTGTGCCGGGAAGAAAACCTGTCTGCTCCGGAGATATTAAACGTGGTAGCAAAGTACTCAAGCGACTAGCAATGATACGTGTACACACTTTACTCAAGAAATTAGTTAAGCATATAGGTCGATAATCACTGAATGTGGCAGGCGACTGTTTCTTCGGGATCAAAGTAATTAAGGCTGAAGCCATCACCTTTGGTTGGGGAATACCAAGGAAAAATTCCTGTACTGCTTTTACCACATCAGTATGAATAATAGTCCAACAGGAACGATAAAACTGTCCATTAAACCCATCAGGTCCCGCTGCACTGGAAGGGTCCAAATGCCAAACCGCATCTTTTATTTCCGGTTCCATGGGTATTTTCGTGAGTAGCAAATTATCATCTGAAGACAGAACTCGTGGAATATGGCGTAGAATATCATCATAATTATGTGTGTGCTCACAGGCAAATAAGGATGTGTAAAAGGAAACTGCTTCCGCCATAACTTCAGATGGGGTCGAACACACCTCACCATTCACAGTGCGTATTTGTTGAATCTGTAATTGTAGTCTCTTGCCTTTAACAATAGAATGAAAATATCGGGTATTTGCGTCACCCTCTTTTAGCCATCGGACACGAGATTTTTGCTTCCAAAATTGCAGCTCATAGGAAGATGCTTGCAGATAATCCGCTTTGGCTTTATGGTAAGCCATGCGATTCGTATCATTAGGGGATTCATCCCAGGCACGCTCCGCATGTGAAAGTGCCGCTTCCGCCTGCTGAACATTGGAAAAAATGTTACCAAAGATCTCTTTGTTCCATCTTTGGATGTCTTTTTTTAGCCGGAATAATTTGGAGTAGAAACCAAACATTCCTCCCGTAGTTGAATAAGTAGCCCAAGCATTCTGTACATATGCATGAAAATCTGGATGTAGTAGCCATGAATCCAAAAACCGAAAAGGACGATGGCCGCTTGATTGATTTTGACGGCATAAAAATAACAAAGGAGTATGGTCAGATGTGATGCGCGGTAGATGAGTAAGCTGAGAATCCGGAAATGTATCCTGCAATGCCGAATTGATGAACAACCAGTCCAGTCTCCGACGTACCCTTCCCAATCCTCTTCCATCTGTCCATGTGAACTTAGGCCCGTGGAATTGTGGGGACATCAAAGAGCACGACTCAATGCATTCATTAAAATCTTGTAGCGCTGAAAGAGAGGGTTGCGAACGGCCTTCATGATCAGACAAAGAGCGAAAGGTATTAAAATCTCCCCCAACAATCCAAGGCAACGTAGATGCTTCTGAAAATGTACATAACGAATCCCATAATGTACGGCGCAGCAAAGGCGTGTGCTTGCCATAAACTACAGACAAGACCAGTGAATACTGCAACGGCCGAAAACACAGAGTAAAATGTATCACTTGATCATCATCCTGCGTCGAGATCAATTGAAAATCAGAGTCACGCCAAAAAAAACCAGATTCTGCCTGATTGCGAGGAAAAAGAATTAGAAAAACCAAAATCCAATGCAAAACTATTAATACTGCTAGACGTGTGTTTTGGCTCGATCAAAGCTATTAAATTCAAACGATGCTCATGAATCAAATGATGCATTCTGGGGAGGGAGGCACGCATGCCTCTTATATTCCATATCATAATATTCATTGAGAAAGAGTGGTGTTACTTCATTGGTATATATTGTTCTCTTCTTTGTTATGTGATTATTTGTTTGTTGTGTATGTCATATTTGAGAAGAACATGCATCACGGTAATTGAGGTTGAGCTGATGGATTATTTATTTTGTGTTTTGAGGAGTTAACTGTTAAGATAATTAAGTGAAATTATTTGTGGACTAAGGATATGTATGTTAACTATAAAGGATTATTTGTATTTGCTTCTGCATATATGATTTCTATAACAAGTATATGTATGTTGCTTACTGAGCCCATTGATTTTGGCTCATACCACCACTCACCAGTTTTGCAGGCATGAGAAGTTAAGGTATGCTTACACAGGAGTTGGTATACCGTAGAAGATCGAGACGGAGGTTTCGAGTCTAAATTATTTAGAAAAGACTTTCGAAGTTTATGTGTTTTTGAGATTAGTGTTTACATACCATTGAATATTGTGTTGATTAGATATTCTTAGACATTGTATTAATGATGATGATTATTTTATCGAGGATTTTAGTAATGACTTCCGCTGAGATCGATTTACGTTATGATGACGACGTGGGTTGATTTGTATCGTCGCCTTGTAGTTCTCTTAGTAGACTACAGCGGGTGCACTGTTCCCGAAGATAGGGCTCGGGAGCGGGGCGCTACATAACATCTTAGCCTAATAAGGAAAATTAACTCCAAGTGAACCCCAGAACATTCTCTTTCCCCCAACTCTCAAAGAGCCACAAAGAGCAAGAAAGTTTTCTCTCCTTCTTCTCAAAACACACGGCCAAGGTTGTGC
This sequence comes from Eustoma russellianum, assembly GCA_036186865.1. Taxonomy (NCBI): domain Eukaryota; kingdom Viridiplantae; phylum Streptophyta; class Magnoliopsida; order Gentianales; family Gentianaceae; genus Eustoma; species Eustoma russellianum. The sequence goes on along the minus strand of AP025050.1, from coordinate 23,653,308 downwards.
TAAGAAGACTTAGGGATCATCCAAGATCAAGTGATTCTAAGTAAGTATGTTCTAAACTTTTTAAGAGAATTTCTACATCTTTCATGGAATGAAACTCATCATACTACCCTTTTTCTTGCTCATAAACCGTGACCTCCATGGTCACTAGGTTCAAAATTTTCAAGCTTCTAAGAGGTACTAGTTGCTTAAGAGGCTTGAACACCGTCCAAGTTCCATCTTGGTAAGTTAATCTAAGCCTCCATTTGGTTTTATCCTTGCCTAGAATAAAAGCCAATGTTTATTCTTTTTCTTCCTCCCAAACCGTGGGGGTATATAGTGAAGAGGAAAAGGATTTCACTCATCTTCCAAGCCAAGGAAAGGAGTAAGTTTGAAAAACGCAAGTATCCTATAAATATTCATGGCTTGTATGTGAAAGTATATGCTTGAATGTCTAGGTGTTACTAAGTTTTAATCTTAGACGAAAGATGTTATGTTGGAAGCATGAATTTTAGCTTTCCTTAAGGAATATGGCTTGCATGTTTGAGATTCTTTCAAAGGTGGAGTCTTTGCTCTCTTTAAGTATGAATGTGATGATAATCTAAGATGAAATGTCAAAGTTCTCTTCTTTGGCATGAAAAGGGGGTACGGTTGAAAAGAAATGAGGGATAGATGTGGTTCTTGTGATAACTTTGCAACTTGTGGAGTGAAGTTGTGAGCAAGATGTGTGCTTTATGATTTAAGCTTAATATGTTCATTATAGAGATATGATTTTTGCCCTTGCATGCGTATTAATGGGCTGTTTTGGGGGTAGGGTACGTACACATCAATTATACAAAGAATGGATTCTAGTATGAACCTAATGTGAAAGACCAAAGGTATGATATGTGTATCATTTAAACTGTTTTGAAGTGATGTGTAGATGACTTTTAGAGTGTGTTAGAACTTGAAAATCCACATGCTAAAGGTGTATTTGATGTTTAATAAGGTGTTAAGCCAAACAACCCAAGTTGGGACATTTTAGTAAGGGAATGGAAATTGGAATTTACTGGAACAGGACAGATTTTAGTGACGTTTTGTAGGATCTGAAGTAGGACTTTAGAAGTATTCAATTTAGATAATTTTTGGCATGACGCTAACCCTATGTGTGTAGTAAATATGAGAATTTGAATTTCGTTAAAAGGAGTTACGGTTTATTTTTAAAGGAAATTTTAGTAAAACTGGTCATGCTGAAAATTACTGGACTGAACAGATTTTATGTGACATAATGATTGACCTGGAAATAGACCTCAGGATCATGCAATTGGGCTGATTTTTTGTAGGATGCTAGCCCTATGTGTTTTCTGAGTTTGTGAGTTGGAATTTTTGAAAAAGGACTTACGGTTTGGTCACAATAAAATTCGTAGTAAAATTAGTCATTCCAGAATTCAGCATGTACTTGTTTTGGGAAAAAGAACAAATGACCCCTTTTAAAGTTATTATAATGCTGCAAAACTTTTATGATAATTACTTAAGACATATATGAGTGTTTTCATGTAAACCACTTAGCTTAGAATTATTATTTTAAGGGGTAATCACCAAAGTGAAGTTGGTGTTACAAATCTGGAATTTTTGGCAGTGTTGAAGAACTTGTTGTGGGGCTTTGTTTTGGTGGGCATAGACTTGTTTGTATAGTTTGGGCCTGTGATCATTAATTAATGGTATGCCTACCGCATTTTCCATGGTTGGCCCAAATGAAATGAAGCTTAATGGGCTTAAAGGAAAAGTAAAAGAAAGGACACTGCACTGCTGAAATTCAGCAGTGCCCTGTTTCGTAATTAAATACATTAAGGGTCTTACACGTCTCGTAACGTTACGAAATTTATATGGAGATTAGATAAGATGCCCTTATGCATATATGTGACGACAAATCATGATAATTGGCCGAAACTGTGAGGTTTTGAAGCCGCACGATTGGGATGATAATTCTGGAAATTTTTCCATCCTAAAGAATAAGTTTGTACTTGTATGTATGTAACGCATCATGTCATGGATTGCATAGTACATTCATACATTGCATCATCGTTATTTACATGATTTATGGAACCGATTTTATGAGAAAGGATGATGAAAAGGTGTTTTTAAAGAAAAGATTCTGTTTTTAAAAGGACGCTTTCCATCGGTACCGTGTGTTTTCTGGCCAGTAGGACCCGCTCCAGATCCAGGGTTAACTGATCTGATGGTATGGACCGTTCAGGCCCGGAGAGAATAGACCTGATTATGATGATATTGACCGTATAGCCCCAGAGAGAATAGACCTGGTAATTATGATTGATGACGTGACCGCTCCGAATCCGGGAACAATAGATTCGAAGAGAAATAAGTGACCGTCTCAGATCCAGGAGAATAGATCTGAATACTCTCTTTTTTTCTTGACGATGATGTTTTGAAAGAAAGAACGAAAGAACTTATCTTCATTTTTATCATGATGCATCACATGTGCATACTCATGCATGTTGCATTTAATGATTCATCGAATACTTGGTACTTGTTACTTAGACTAAGTTGTTATGACTTGGTAGCTCCTAAGTTATGATCTTTAATAAGTTATGATCTTTGATAAGTTATGATCTTTGATAAGTTATGAGCTGATTACTTACGAGTATTGGATGGAAGGTCAGGTATGTTTTTAAAACCGAATTTTTTTGGGGTTCGGTTCTTGTATGTACTTTCCATTTAATTCACGATTATTTATAGTTTACTCGCTGGTGACGTTGTCGCTCACCTCTTATTTTCCTCCAGAAACCCACAGGAAATAGGGTCGAGTGGATCGAGGACGAGCTTAGGGTGCCTTATCCGTAGAAGAGCGATGGAAGGATGATTTGAGGGTTTTTGACGAGACGGTCATGATTGACGATCTTTTATGAATTTGTGTTGGAAACAATGGATTTCGTACTTCCGCATTTTTAGAACATGTCTGTAAAACTTATGATGGATGATTAGACGCTTTTATCTTCAAAAGTTTTTATTCTGCCTCGGTTTTGCTTTCTTGATGACGTGTAAGCAATGAAGTCCACATATTTTATTCTAGACTAAGGTATGTTATGGATCGACGCCTGGTACTGTTGCACCCCGCTCAAAATTAGCATGGCAGCTAGGGTTAGAAGCAGAGCACGCCTAGATAGTAAGACCTCAAGGGAAATATGTTACCAAATCTTATGGAGGAACGAAGAACGTAAGGGAAGTACACACCAGGTACAAGCGTAAAAAGGAGAAAAGCAAGCAGTAAATTAAAGAGCCAAGTGTTACGTTGACAACTAAGGAAACATAGGTCATGACAAACCCACACATGAAACAGTAAGGGTGTGCATCTAAAGGTAAGGATTCACTACAAATGGGCACGTGCCTCATATAAGGAGGGAGCTAGCATGAAGAAGATGGCTCTAGAGGACTACAACGCGATGAAGCTTATACCTAAAGGACCATATAGAAAACATGCCACTTTAAGAATTCCTTGACACTTAGTAAGTTTTAGAAACCTAAGCTTACATCCATGTTCAGGTGTTAAGACTACAGTGATAAGGCTCCGGTCATGGACAGGTTAGGAATAGTACGTGAGTATGCATGGGGGTACATGTGTATACTCATATACGACTCGAAGCACATACGAACAGCGATAGAATAATTTTCAAAAAGGGATATATTATGTGCATACACTTAGTATTATCGGGTGTAATGAATATATCTTTCTGAGATTTGTGGCTTATTTCAAAAGGAAAGTATAGATATGTATATATATAAATGCGTACGTGAGTACATGTACAGCTACACACCTATGGATGAGAGTTATGAGAAATTCAAGAGGGCTATGTGTGCATGTATATGTCGGTCACATGCACACAAGTATAGCCTAGTGGATTTATGGAAGAACATTTAAATGATTTGGAATATGAGATAAATATATACAAACACAGGTAAATGCATTATTAAGAGAAAACATGTACATGGGATTATAACCATGTTTCGGCCATAAGGCCTTAGGGGGAATGAATCATTATGTGCAAGACTAGCAAAAGATCTTGCATAAGCATCATGATTAGGAAGTATAAATTTGCGAATGTAATATAAGATGAAACCAACCTATGTATATATATATATACATATACACGAACACAAACATACACATAAATGCAAAAATGAGGGAAGATGCATACATGTAATACATATGTACGTTTGGCCACAAGGCCTTAGAGGAGGGAGGCTCTAATCAACACTTAGTAAGAGTATTAATGAAGAGCAAATAAGGAGTAAAGAGGGGAGCCTTTTCCTCTCCTCCACAAGCAGCCGCCGGCTGCCCCCTTTTTCCAAGAAGAAATAATACCCACCATTAACTCAAACCCTCCCAACTTCCCACCAATTAAGGTTGCTTCAAGAAGCCACTCTCCACCTTCCCTCTTGCTCCCCAAACGATTCAACTGAAGCAAGGAGACAAAGGGCTCTCTCTCAAGGCTTTCTAGGTAAGACCATTCTTCATGATCCTTAACAAGATATACCTTATAGGATTAAAGCTCACTGAGTTCTCTTTTCCTTAAAAACGGTGATCCTCACGGCAATAAGGGGGGGAACCGAAAGGTGGAAGAAGAAAAGAGGGTGTTTAGCCAAAAAGATCACCTTCAAACCCTTCATGAAGCAAATGGTAAGAAACCCTTCGTCCTTCCTATAAGACATACTACATAAACTAAGGAATGGCTCACTAAAGCCTTGTGCCGTGTGTATGATAGGAAAAGGAAGGGGGAAGAGCTTCGTGTGTCAAACCAACCGTGCAAAAGGCTTCAAAGGCAAGTACACTATACTCTTCATGGTTTGAATGTGAAAGTGTGTGCATGAATGACTAGAAAGACTTAAGGTTTGATCTTAGTTGTGAAAAGGTTAGCTTTAAGCCAAAAGCTTTCGGCTTTAGGCACATAAGAGGGTAGGATGAGCATTTTTGTTATAAAGATAAGTTTTTGATGATTTTATGCATGTTTATGTCTTAAACTAGGCTTGAATGTGTTAAAAATTTCTCCTTTGGTGTTGAAGGGAGCCACGGTAGAAGGGAGAAGGGGAGGTGAGGTGAAGTTGCATGCAAGATAATAACAAAGCAAGAAAATGAGGGAAAGACTTGATCTTGTGCATGTTAGGCTTAAAGTGTTTTCGATTTTGGTCGTTTTCCTCTCTAAACAACCCGCAAATGGGGCTGACGTAGTGTGTGTATGTGTTCATTTTAGGGTTGATACCATGAATGGTGACAAAAAGGTGAGCTAAGAACGTTTAGGATGAAATTAGGGCTACTGAAAATTCTGGAGCTGGACAAGAAATTAGGGCTGACTTGCTAGACCAGAAAAGGGACCTTAGAGACCTTTAATTTCGTTTATTTTTGGGTGGATGATAGTTGTATGTGTTTTTTAGTAGTGAGAGTTGGAATCACCTTAAAAAGAGTCACGGTTTATTTTTAATGAATTTATTATTAAGATTGGTCTTGCTGGAAAATGTGTTCTGGACAGAACTTAAGCACACGTTTAGTAGCTTGAAAATGAACCTTAGGAATGTGCAAATGAGCTGAGTTTTGACATGGTAATAGTTTTATGTGTGTATGACATCTGTGAGTTGGAATTGGTAGTAAAAAAGTTGTGGATTATTATTAAATGAATTTGTGGTAAACTGCTCAAACAGAATTGCCGGAACAGGACCGTTTTGAGTAGTAAATTGTATGGCTTGAAAATGAACCTTAGGAATGTGCATTGAGCTGATTTTTGACATGGTAATAGTTTCATGTGTGTATGACATCTGAGAATTGGAATTTTGGTAAAAGGAGTTGTGGTTTGGTCACAATTCAATTCGTGATTTAATTGGTCATTCCAGTTTCTGCATGTACCAGTTTGGAAGAGTAATTAGATGAAACCCTTAACTTATTGGATTGCCTTGGAAATTTATGGTAATTACCTAGGGTATTTATGTACATGTTCATGTAAAGAAACCAGTATGAAACTACCATTTTGACGGTTAACAATTGTGTTAAAGTTAGTATATAAAACTGGAAAACAGGACAGTTTATTGCCATAAGTTGTAAGGCTTTGAGTTTGCTCATTTAAGCTTAATTGTGATGTTTAGCCTTATGAATATTTTTCCTTGGTGTGTTAGATATGTTTTCTAGGTGATGGATCAAAATGAATGAGGGTTTTATGACCTACAAAACTGAGGTAAGGCGGTACTGCCCTGCTGATTTCAGCAGAACCCTTTAAGGATAGTAATGATGTTTTTGAGGTCCTTAGACATTTCGGAATGATACGAAATTTTTATAGCAAGTGTCTAAGTCTTCATTATGCATATGTATGACATGAGTTTATGAATATGAGCATGAATTGATGAGCGCACAGCAGTATGAATAGAGGGTGATTGCTGGACAACTTTTCCAGCCTAAAAGACGAGTCCGTGCATGCATGTTATGATGCATTTGTTCACGAGTTGCATAATGCATGTCATACATTGCATCATCGTCACTTGCATGATTATGGCATTGGATTTCACGTGGAAGAGAGATGAAAAAGTGTTTTCAAAAGATGGTTTTGTGTTTTAAAAGAACGCTTCCCCACTGGTACCGTGGTGTGAGTATGAACTGGGCCCATTATGAAAGGAACCTGAGCAGATCCGGGTTAAGTGATCTGAATGGAAAGGAATGATGTTACCGATCCGAATCCGGGATTAATAGATTCGAAGGGGAGAAGTTACCGCCTCAGATCCGGGAAGATAGATCTGAAACGAAAGGAACCTGAGCAGATCCGGGTTAAGTGATCTGAATGGAAAGGAACGATGTGACCGATCCGAATCCGGGATTAATAGATTCGAAGGGGAGAAGTTACCGCCTCAGATCCGAGAAGATAGATCTGAACACTCTATGGTTTTATGACGATGATGTTTTTAAAAGAGCAAAGCATGAAAAAGCATTTTCCTCATTTTATCATAACGCATTTCATGTGCTTATACATGCATGTCACTTGTGGATTTGTAACATAGCGTCTCATGTACTATGCTGTGTTGTCATGACCTTGCGTGTCCTAAATGATGATGATGATTGTTTTATTAATCAATGCATGATCCAGTCACCTTATGATTATATTTCACTCTATCTAGTGATGTTATTAAGTTATGATCTTACTACATTAAGCGATGATCCTTATCAAATGATGATTGGAGGTCAGGTATGTTTTCCAAACCAATTATAACATGGGGTTCTTTTCTTGCTCATACTTTACATTTAACTCATGATTATTATAGTATACTTGCTGGTGACGTTGTCACTCACCCTATTTTTCTCTCCAGAGGTGGCAGGAGATAAAGTTGAATGGATCGATGACGAGCCTAGGGTACCCTATCCGTGAGAGAGTTAGAAGATGGCCAGGAGTGGTGAACCGAGCACCCAGCTTGAAGGATTGATGATGTTTTGTAGTAGTGACGGGAAACAATTTACTTTCATCGTTTTCAGAATTCGGTTATCTGGGATGTTACTTTTACTGCTTTTGATGGTACTTTAATTTGAAGTTTAAATTCTGCCACGGTTTCGATTACTAATTGCGCAAAAGAACGAAAATACCATGAAATTCTATCATGGATCACGATGCGTATGGAAGACGCCTAGTACTCTCCTTAGTGAAGTACGGCGGGTGCACCGACTCCGGCGGGGCCGGGGTGAGGGGCGCCACAGGTGGTATCAGAGCCAAGGCTCCAGATCCGGGCAGAATGTAGAACTAAGTCATGATTTTAGTCAACTAAGGTTGATCTTAGAACTAAGTTTTGATCTTCGATGAGAGTTAACCTTAACACGAAATGACCTCGGTATACGAGATTAGGTACAGTCCACTGATAGGCCCCACCTAACGACCTATCCTGAAGTAATGAGTATATGCCGGCGTGTTTTTGATGTATTCAGTTATATTTTGATATAACATTCCCAGGCTAAACAAAGTCGACGCTGCGTGATGCGGATGGTGCGACCTAGAGGGGAACCAATCAGAACTGGGTTTTAGAAGGGGATCACTCCAATGGAAATCAACTTGTACCTAGTTTGTTATGTGACACTCGACTTTATTGCCATGTCAATTAAGTAGGGTTTTCCGTTATGGTATAACTTAGAATAAACGAACGTTACATGGTGTAGATACTCCCACCCACGGGCGCAGGAACATCATCGTTGTCACCCCCTGGAAGTATGGGATTCTACTTTCGAAAGATGACAAGAGGACAAATCCCAAGGTTTGGGGGAGAAACGACACCCGAGGAAGCTGAAAACTGGTTAAACGAGATAGAGGACCAACTCATCTGGGC
>AP025050.1:23599773-23644982 GCA_036186865.1 Eustoma russellianum | reverse complement strand
ATTATCCGCCCCTTCTTGAACGGCAAGGCCAGTCAGTGGTGGAGAGAAAGAGTCCAATCGCTACCCAGACCCATAGTTTGGGCTAGAGTTCTGGAAGAATTTTGTGGAGCTTACCTTTCTAACGAACTGGTAATTGAGAGAATGGAAGAATTTGACGCGTTAAGGCAAGAGTCGGACACTCCAGTCTCACAGTACATCCGTCAGTTCACCATACTAGGACGGTACGTGCCCTTGATTATGGAAGATGAACCATGGAAGATAACGAGATTTATGTGGGGACTGAATCCCTGAATCAAGGAAGGATTGAACGTAGCACATTCAAGTACGTTCGACAATCTGGTAAAGGAATGTTATGAGGTAGAACGCAACATTCGGATGGTGAAGGTCCGAAGGAGGTTGAGGAGACAAATGAATAGAGCAAATGAAGGACGGTCACGGCACCCTCATGGGGCCTCGCATAGGGTAAACCGAGGCGAAAATCGAAGAACGAGAGCCCGAGGACCCCGAGGCCCCCAACGTTACTGACAGGTACAAAGAAATTTCCCGTTAAAACACTTATGTCTTATGTATTGAATAAGCATCATTGAAAATACCAGGAGCAACTGCCTCCAGACAAATAGAGAAAATAACAGGAATGGTCACAAGGTCGAGGAGTCGCTTAGAAAACCTAGGCGCCCATCCTCCAGTTTCGAGGACGAAACTTATTTTAAGGGGGGGAGAATGTTACACCCCGCTCAAAATTAGCGTGGCAGCTAGGGTTAGAAGCAGAGCACGCCTAGATAGTAAGACCTCAAGGGAAATATGTTACCAAATCTTATGGAGGAACGAAGAACGTAAGGGAAGTACACACCAGGTACAAGCGTAAAAAGGAGAAAAGCAAGCAGTAAATTAAAGAGCCAAGTGTTACGTTGACAACTAAGGAAACCTAGGTCATGACAAACCCACACATGAAACAGTAAGGGTGTGCATCTAAAGGTAAGGATTCACTACAAATGGGCACGTGCCTCATATAAGGAGGGAGCTAGCATGAAGAAGATGGCTCTAGAGGACTACAACGCGATGAAGCTTATACCTAAAGGACAATACAGAAAACATGCCACTTTAAGAATTCATTGACACTTAGTAAGTTTTAGAAACCTAAGCTTACATCCATGTTCAAGTGTTAAGACTACAGTGATAAGGCTCCGGTCATAGATAGGTTAGGAATAGTACGTGAGTATGCATGGGGGTACGTGTGTATACTCATATACGACTCGAAGCACATACGAACATCGATAGAATAATTTTCAAAAAGGGATATATTATATGCATACACTTAGTATTATCGGGTGTAATGAATATATCTTTCTGAGATTTGTGGCTTATTTCAAAAGGAAAGTATAGATATGTATATATATAAATGCGTACGTGAGTACATGTACAGCTACAAACCTATGGATGAGAGTTATGAGAAATTCAAGAGGGCTATGTGTGCATGTATATGTCGGTCACATGCATACAAGTATAGCCTAGTGGATTTATGGAAGAACATTTAAATGATTTGGAATATGAGATAAATATATACAAACACAGGTAAATGCATTATTAAGAGAAACATGTACATGGGATTATAACCATGTTTCGGCCATAAGGCCTTAGGGGGAATGAATCATTATGTGCAAGACTAGCAAAAGATCTTGCATAAGCATCATGATTAGGAAGTATAAATATGCGAATGTAATATAAGATGAAACCAACCTATGTATATATATATATATGCACGAACACAAACATACACATAAATGCAAAAATGAGGGAAGATGCATACATGTAATACATATGTACGTTTGGCCACAAGGCCTTAGAGGAGGGAGGCTCTAATCAACACTTAGTAAGAGTATTAATGAAGAGCAAATAAGGAGTAAAGAGGGGAGCCTTTTCCTCTCCTCCACAAGCAGCCGCCGGCTGCCCCCTTTTTCCAAGAAGAATTAATACCCACCATTAACTCAAACCCTCCCAACTTCCCACCAATTAAGGTTGCTTCAAGAAGCCACTCTCCACCTTCCCTCTTGCTCCCCAAACGATTCGGCTGAAGCAAGGAGACAAAGGGCTCTCTCTCAAGGCTTTCTAGGTAAGACCATTCTCCATGATCCTTAACAAGATATACCTTATAGGATTAAAGCTCACTGAGTTCTCTTTTCCTTAAAAACGGTGATCCTCACGGCAATAAGGGGGGGAACCGAAAGGTGGAAGAAGAAAAGAGGGTGTTTAGCCAAAAAAAGATCACCTTCAACCCTTCATGAAGCAAATGGTAAGGAACCCTTCGTCCTTCCTATAAGACATACTACATAAACTAAGGAATGGCTCACTAAAGCCTTGTGCCGTGTGTATGATAGGAAAAGGAAGGGGGAAGAGCTTCGTGTGTCAAACCAACCGTGCAAAAGGCTTCAAAGGCAAGTACACTATACTCTTCATGGTTTGAATGTGAAAGTGTGTGCATGAATGACTAGAAAGACTTAAGGTTTGATCTTAGTTGTGAAAAGGTTAGCTTTCAGCCAAAAGCTTTCGGCTTTAGGCACATAAGAGGGTAGGATGAGCATTTTGTTATAAAGATAAGTTCTTTGATGATTTTATGCATTTTTATGTCTTAAACTAGGCTTTAATGTGTTAAATATTTCTCCTTTGGTGTTGAAGGGAGCCACGGTAGAAGGGAGAAGGGGAGGTGAGGTGAAGTTGCATGCAAGATAATAACAAAGCAAGAAAATGAGGGAAAGACTTGATCTTGTGCATGTTAGGCTTAAAGTGTTTTCGATTTTGGTCGTTTTCTCTCTAAACACCCGCAAATGGGGCTGACGTAGTGTGTGTATGTGTTCATTTTAGGGTTGATACCATGAATGGTGACAAAAAGGTGAGCTAAGAACGTTTAGGATGAAATTAGGGCTACTGAAAATTCTGGAGCTGGACAAGAAATTAGGCTGACTTGATAGACCAGAAAAGGGACCTTAGAGACCTTTAATTTCGTTTATTTTTGGTGTGATGATAGTTGTATGTTTTTGTTAGTAGTGAGAGTTGGAATCACCTTAAAAAGAGTCACGGTTTATTTTTAATGAATTTCTTATTAAGATTGGTCTTGCTGGAAAATGTGTTCTGGACAGAACTTAAGCAACAAGTTTAGTAGCTTGAAAATGAACCTTAGGAATGTGAAAATGAGCTGATTTTTGACATGGTAATAGTTTTATGTGTGTATGACCTCTGTGAGTTAGAATTGTAGTAAAAAGAGTTGTGGATTATTATTAATGAATTTTGTGGTAAAACTGCTCAAACAGAATTGCAGGAACAGGACCGTTTTGAGTAGTAAATTGTATGGCTTGAAAATGAACCTTAGGAATGTTCAAATGAGCTGATTTTTTGACATGGTAATATTTTCATGTGTGTATGACATCTGAGAGTTGGAATTTTGGTAAAAGAAGTTGTGGTTGGGTCACAATTCAATTCGTGATTTAATTGGTCATTCCAGTTTCTGCATGTATCCAGTTTGGAAGAGTAATTAGATGACCCCCATAAACTTATTGGATTGCCTTGGAAATTTTATGGTAATTACCTAGGGTATTGATGTACATGTTCATGTAAAGAAACCAGTATGAAACTACCATTTTGACGGTTAACAATTGTGTTAAAGTTAGTATATAAAACTGGAAAACAGGATAGTTTATTGCCATAAGTTGTAAGGCTTTGAGTTTGCTCATTTAAGCTTAATTGTGATGTTTAGCCTTATGAATATTGTTCCTTGGTGTGTTAGATATGTTTTCTAGGTGATGGATCAAAATGAATGAGGTTTTATGACCTAAGAAACTGAGGTAAGGCGGTACTGCCCTGCTGATTTCAGCAGAACCTTTAAGGATAGTATGATGTTTTGAGGTCCTTAGACATTTCGGAATGATACGAAATTTTTATAGCATGTGTCTAAGTCTTCATTATGCATATGTATGACATGAGTTTATGAATATGAGCATGAATTGATGAGCACACATCAGTATGAATAGAGGGTGATTGCTGGACAGCTTTTCCTGCCTAAAAGACGAGTCCGTGCATGCATGTTATGATGCATTTTTTCACGAGTTGCATAATGCATGTCATACATTGCATCATCGTCACTTGTATGATTTATGGCATGGATTTCACGTGGAAGAGAGATGAAAAGCGTTTTCAAAAAGATGGTTTTTGTGTTTTTAAATGAACGCTTCCCCACCGGTACCATGTGTGAGTATGAACTGGCCAGTATGAAAGGAACCTGAGCAGATCCGGGTTAAGTGATCTGAATGGAAAGGAATGATGTTACCGATCCGAATCCGGGATTAATAGATTCGAAGGGGAGAAGTTACCGCCTCAGATCCGGGAAGATAGATCTGAAACGAAAGGAACCTGAGCAGATCCGGGTTAAGTGATCTGAATGGAAAGGAACGATGTTACCGATCCGAATCCGGGATTAATAGATTCGAAGGGGAGAAGTTACCGCCTCAGATCCAGGAAGATAGATCTGAACACTCTATGGTTTTATGACGATGATGTTTTTAAAAGAGCAAAGCATGAAAAGGCATTTTCTCATTTTATCATAACGCATTTCATGTGCATATACATGCATGTCACTTGTGGAGTTGTAACATAGCGTCTCATGTACTATGCTGTGTTGTCATGACCTTGCGTGTCCTAAATGATGATGATGATTGTTTTATTAATCAATGCATGATCCAGTCACCTTATGATTATATTTCACTCTATCTAGTGATGTTATTAAGTTATGATCTTACTACATTAAGCGATGATCCTTATCAAATGATGATTGGAGGTCAGGTATGTTTTCCAAACCAATTATAACATGGGGTTCGGTTCTTGCTCGTACTTTCCATTTAACTCATGATTATTATAGTATACTTGCTGGTGACGTTGTCACTCACCCTATTTTTCTCTCCAGAGGTGGCAGGAGATAAAGTTGAATGGATCGATGACGAGCCTAGGGTACCCTATCCGTGAGAGAGTTAGAGGATGGCCAGGAGTGGTGAACCGAGCACCCAGCTTGAAGGATTGATGATGTTTTGTAGTAGTGACGGGAAACAATTTACTTTCATCGTTTTCTGAATTCGGTTATGTGGGATGTTACTTTTACTGCTTTTGATGGTACTTTAATTTGAAGTTTAAATTCTGCCACGGTTTCGATTACTAATTGCGCAAAAGAACGAAAATACCATGAAATTCTATCATGGATCACGATGCGTATGGAAGACGTCTAGTACTCTCCTTAGTGAAGTACGGCGGGTGCACCGACTCCGGCGGGGCCGGGGTGCGGGGCGCCACAGGTACTCTCCGTAGTGAAGTACGGAGGAAGCACCGTATCCGGCTAGGCCGGGATGCGGGGCGCTACATTTGGAGCCATGAATTAATTGGAATAAAATTTTCAAATCAGCCTACTGTTTCTGACAGATTTGTGCAATCTGAACACAAACGTATTTTAAAAGAGTTAGAAGTTTAATTTTGATCTGAAATTTTTAGGAGATACTCAAAACATCTGAGCGTTAAATCTCTCCAAATTTCAGAATTTTTGAAGGTCCAGAACCTAGTCTTTCTAACATTTTAAATCAGGATATTAAAATAGAAACTGTTTTCAGAAGTGGGGTTTTCGGGCCAAACATTTTTAAAAACAAGAATTTCAGCACACTATTCAACCCCCCTTCTAGTGGTGCTATACAGGTCCTACAAGTGGTATTAGAGCGTAGGCACACTCACGACAAGAGGATAAAACAATGTTTGTGAGATAGCATCCACTAGCTACAAAACCGACCAAGTAGGTATGTCAAGCCAAAGGCCTCCACTTCTTGATACTAAGGTAAATTCTTATTCCGATTCCGAATCTGAACCATCGTATCATGATCTGTATGTTAAATATCTTGAATTACATGAGTTTGCTAAGACTGTTGCAAAAGAAAAGAAACAATCAATTGAAGACAAGAAGTTGTTAGAATCATCTAACACAAACCTTGTTGCTCAATTAAACGATTCAAAAGAAGAGTCATCTTGCACAATCAATGCATTAAAATCAGAGGTTTCATGATTAACGACACAAATAATGAAATGAAATCCGAGATTTTGAATTTAAAATCAAGGAATATATATCTAGAAAAAATGGTGAAACAATTTGACACACGTACAAACATGTTAGATCGCATCATTTCTTCACAAAAGCATGATAGTGACAAAACCGGATTAGGATACATTGAGAAAAACAAGACACTAAATAAATCAACCAAATTCATTCCATCTAAGAAAATGAAAGGGGACATCTCGTCTCTGCTATATGTTTTGCTCTCCCTCGTTTATCGCCACTGCGGGCTGAGATACAAGCACTGCTCTTTTCCATCCTCTACTATGCTTCGGATCACCATTGCATCATTGTGGAAACGGGCTGTAATTCTGTACTATCACTTATACCGAATAAGTCATCTACAGCAGGAAGTCTCTCACAGGACCTTGACCGACTTATTAATATTATGACTATCAACCAAGTAACATTGCAATACAGTCCGCGTGAAGCAAATACGGCAGCACATCTCTTAGCACGGCATGGTTTCCATGCTCAAGGAATTCGTCAGTATACATTAGTTCATGAACTTCCAGCTAAAGTGCGTGGAACATTACAGTTGGATCTGCAACAAATTCCCTCTATGCGCCTATAAATGTCTCACATCGTGTTGGCGATTGCTTTATTGAGTTGCCTGTGTTCATACACACAGGCAGCATTGGTGCATATCAAACTCTTCAATTCATATTTGTGCAAGGCATGTATCATATACAGTTTATGTTTACTCTTATGCTATTTTTGTTGTTGGCAAAACAAATGTTGGATCGCGTCGGGAGGCAAACAATCTGGAAGCAACATCAACAAACATTTCTTCTCCACATTAGTATCATGGTCCAGACACTATTCATTGCCACCTTGGTTCAATTGGACACAAGGTGGCTGGGGTACGTATGTTGACATGTTTTCTTCTCTCAGCAGTTTCTTCTCACCACTACTTATATGTCAATATTTGTATTCGTCTGAGGTGAACTGGAGTAACTTTACATGGAGACAAATTCAGCTTCAACTTGGCTTGTGTGAGGTATATCATTCACTTTGGATCCTTTCCAAGAGGTTATCGCAAGCGCGCAAGCCTAGTCACCAATCTATGATCAATCATTTCTGCATAGCGACATCAACAACGAACGAAGACTTGCATGGTTCATGGACAGCACATTTCATTACACTTACATCACAAACTGTCACATTTACGTGGTCCAATCATATAAATATGCATGCTTTTTTCCTTCGCCAAGGTTTTATCCACAAGGGTGGTTTTACTTGGCAAGGTTTTAATGCGACATATCATATATGATTGGCATTGGAGTATCATTAGCTATCTTCATTATTGGTTTCACTTTATGAACTATTTGTAATATGGTTTTCCTCCGCCATAAGTGAGGTCATTAATAATAAATTTTCTTTTACAAAAAAAAATATAAGGAACGCTCTCTGCCGCCGCCGGAAGCCCTACGTCTTCTTCTGATATCGTCTTCTTCAGCCATGTAGCCGCCGGGCCCTTCGGCCCCGGCACGTTCATTCCTCTCTGTTCTCACCGGTGGATCATCCGCAGATCCACCGGCCATCAAAATGAAACCTCCTTAGTGTTTTAAAGGATGTCCGTCGATCACCTTCGAGGAGGGGGAGATAGCCACATTATTATCGCCATTCAAATATACATTGGTTGGATCCTTCTGGAACGGCATGCCTTGAATGGTTGCACTGCAGAAAACACTTGATCGCATAGGCTTTACAGGTACTGTTCATGCAGGCTTACTTGATAATGCTTTACACTTGAATGGTTGCACTACAGAAAACACTGGAAAGAATCAGTTCTCCTAATGCTTGTTTAAGAGCCATAAGGGAGTGCCACATGTCTTTTTCCGCTTGTGCATGACTGTCACGTGTCACTATGTGCCCAGTTGTATGTCCAAGTTGCTTGCGTAGAAGGTGTTTGATCTACCAATCTGACTAGACAAGATTTAGGCACCGGGTCCATGGCTGACCTATGTGGCGTGACAAAGGTGTGCGTTTGTGCTGAGACGACAGTTGAGGCTGAGCTGAGAACTGAAGCTGAGGTGACATAAGCGGTTGAGGTGTCCAATCCTTCATGCCTTGAGGTGAGTTTTACTAATGCGGATCTGAGACCCCGTCAGCATCAAGTGGGCACCCTGCGTCCCTTGGACCGCGCCGACTCCTCTGTGGTTAGACCCATGCTGCCGATGTGAACCTAAGATGACCGAAGCCTTTGTGAAGGTTAAATAATGTTGACTGTAATGGACCGAGTTGTAACATTTGTCGTTATTTTAGGTAATGACTTTGTCCTCGTCAGATGTCCCTAGATTAGCTTGCTGAGTAGAGGAGAGAAGACTAATCTTTCAATAACGAACAAAGCCTTTGACTATTCCAGTAACGCATGCCTCTAATATGTCAAAATTTTAGTGGCTGCTTAGTTGGCATCAATGATGAGCCTTCTATATATCATTTTCAAAGCAATTACAGCCACAACGTGCCCCAAACTTCATTTAGTAGGAAGCCCAATGAGAATATTTTTGTCCCCCCGCCCCCCCCCCCCCCAATATTTCGTACTAGAACGCTGGTTTTTGGTTCATCCTTCAATTTTCCATCTCCTTCACTATTCTGAAATTTTTGTTATTTGTCAACCTCGCGTCTACCCATCTTCCCTTTTTCTTTGACCGCTTTTCTCTGGCCAACTCCTACTCCGCCTTCAACTCTTTACCTTTTTTTCACCTCTACCAAGTAAGTCTCCTCGTTCTTCTCTCTTTAATTTTTTCATTATGTCTTTCCAGTTTTCTTCTAACCCTCAATCTTTGTGAGGCTACCATCTTTGCCAACGATGTAGGAAACGAATCTGTATCGTGGTCCTCGTCAGAGAGGACCACCTCTGGCAACCTTCCCTTCCCTGCCAAAAGGCAAAGGCTGGTGGTTCCTAATCTGGCAGGGCCTCAGCAAAACTGCTGGGCTTAGCATAACTATTCCAGTGGCAGTGCCGCTGGCGTGTTGTAATGTAAACTATAAACCCCAGGTCGTACATCCTAACTCCTTGTCTTTTAGGTCAATAGGTAGAGGTGAGCCCGCTGGACTTGTTAAAAAACACTTCTGCACCCTCTAACATGCCTATTTAAATGGACTTTGTGACATCTGTCAGATTAATTGCAAGAGGGTTGATCCAATCCTTCCACCTTCTAGCGTATTGCCCATGATCATCCTCTGGGTTATAAGGCCGTCTATGAAGAATATTTCGAAACTGGCTTCAAACTGCCGTTCCCTATCCTTTAAAACCTGTCCTTCTATTTTACCAACGTAGGTTGCCTCAGGTCAAACCCAACGGCCTTAAAAATTTAGCTTGTTACTTTCTCTTCCTCATGGCGGTTCAGGTCAACTTTTATGTTAAAACTTTCAGAGGTTTTTTCACGTGTAAGGCCTCTGTAAGTTGGATCTATTTCAGTAAGCAAACCCTAAATAAGACATTTCGCTTCTCTGAAAATATCCCATCCTTGACTAAAAATTGGAAAGGACGGTTCTTTTATGTAAGAAAGATCGGCACAACCAGCCAACACATCTAACAAATGTCGAAGGCTAATAATAAGTTGCCAAGCTCGCAGCACCAAGAGGTGGCTCAAAGTTTCAAGAATTTTGAGGCCACTATTAACTCGTTGAAGATCAGCAGCTACGCCATAAGGATGCTCAACTGGATCACTTGGTTGGTGGCCCCGGCTTCATCATTCTGGGTGAAAAAGATTTTGAAGTCATCAAGAGTATGGGGTCGAGTTTTTCTACTTGTATTTTTCTTGTTTTTGTTTTACTACCGTACTGATGAGTCAATTGTTACAAGAACCATGGCGAGCATGTCTACAGATCTTGTGCTGCCATGAAGGCAAAGAGGAGAGGAAAGTAGGCAGCCAGCACGGTGAATCGAGTGGGCGAAGAAATAGAGATGACAGCCCGGTCGGCCATGGAGCCCATAACGGAATCAGGATATGAGGCGGTCATCTCGCAGCCGACTAGCGAGCTCTGAGAGATAAAGAAGCATGGGGTGCATCTTGGACCAGGTTAGCCAGAATAGTCGTCTTTACTATAGGACCTGTATAGCACCACTTGAATGGGGGATTGAATAGTGAGTGCAGAAAATTGAGTTTTTAAAAACTTTTGGACAAAAAACTCACTTCTGAAAACAATTTCTGTTTTCAGATCCTGATTTGAAATATTTAAAAAATCAAGTTTTAGACCTCCAAAAATTATGAAATTTAGTTAGAATGTACTCCCAGATATTATAATAGACTCACGAAAATTCTGAATTTAAACTCCACTTCTAACCCCTTGCAAATACGTTTTTGGTCAGATTGTGCAAATATACTAGAAACTATACTCCGACTTTATTCCTATTAATTGGTGACTCTAAATGGTCTGAAACTTTTATAACAAAACCTTCAAGATATTTATTTTAGTGGGTTGAAACAATTTTTTAAAATTATTTTGGGAAATATCTTAACCACATTGATGTCCTCAACCTCTGCAAATCTGAAAATCAGATTGCACTAGTCTCAGAACTATTAACGTTTGATTGACTTATACTTATCCAACTGAGTTGACACTTACGACAAATGAAAACTAGGATATGTGGATATGTTTCTGAAAAAGTATATAATTTTTGAAAATCGTTTACTATTTTTACCGTTGCAACAAAACCAATGCAGAAAACTAAAAACTGAAAGTAAAATACAGCAAAGTAAGAACACCAAGGATTTTATACTGTTCGGTTAAATCAACCAACTCTAGTCTTCAAGAACACCTTCTTCAGTTATCACTAAACACCAAAAATGCCTTACCACAAGGGGTGACTTGAGTTAAAACTAACTCCACCCTTTTACAATCGAAACAAACAAGCAAATCAATCGCGAACACCACCACTGATTGAATGAAGGTTTGATCACACCTTGATCAACCTTTTACAACAATGGACATGTATGGGTGGTATATTCAAAGCCTATACAATATGTAGAAGAATATATGAACAATAGGCTTGAGAAGAAGAAGAAGAAATAAACGAGAAGAAGAAAGTAGTCTATCTTTTTTGCACTTCAGAGAATATGAATTGTAGCTTGGCCTTGTCTTGCACTATGTCCCCTTTTTATCTCTTCTTGGCCGCCCCTTAGGGCTTTCTTCCTTCTTGAGAATTGTCTTTAATGTCCTCAAAAGATATCTTTGTGTAGAAGACGACACAATCTTGCTTACTCGGTGCAATATGATTGGAATAATGAATGAACCTTGCTTAGTTGTACTTGTTGATTGGTCCACCTTGGCACTCTTGTAGTCAGCTGTAAATTCTACACAAAAACACTCAAAAAATATGCTCAAAATAAATTCAAACAATTACCATAACATCACATTTCAAGCCCTTGAATTTTGTGAGACAAATTGAGGACCATAAAGAGGTGAAAATCACCCCACTATAGTCGCCAGGTGCTGAAATTTTTCAGCATGTGTCTATTTTCAATTATTTCCTTGTATGGTGCCCTCTTCAATGTCACCAATCTTGTGCGGCATGTCCTCCACCAATTGAGGTTCCAAATAAGCTCCACCTTGGCTCCAACAAAGATGTAGTAGGCGTGTATGATGAGCTGCACATGTGCTGAAATTTTATTTTGGCAAGCTTTGTCAAATAATGCACAATATTTACACATATATGGTAAATAATATTCGGCCCTATTTTGAAATTTCTAGAACACTTTAACATGTCTAGAATGTGTAAAAAGTATCTAGATACATGTTACAGCTATGCCAAAAAATTCCATGTGCGTATGTTCGTAGAAAACCGAATTTTCGACTTTCGTCGATTACACGATTTTTCTCCGATTAATTTCAAACTTCTTGCACATTTAATATATATTATGTCATATATAATATACATAGAATAAAGTGTATATTCAGCTCATGTGGCTAGAGAAACAAGTCCATGTGCCCAGAATGGATTGGAATTTGAAATCTCCACAAATCAAGCCTAAATTGTGGGTGATTTGTGTGTGCCAACCTGAAATGACTTAGTGGATGTTTGTAACATGTGAGCCACGAAATTTTTGGCCATTTTTGAATTATATGGCTGGCCATCTTTATATGGAAAGTATGTGACATGTCGGAGAAGTTTTGGTAGTCACCCGATACGACAATTTTCGGTTTATGACCTTGTAACATGTCGTTATAATTTTGACGTCACCATTACTTATACCATTTGATACAAGATCTGAATATACTCATAAATATGAGGTGTATATAGTGGTGTGACGTCAACGTACGTTTATAATATATGTGACGTGTCGATGGTATGTCGGAATATATGTGTATTATGCCTTTAAGAAAATATGGATATATATTAATTATCAATATGGCGTGTAAATGCATATGGGGAGAAGGCTTTACATTTCAAAATTTGTTTCCATATAGCTTCCACGAAATATGTCTCCATTTAATGAACTAGTTAGTTCTTTAACTTAAGTACTCCACTTAATAAACTTGTTTAGTTCATTAATTGTGGCACCGAAAAATAGTACAAAGACAAAAAATGTTTACCATATGATGTAAGCTTTAACTCTTCATGGCTTGTTAGTATGGCAGCGATATATATAAGCATTTAAAGCATGTTTAACTCTTCATGGCTTGTTAGTCTGTACCACAAATCCGCTTCATTGAAGGTCTAAAAGGTCAGTTCTTAAGTCATTTAAAACGTCACTCCATTCTGCCCAATTCCAGTAGTTTGCTATTTTGTCATCTATTCAAATCAAATGTCCATGTTCACCTTCTACTCAATCCTTTAGGCCGAAACTTGTGTGGTGCCTTAACCACATTTTACAACTCATATTCAGGCATACAACCACATTCAAGTGTCATCTTAATCTAATCTCACAAACAACTTCATAAAACTCCTATCTTTCACATGCATGCTTTCCTAGGACCTTTCATGTTACATACACGAGTTAATCTTGTTTAGACTTACTTAGGTGAAACTTATTTCACTCTAGATCAGCCTCATTCCATATTACATATAGGAAAAGACTCCATCTTTGAAGGAATAAATCACATTCAAAGCATTGTTCTTAGGGAATCACTAAGATATAGTCTTAAACTTAAGATATTCAACTAAAGATCATATCTTAAGAACTTCTAACCATTCAAGCTACTAACTCTTTAAGTAAATCAAGAGAGAATAGTATATAGTTGCCTCTTCAAGCTAAAGCTCTTGTCTTTGCTTGGTTATGGAGTGAGTTAAGTCGAAATCCACTTCCTTCTTCACCCATGGTCACACGGTTTTGAAGGAGAGGAAGGAAAAGGGTTAGTCTTTATTCAATAGTGAAAATAGGATGTATTTGAGGCTAGAACATCTTACCAAATGTGCTTGAGTGGAGATTCAAGCACCTCAAGATGTCACCACCTAAGAAAGTTGATGGCTTTCACCTATTTGAACCATGGAGGCCACGGTTTGGTGTGGAGAAAAAGAGTTCATGTGAGCTTCATTCCTTATCAAAACAAGAATCCACTTAAGGAACCTTGGAACAAGGCTTACCTAGATGTTTCTTGAGTCTTGAAGATCAAGCTTGAGTTGGATTCTTAACCTTCAAGATGAAGGGCCGAATTGTTGGTGAGGGAGATGGAGATTGTCTAAGTGTTATGCTCTTGCTTGAATGTGTCTTGAGAGGAATTTCAAGATGAAACGAAGGTAGATGTTTCTAGAAGGGTTTAAATTAAAACATGTTGTGAAATTGGGAAGGGGATGACCGGCTATGGGGTGAAAAATGAGGGTTAGGGTTTCCATGAGTATTAATCAAGGTTAAGTTAGTAATAACCTTGGTTACTTTATTCCAACTATGGTTGCTTTGGAGCTAACCCAAGTTACTTTATCCAATCATGGTTATCTTAACCTTGGTTTAAGGAAAAAGTAACCATGGTAGGATTTAAAAATCCTCCATGGTTTAGTCATTAAGGGGGCTGGTTGGTTGCGGTCTTTAATGACCTCAACCATACTTTCTCCTCCTTTAATGAGTTGTTTTATTTATTCTTTGCATGCTAACCTCTTTGTCTTAATTATGTAGTAGAATTTAAGTAATTGTTTTTTAACTAATAGAATTGGCTAGAGAACTCCATAATCCTTCCATGCCTTGGCCGAAATTTTGGGGCCTTTGGGGCATTTTGGTATTTTTCATGTTTATCATATCTTATCCTTATATAACTTATTATTATTATTTATTTATCCAATATGATTGAAATTTTGCTTTGTGAGGATAAATTAGGATTGCATTCTTATGAAATTGTTTTATGATTGATCAAGGCCTCTTGGCTGCCTTTCATAAGGTATCACAATACCTAGTGGCATTCTCTTATATAATTATTTAGTACCCGTTTCAAAAGTAATTGCGTAAGGTAGTGTTAGTTTGACTTAAGTAATATGTAATTGATAGAATCATGTTTTTCATTACACCACTTAGTCACGGTTTCAAGTACATGGTCGTTGGGGTACAACATCCTCCCCCCTTATCATAAGTTTCGTCCTCAAAACTTCAGAAGCTAGTCAAAAAGATGGGGGTATCTACTCCTCATATCTTCCTCCGTTTCCCATGTTGCCTCTTCTTCCGAATGATGCTTCTATTGTACCTTTACCATGGGTATGGATCTCTTCCTCAATGCCTTCTCTTTCCGATCAACTATCCTTAAGGGTTCCTCTTCATAAGATACATCTCTTTCAACCTTCAACAGTTGATCTTCAAGGATGTGGATAGGGTCATATACATATCGACGAAGTTGGGAAACATGGAATACATCATGTAACCGAGAAAGAGATGGTGGCAACGCCAAGCGGTACGCAACCTCGCCTACTCTCTCAAGCACTTCATAAGGTCCAACGAATCTTGGGCTTAGCTTTCCTTTGATGCCAAATCTCTTAACTCCTTTGGTTGGAGAAACTTTCAGAAAGACTTTCTCTCCTTCCTGGAATTCTAAAGGTATCCTCCTTTCATCTGCCCATATCTTTGTTCTATCTTGTGCTTCTCTTAGTCTTTGCTGGACTAACTTTACCTTTTCTCGTGTTTGCTCAACAATGTCAGGTCCCGCGCAGATTTTATCTCCAATCTTGTCCCAATAAAGTGGGGACCGACATTTTCGTCCATACAATGCCTCATAAGGTGCCATTCCGATGGATATGTGGAAGCTATTATTGTAAGAAAACTCAACAAGCTTAAGACTTTTATCCTAGCTTCCTCCGAATTCAAGAATGCAAGCGCGTAACATATCCTCAATGGTTTGGATTGTTCTTTCTGATTGTCCATCTGTTTGAGGATGAAATGCGGAACTCCTTCTTATCTCTATGTCCATTGCCTTTTGAAAGGCTGCCCAAAATCTCGAAGTAAATCGGGGGTCGCGGCCGCATACAATACTTATGGGCACTCCATGCAAACAAACGATATGGTCAAGATACATAGAAGCCAACTTCTCCATAGATGCCTTAATCGTCATAGCCAAAAAGTGTGCAGACTTAGTCAAACGGTCCACAATGACCCATATAGCATCATTCCCATACTTAGTCTTGGGTAGGTCAGTCACAAAGTCCATGGTGATGTGGTCCCACTTCCATTCCGGCACTTCTAAGGGTTGTAATAATCCAGCGGGTCTTTGGTGTTCGGCTTTCACTCTTTGGCAGGTCAAACATCGCTCAACAAATTCTGCTATTTGTCTCTTCATACTGGGCCACCAAAACATTTGCTTGAGATCTTGATACGTCTTATTAGCTCCAGGATGAATACATAATCGAGAATTATGAGCTTCCATCAAAACTTCATCTTTAATTTCTTTATTTTAGGGGACACATAACCGTCCTCGATACCATAGACTGCCATCACTGCGAACCTCAAAGTCATCACGCGTCTTATCTTCCATCCTTTTCTTGACTTTTCTTATGGCTTCATCAATCCCTTGAGTCTCTTTGATCTTATCAATTAATGAAGGGACAAGAACTAACTTGGCGAGAACTTCATCGACTGAGTCAACTTCTTCTAGGCCAAATTCTTCCATATCTCGCTGAAGAGGTGGTTTCCGTGGGTGACTTGTTTTTCGACTTAAGGCATCAGCGACTTTGTTAGCTTTTCCCGGATGATACTGAATGGAGAGATCATAATATTTAACCAATTCCAACCATCTACGCTGCCGCATATTAACCTCTTACTGGGTAAAGAGGTACTTTATGCTCTTGTGGTCTGTATATATCTCGCACTTCTCGCCATATAAGTAGTGCCTCCATATCTTTAATGCGAATACCACTGCGGCAAGTTCAAGATCATGGATAGGGTAGTTTTGCTCAAATGGCTTCAACTGTCGGGATGCATAAGCTATCACTTTGTTATTCTGCATAAGAACACATCCGAGACCATTTTTCGAAGCATCACTATACACTATGTACTTCTCACCAGGAGTGGGCTGAGCTAGGATAGGAGCGGATGTCAATTTTGCTTTCAGCTCTGAGAAACTCTTTTCACAATCGGCACTCTACTCAAACTTGGTCTTCTTTTGGGTCAATCTGGTGAGGGGAACAGCTATCCTCGAGAATCCTTCAACAAACTTTCTGTAATATCCAGCTAGTCCGAGAAAACTTCTTACTTCAGTAACATTTGTTGGCCTGGGCCATTCCATGATAGCTTCAATTTTCTTGGGATCTACTGAAATCCCATCTTCTGAAATAACATGACCAAGGAAGGATACAATTCACAGCCAAAACTCACATTTTCTAAACTTGGCATACAACTATCTTGCTCTCAAAATATTCAGGACTGTCCTCAAATGGGCTGCGTGAGTCTCTTCGTCGGGTGAATAAATCAGGATGTCGTCTATGAAGACCGCTACGAATTTGTCCAACTGTTCTTGAAAGATTCGATTCATGAGATCCATAAAGGCTGCAGGGGCATTGGTTAAACCAAAAGGCATGACTAAGAATTCGTAGTGTCCATAGCGGGTTCTGAAAGCAGTCTTAGGGACATCTTCTGCCTTAATCTTCAATTGAAAGTATCCAGATCGTAGGTTAATCTTGCTAAAAATTCGAGATCCCTGCGTTAAGGTACTTTAGATGGGGTTTCGAAGGACTTAAATCTTAATCAAGTTAAAACTTATGAGTTACTTACCCTAAGCTGGTCGAATAAGTCGTCAATCCGAGGCAAAGGGTACTTGTTCTTTATGGTGATTTTGTTGAGCTCCCAGTAATCGGTGCATAAGCGCATACTTCCATATTTCTTTTTCACGAATAGCACCGGAGCACCCCAAGGTGAAAAACTGGGGTGAATAAGTTTCCTTTCTAACAGTTCGTGTAACTGTTCCTTTAACTCCTTTAGTTCTGTAGGTGCCATGCGATAAAGGGCTTTTGATATGGGTTCAGCTCCTGGAACAAGGTTTATTTCGAAGGCAATCTCGCAATCAGGAGGTAGTCCAGGTAGATCATCAGGAAATACATCAGGGTATTCATTAACAATTGGAACTTGTGCAAGGGTAGGGCTCTCTTGTTCAGCACTTAGAACATAAACCAAGAATCCTTCATGACCTTTCCGTAATGCTCGGCTGGCACGAGCTGTGTTAACAAAGACTTTCTTGGATCGTTTCTTTAACTTAGTTCCTCCTTGGAATGATATTTCTTCTCGAGCTGGGTTCGTAAGGATAACTTGCCTACTTCGGCAATCAATGTGAGCATGATTCTTGGAGAGCCAATCCATTCCGAGAATCACGTCAAAATCACTCATAGATATGGGGATCACATTGTCCTCAAACAACTGGTTATTAAACTCGAGCGCACAATTTATGAATATGTGATGGGAACAAGCACCTGGTCGCCAGCTTCTTGTACTCTGTAAGGTGAATCTAATCAGACTGGATCATGATCGACATTCTTAGCAAACTTTCTTGAGATAAATGAGTGGCTAGCGCCACTGTCGAACAACATATTTGCGGGTATGCTACACACTAGGATAGTTCCTGAACCATGCACATTTTGCTAAGCAATAATATGTATGTATGGGTAAAACGTACTGAAGAAATAAAACTTTTAAATCTTACCAGTCACTACGTCAGCTGTCTCTTCAACATCAGCATCTGTCATGGCGTGCACTCTTGCATTTGCTCGGGGCCGTTGGCTCCTTTGCTGTTGTTGTGGTTGCGCTCCTTTTTCTGGGCAGTCCTTAATCAGGTGGCCATCTTTGCCGCATCCAAAGCATTTATCTGTCTTCCACCTATACTCACCCATGTGTCTCTTTTGGCAATGAGGGCATACTGGTATCGCTGACTACTGGGATGGGGCCTGATTCTTCTGCGGATTATTTTGGTTTTGCTTGCGGCGCTGATTCTGTCTTTGAGATTGTCCCTGACGAACTGACCCTCTAAAATTCTTCTTGGCCACTTTCCTATACTTCTCATATCCGGTCCCTTGTCGTTCTCGCTTTTGACCCACATCATCTCTTCGTACAATATCTCTCTCTATACGGTAGCATGCATCTAGAAGTGCTCCAAAATTGGCAGGATTTGCATTCACTAACCACGTCCTAATCCTCGAATTCAGACCTCTTTCAAACTTCAGCATTTTCGTTTCTTCATCATTCACAGTAACAGGCTGAAACCTCCCAAATGAGATGAACTTATTGGCATACTCAGCTACTGTCATACCCGACTCTTGCTTCAGAGATTCAAACTCATGCCTCTTTTGCAATTTGACTGACGGAGGGACATAGAACTTATGAAATTCTTGCAGAAATCTTTCCCAAGTAATCGGTCTGGGCAAAGGTTGCAGATTCGTCTTCCACCATTGATTATCTTCACTGATCAAGAAAGGTCTGATGGATTGAGCCTTCATCTCTTCTGGGGCTTGAATTAGCTCAAAACAATTTTCAACTTCATCTAGCCATTTCTCTGCAGTATTTGGGTCAGGCTTTCCCTCAAACAGTGGTACATTAGCCCTCTTGAGCTTCTCAAAATAGTACTGGGCATCCCTTACGGGCTGATGTGGTTGAGGTGGAGCATTCTGATGAATTAGGCCTTGTCTTACCTGAGTAACAACTTGGCAAAAGGCCTGAAAAGAATTCATATCTGGGATGACCAGAGGAACAGGTGCCTGTGGAGCTGGTGGTGGATTATTCTGTGCTGGAGGATCCTGGTCCGGCTGAGGTGGCGGCGGGACCTATTCTGGTGGTGGAGGAATGGGGTCCTGAGCAACGGGTCATGCTCTCGGACGTCTGCCATGTGGTCTCACCATCTGCACTTATGAGTTTAACATCTATTTAGAATATTGGAATAAGATCAATTTATTTTGACCAAGGACCATGATTCAAAAATTTAAAATACGGAAGGAAAGGGCACGTCTTACGTCACGGACCTAGCTTTCATAGTTTAGGATACTTTATTAAGTTACATCCTAAACCCGGTCTACGTGGTCCTAGTCTAAGGCCATCACTCAGCTAATATCATGACTTAGGTCTAAGATCATAACTTAGTCCTAGGTTCTGTCCAAAATCTAGAGCCTGGGCTCTGATACCACCTGTAGCGCCCCGCACCCGGGCCTCGCCCGGATACGGTGCACCCGCTGTACTTCACTAAGGAGAGTACGAAGCGTCATGCATAACATGCGAAAATCCATAACATAAATCATGGACTCCCATGCTAACATTCAACATGGTAGTAAAAATTTAGGCAGTATTAAAAACTTTTAAACTAAACATACGTTACGAAATAACTAAGTCCCCAAAAGTAGCAATCGCACAAAATAACATAATCGAAATCCAGAAAGTCAAGCATAGTCATAATACAAAACGTCTTGGCAGCACAAAAGTCCTTAAGCTTAGCTCCCTTCATATCTCCTCGCCTATGGATAAGGTACCCTCGGCTCATCTTCGATCCATTCTATCTTGGCATTATCTGGTTCTGGGGAAAAATATAGTGTGAGTGATAAAAATCACCCAGCAAGAATACAATAAACTACCATGATATACATAAAGAATTATAACATGAATGTAGTACCCTAAGAACCTCAAATAATCATAATTCATACCTGATCTTTAATCCCGAGCTTGCTCGACGTTTAGCTTAAGCACAAATTTAGGTGATTTCTATACCAGTAATAACTCATTAACCATTAACTGTAACATGCAACTTGTCCACATGCTCGTGAGTTATGCAAATGCAATGCATGATGTCATGTCATGTCAAAACATCATTTGGTCCAGCAAAATAACTTGTCGTAAGATCTGAGCAGGTCCAGAACATATCAACAGACCAATTATTCCCGGGTCTGGAACGGGTCGAGAACAGATATCAGATCAATTAACCCCGGATCTGAACGGGTCCAGAACAGATATCAGATCAATTAACCCCGGATATGAACGGGTCCAGAACAGATATCAGATCAATTAACCCCGGACCTGAACGAGTCCAGAACATATCATGTCAACAGACCAATTAACCCCGGGTCTGGAGTCGGGTTAGTCGTATGCTTGGCCGGCAAAGGAATCATGAAGCTTTCTTTAAAACATAGGACCATAAAAACTTTTCATGCATAATTGAAAACATTTTCACTTGAAAAGACTTGCTTGCATAAAATTCATAAAATCAGATTCATGTGACATATGGACATGCATGATACATGGAATGATATGCCATGCAAGTCATGATGTGAATAATCATATGCATTCCTTATAACATGTCAACATGCATGGTTTCGGAACTAAATATTTCAAGACTTTTACTTCATATTCATGGTGCGGTTAATCTAACCAAATATGTCCATTTCCATAATATTTTTTCATAAATACGTTTGGTGGAATCTTAGATACATGTCATAAAAATTTCAGATTATTTCGATAACCATAAAAGGGCTCATTTAATTAATTTCCGAAATGGGTTAGGTGCTGAAACTGAACTGACCTATTTTACTAACAACTTAACTGTGGCAAATCCCTAACTTGTTTTTCAGAAATTCCAACTCTCACGAGTCATAAACATGTGGAACTAGTATTCTACCGAAATTTAGCTTGTTTTCATATTTCTAAGTCATGTTTCAGGGTCCACTAACCAGTTACTTAATTCCAGCTCGTTCCAGTGACTTCTGTTGTGCAGTCTTACTAATTAATTCATTAAAAATAACTCAGAACTTGTTTCACCAAAATTCCAGCTGGCGTGTTCACTACACTCATAGGATTATTACCATGCCAAAAATCAGCTGTATTGGACATCTACAAGTCTCTTTTCATGCCAGTCAAAAGGAGATACTATTCTGTTCAATTCCTGAATTTCCAGTTTTACCATATACTCTATTAAAAATTAACCATAGATTATTTTACCAGAATTCCAACTCTCGTTTATTCTATAAACATGGGGCTAGCTTTGTGCCGAAAATCATATTTATTGAAGGTCTACAAAGTCCTCTTTTAAGTCGTTGAAGTCATTGTTCAATCTTGCTTAGCTCCAGAATTTTCAGCTGGAGCAGTTTTACCAGGTAATTGCTTAAAAATAATCCGTAGCTGAATTTAACAAAATTCCAACTCTCACTTGTGCTAAACGCATGAGGCTAGCTCTGTACCAAAAATCAGCTTCACTGAAGGTCTAAAAGGTCAATTCTTAAGTCATTTAAAACGTCACTCCATTCTGCCCAATTCCAGTAGTTTGCTATTTTGTCATCTATTCAAATCAAATGTCCATGTTCACCTTCTACTCAATCCTTGAGGCCGAAACTTGTGTGGTGCCTTAACCACATTTTACAACTCATATTCAGGCATACAACCACATTCAAGTGTCATCTTAATCTAATCTCACAAACAACTTCATAAAACTCCTATCTTTCACATGCATGCTTTCCTAGGACCTTTCATGTTACATCCACGAGTTAATCTTGTTTAGACTTACTTAGGTGAAACTTATTTCACTCTAGATCAGCCTCATTCCATATTGCATATATGAAAAGACTCCATCTTTGAAGGAATAAATCACATTCAAAGCATTGTTCTTAGGGAATCACTAAGATATAGTCTTAAACTTAAGATATTCAACTAAAGATCATATCTTAAGAACTTCTAACCATTCAAGCTACTAAATCTTTAAGTAAATCATGAGAGAATAGTATATAGTTGCCTCTTCAAGCTAAAGCTCTTGTCTTTGCTTGGTTATGGAGTGAGTTGAGTCGAAATCCACTTCCTTCTTCACCCATGGTCACACGGTTTTGAAGGAGAGGAAGGAAAAGGGTTAGTCTTTATTCAATAGTGAAAATAGGATGTATTTGAGGCTAGAATATCTTGCCAAATGTGCTTGAGTGGAGATTCAAGCACCTCAAGATGTCACCACCTAAGAAAGTTAATGGCTTTCACCTATTTGAACCATGGAGGCCACTGTTTGATGTGGAGAAAAAGAGTTCATGTGAGCTTCATTCCTTATCAAAACAAGAATCCACTTAAGGAACCTTGGAACAAGGCTTACCTAGATGTTTTTTGAGTCTTGAAGATCAAGCTTGAGTTGGATTCCTAACCTTCAAGATGAATGGCCGAATTGTAGGTGAGGGAGATGGAGATTGTCTAAGTGTTATGCTCTTGCTTGAATGTGTCTTGAGAGGAATTTCAAGATGACAAGAAGGTAGATGTTTCTAGAAGGGTTTAAATTAAAACATGTTGTGGAATTGGGAAGGGGATGACCGGCTATGGGGTGAAAAATGAGGGTTAGGGTTTCCATGAGTATTAATCAAGGTTAAGTTAGTAATAACCTTGCTTACTTTATTCCAACTATGGTTGCTCTGGAGCTAACCCAAGTTACTTTATCCAATCATGGTTATCTTAACCTTGGTTTAAGAAAAAAGTAACCATGGTAGGATTTAAAAATCCTCCATGGTTTAGTCATTAAGGGGGCCGGTTGGTTGGGGTCTTTAATGACCTCAACCATACTTTCTCGTCCTTTAATGAGTTGTTTTATTTATTCTTTGCATGCTAACCTCTTTGTCTTAATTATGTAGTAGAATTTAAGTAATTGTTTTTTAACTAATAGAATTGGCTAGAGAACTCCATAATCCTTCTATGCCTTGGCCGAAATTTTGGGGCTTTTGGGGCATTTTGGTATTTTTCATGTTTATCATATCTTATCCTTATATAACTTATTATTATTTATTTATCCAATATGATTGAAATTTTGCTTTGTGAGGATACATTAGGATTGCATTCTTATGAAATTGTTTTATGGTTGATCAAGGCCTCTTGGCCGCCTTTCATAAGGTATCACAATACCTAGTGGCATTCCCTTATATAATTATTTAGTACCCATTTCAAAAGTAATTGTGTAATGTAGTGTTAGTTTGACTTAATTTCTATGTAATTGATAGAATCATGGTTTTCATTACACCACTTAGTCACGGTTTCAAGTACATGGTCGTTGGGGTACAACATCAATCATGCTCTCTCTCTCCCCATTTATTTTGTAAATGGTATCAAAAGTACATGTAAGGATGGAAAGAAATATCAATCTATAGCAAATTAACCAAAATCATGCCTAATTTTGAGCGTAGATTTTCATACGTGACTTGATTCAGTGCTTTCGTGAATATATCAGCTACTTGTGTTTCAGTACGAATATGTTCTATAATGATATCACCACTGTTTACATGATCACAAAAAAGTGATATCGTACCTCTATGTTCTTTGTCTTAGAGTGTAATACGGGGTTCTCAAACAAATTGATAGCATTCATACTATCACAATAAATATGGATGCGATTTACTGTTATTCCAAAATTAGATAGTTGCTGTTTTAGCCATAGAAGTTGTGTGCAACAAAGACTAATTTCCATGTATTCTGCTTCAGTAGTAGATAATGCTACACTTGCTTGCTTTTTCTAAAACCAAGATATTAATGAATTTCCAATAAATTGACATGTACCACTTGTGCTTTTTCTATTTATTTTACATCTACCATAATTCGTATCAGTATAAGCATGCAAGTCAAATTCACAATTTTTATCGTACCAAATTCCTAAAGTGGGAGTATGCTTAATGTACCGAAATATCCTTTTTACAGCATTATAGTGTGACACTTTAGGGTTGCTTTGAAAATGAGCACACATACAAACACTAAACATGATATCAAGTCTACTTGCAGTAAGGTAAAGCAAAGAACCAATCATAGAACTATACAAACCATTCAAAGTCTTTTCCATTCTCATCTTTATCAAGTTTAGTGGTTACACTCATAGGAGTGGGGGATGGATTCAAGTTTTCAAAGTTAAACTTTTTAATCATATCATTCACATATTTGACTTGACTTATATGGATGCTTTTACCAGTTTGTTTAATTTGCAAGCCAAGAAAATAATTCAACTCACCAACCATAGACATTTCAAATTTGGATTTCATGCATATTTCAAATTCTTCAACTAGTTTATGAGATGTAGATCCAAAGACAATGTCAACAACATAAATTTGAATAATGAGTAAATCCAATTTTTCTTATTTCAGGAATAAAGTACTATCTATGGTTCCTCTACTAAATCCATTTTCTAAAAGAAAAGTAGCAAAATGATCATACCAAGCCCTAGGGGCTTGTTTTAAACCATATAGTGCCTTCTTTAATTCATACACATGATTAGGATATTTTAAATCTTCAAAGCCGGGTGGTTGTTTTACATATACTTCTTCTTGTATAAAACTGATTAAAAATGCACTTTTTACGTCCATTTGACAAAGTTTAAAATTTTTCATGCAAGCAATAACAAGTAATAATCGTATGGCTTCCAAATGTGCTACGGGTGCAAATGTTTCTTCTTAGTCTATTCCCTCTTCTTGATTATAGCCTTGTGCTACAAGCCTTGCTTTGTTTCTAACGACTTGACCTTCTTCATTCATTTCGTTTCTAAAGACCCAGTTTATGCCTATTATGGTTTTATGTTGTGGTTGTGGCACTAAATCTCATACATAATTCCTTGTGAATTGATTCAATTCATCATGCATAACGTCTACATTCTTGGGTTCAATTTAGATATCGTAGCATGGAATTGATTTATTTCATCCTGATTTATTCTTCTACGTGGTCGTACACCTTGTGTTATGTCGCCTATGATAAGGTCATGTGGGTGATCTCTATGCCATCTTGGTTGATTATTTTCTAAGTTTTCATGCATTTCTAAGTGATCATGCATTTCTAGTGTGTCTTGTTCATCATGTGCGATATTTTCTTCTATAACATCTAACACGGGCTTTAGTTCAGAATCATCGTCATATTCTTTATTTATGTTGATCGGTGTTGAGTGCAATATCAAGATATTGATTTCAACGGATTTTTATCTTTTTGTCTAGACCTGTAGTTGCATCCTCTCTGCCGTTTTTCAGGCCGTCTTTTCTGCTGCCTGTGGTGCGTTTCTTGCGCCTCCCTGTTGGTGGTTGCGTCCAGCGTGTTCCTTCTCTCTTCTGATGTGCTATTTTGATTCGAATATTGTACTTGCTTTGATACATCGATAGAAGTGGGTGGGAAGCTTGAATTTGTATCTGGAAGGCTACTCTCTGGAGCTCTCTTGTGATCTAATATTAGATCCCAGATATTGTGTTTCCTTCTCTTTGATTTTCTTTTTCTTGAAGAAAATATAGATCTCAGATTTGTTGGTCTATTGGATCTTGGTGTGTCACAACCCAATCAGGTGATATAATTTCATTTTTGTCTTTATTATCATTAAAGTAATTTTGATTGTTTACATCTAGTTTCAAACTTTTGTTATTAGTAGCATACCTTGGATTTTTAGTTTTAGTTGCAATAATTGATAGAACACGTCATGATTTTTCCGTCAGACCATGTCTGAGAAAGAGGGGTGTAGGTAAGTGGAAGGAAAAGAAGACAACCTAAGGGTAGCTTCTTGGAATGTAGGAACCTTAAGTGGTAAATCGCTGGAGATTGTAGATACACTTAAGAGACATAAGATAGATGTAGCATGCCTCCAAGAAACTAGGTGGAAGGGAATAAAGGTAAGGAGTGTAATGGGTATAAGTTGTTGTATTCAGGGTCAGATGGGACCAAGAATGGGGTAGGATTCCTAGTAAAGATAAAACTACACACGAACGTGATTGATTTGATTAGATATAATGATAGAATTATGGTGTTGAAGTTAGTACTAAATAAGGAGGTAGTGGAAGTGATTTGCGCCTACGCACCCCAAGTGGGACTAGGAGAACAGGAGAAGAAAAGGTTTTGGGATTGCTTAGATGTAGTGTTAAAGGCAATGCCCAGGGAGGAACGAATTTGTATTGGAGATGATTTTAATGGACATATTGGAAAGAATAGCGATGGTTTTCATTCGGTACATGGCGGGTTTGGTTATGGAGATAGAAACGAACAGGGTACAGATCTGTTAGACCTAGCAGTAGACCATGACCTAGGCATTATAAACTCATTTTTAAGGAAAAAAGAATCGCATTTGATCACGTCTAACAGCGAAGGATGTCACAAGCAGATCGACTATTTTCTGATGAGGCGTGAAGACCGACGGTTGTGGAGGGACTGCAAGGTTATACCAGGAGAGACAGTGGTGATGCAACATCGTTTATTAGTTGTAGTTATAACATTGGGCCAAAAGCTGAGTAAGGGGGTTGGAAAATTCCCACCCAAGATTCGATGGGGAAGTTTGAAAGACGAAAAAATTAATATATTCAGAGACAAGGTCATCTCTGCAAAACTAGATCGTCTGGGGGATGACGCAAATCAGATGTGGGAAGCTACATCGACTACTATTACTCAAGCGGCGAGAGAAACACTCGGGGTAATAATAGGAAAGACGTCCGTATATAAAGAGACATGGTGGTAGAACGAGGATGTGCAACAAAAAAAAAGACAAACAAAAGATTTTTAGAGAGCTGCTAAGCTGCACAAATAGGGAAGAAAAAGTGCGATTGAAGGAGAATTATAAAATCGCCAGGAAGGAGGCGAAGAAGGTAGTGACAGAGGCAAAGACTACATCGTATAAAAGGATGTATGAGAAACTAGAAACAAAAGAAGGAGAGTAGGATATGTTCAAGATTGCCAAAGCTAGGGATCAAAAAAGGCAAGACCTAGGAGGCAGGAAGTTTATAAAAGGAGAAGATGGAAGGTGTTAGTCAAAGCACACGACATCAAGTTGAAATGGCAAACATACTTTCACAATCTTTTCAACAGCAGTAGTGCTGACTACGAAGAACGAGAAAGCACCACTGACCAACAACGACAACATAATAATTCTGACTGTCAGAACATCACACAAGGAGAGGTGATGAGAGCACTGAAGAAGATGGGAAAAGCTAAGGCGGTCGGCCTAGATAATATACCCATTGAGGCGTGGAAGTATTTAGGAGAGAAAGTGATCCAATGGCTAACTACTCTGTTCAACCGTATTTACAAAACAGGGAAGATGCCAGATGAGTGGAGAAAGAGTGTCGTGGTCCCACTATATAAGAACAAAGGAGATGCACAGTGTTGTGGAAACTATAAAGGGATTAAGTTGCTAAGCCATACCATGAAGTTATGGGAGAGAATAATCGATACTCGAATTAGGAGAGAAACTCAGGTTACGGTGAACCAATTTGGTTTTATGCTAGGAAGGTCAACTACAGAAGCAATATACATTCTCAGGAGATTAATGGAGAAGTATAGAGAGAAAAAGCGTGACTTACATATGGTTTTCATCGATCTTGAAAAAGCGTATGATAGTGTACCACGTAGCCTGATATGGGATAGTCTGGATGCAAGAGGGATCCCTATGAAGTATATCGACATAATTAGAGATATGTATGCTAGGACAAAAACAACTGTTCGTACGCTTGTGGGGAATACGAACTTCTTTCCGGTGGAGGTTGGTCTCCATCTAGGGTCTGCGTTGAGCCCGTTTCTTTTTGCAGTTGTCCGTGACGAGTTGTCAAAGCCGATACAGGAGGCAGTTCCGTGGTGTATGTGCAGAAAGTAGACATATCCTGAGTATGAGACTAGAGTAGTGGAGAGGTGTTTTAGAGAGAAAATGCTTAAAAATTAGGCGTTCTAAGACCGAGTATCTGCACTGTGACTTTAGTGGCGTAGCAGACAGTGAGGATAGCCAGCTCACCATCGATGGTCAAGTGGTACCATAGGTAAGTAAGTTTAAGTACCTAGGATCATTTGTGCAGCAGAATCACGACATAGATAATGATGTAGCACAAATTCACCTTAGGTTCATTTAACATAAAACATTTTACTTTAGCGTCTAACATGTCATCCATAGAAAGTGTAAAAATATTTCCTTCTCTTTTTCCTTTTAACACTGTTTCTCCGTTTTTATTTATTATATTGAAATATGCGTGAGTTAAACACACATCAAAATCGTTGTCAAGAATCTGAGAGATGCTAAGCAAATTGTAGGATAGATTACTTCCAAAAAGACGTTGGAGATTTGAAGACTGCTTGGGTTTCCGATTGTACCTTTTCCGATGTTTCTTCTTTTGTTGTTGTCTCCAAAGGTCACCGATCCATCTTTTGTAACCTTCTTCAACTTTGAAAACAAGCTCGGGTCACCTGTCACGTGCCTCGAGTAACCACTGTCGAGGAACCACTTGATGGATGTATCTTTAGATGTATGTGTTCCCTTGTTTGATGCTTTGGATGCAAAGCATACTTATGCTGTCTCTTCTTTGGTATCGTCAGTCTCAGAGTCAGATGAGTCACTCTAAGTGGAGGCCTTGAGAGCTCTCCTTGAATTCCTTTTTTAGGTTATGAGACGGGTCTATTTTTGTTTCAATCCTTGTCACGGTTCTTATTTGTTTGTTCGTCCTTGTTCGGGCAGTCATATGAAAAATGTCCAAGTTTCCCACATTCATAGCCCTTTATTTTTTTATAGTTATTTTTATTTTTATATCTCTTAGTTTGAACAGCCTTAGGTTTATTGTTTAATGACTTTCTCATAAATCTTCTCAAACCTTTAGCCAATAATATTAGATCTTCGTTGTTCGATTCAGTATCACTATCATCTACGTGATCGGAAGAGGTAGAGACGTATTCATTTGATTTAAAAGAAATAGTCTTACCTTGTTTTGACGTTGATTCCGATTTCCTTAGTGTAAGTTTGTTTTCATATACCTTTAAGGATCCGATTAGTTCCTCCATTTTTATTGATCTCGTTTATTTACTTTCCTCAATAGATGTGACTTTGGGGTCCCATTCGGATGGGAGACTTCTTAGCACCTTTTGAACCTTTTCCTGTGTAGAAAAAGATTTTCCTAGAGACTCAAGAGAGTTATAAATGTTAGTCAAGCGTAAGTCCATCTGAACAATAGATTAGGTCAGTAATAACTTGAAGGACTCAATAGTAGACATAAGTATGTTTATTTTAGGCTCTTTAACTTGACTAGTCCCTTCATGTTTTATTTGAAGAATTCACCACATCTCTTGGGCACTAGAGCAATTTGACACATAACTCGATTCACTTTTAGTCAACCCGTTTAAAAGAAGTTTCATGGCTCTAGCTTTCATACTTAATTTCTTTTTGTCATCACTAGTATATTATTGTTTTCGGTTTCACGACTTCTAGTGTGACACCATCAACAGAGGATAACTTAGAAGCAATAAAAGGATCATCTTCTATAATGGACCACAATTCTATATCAATGGCCATAAGAAAAAATTTCATTCTAAGTTTCCATTATATGAAGGACTCACCGTCAAAAAGAGGAGATTTTTGACTCGACATACCTTCTTGTTCGGTCTTGTGACTAGTGTATGCCTGCGCTCTGATACCACTTGTAGGACGGACCTGTATAGCACCACTAAAAGGGGGAGTTGAATAGTGAGTGCGGAAAATTGAGTTTTTAAAAACTTTTGGACCAAAAACCTCACTTCTGAAAATAGTTTCTATTTTCAGATCCTGATTTAAAATATGTAAAAGATCTAGTTGTAGACCTCTAAAAATTATGAAATTCGGTGAGAATGTACTATCATGTGTTATAAGAGACTCATAAAAATTTAAAATTAAAAATCCACTCCTAACCCCTTGAAAATACGTTTTTGGTCAGATTGCGCAAATCTGCCAAAAACTATACTCTGAATTGAAAATTTTATTTCTATTAATTGGTGACTCCAAATGGTCTGAAAATTTAATGAAAATACCCTAAAGATATTCATTTTAGTGGGTTGAAACATTTTTTGAAAATTGTTTTGGGAAGTATGTCAACCACGTTCATGTTCTCAACCTCTGCAAATCTGAAAATCAGATTACACTAGTCCCAGAACTATTAACGTTTGATTGACTTATACTTATACAAATGAGCTGCAACTTGTGCCAAATGAAAATTGAAATATGAAACTATGTTTCTGAAAAATTTTAAAATTTTTGAAAATCGTTTACTATTTTTAGCATTGCAACGAAATCAATGTAGAAAACTGAAAACTGAAAGTAAAGTGCAGTAAAGTAAGAACACCAAGGATTTTATACTGGTTCGGTTAAATCACCCTACTCCAGTCTTCAAGGACACCTTCTTTGGTTATCACTAAACACCAAAAACACCTTGCCACAAGGGTGACTAGATTTAAACTCTAACTCCACCCTTTTACAATCGAAACAAACAAGCAAATCAATCACGAACACCACCACCAATCGAAGGAATGTTTGATCACACCTTGATCGATCTTTTTACAACAATGAACGTGTATGGGTGGCATATTCAAATCCTATACAATATGTAGTATATATGAACAATAGGATTGAGAGAAGAAGAAGAAAGTAGTCAAGCTTTTTGCACTTGAGAGAATGTGAATTGTAGCTTGGCCTTGTCTTGCACTATCTCCCCTTTTTATCTCTTCTTGGCCCTCCCCCTAGGGCTTTCTTCCTTCTTGAGAATTGTCTTTAATGTTCTTGGAAGTTTGCCTTGTGTAGAAGATGACACAATCTTGCTTACTTAGTGCAATATGATTGGAAGAATGACTTGACCTTGCTTAGTTGTCACTTGTTAATTGGTCCACCTTGGCACTCTAGTAGTGAGCTGTAAATTCTACAAAAAAAAACTCTCAAAACATATGCTTAAAATCAATTCAAAAAATTACCATAACATCACATTTCAATCCCTTGAATTTTGGGAGATAATTTGAGGACCATTAAGAGGTGAAAATCGCCCACTATAGTAGACATGTGCTGAAATTTTCTGCATGTGTCTATTTTGAATTCTTTCCTTGTATGGTGCCCTCTTCAATGTTAGAAATCTTGTGTGGCATGTCCTCCACTAATTGAGGTGCCAAATAAGCTCCGCCTTGGCTCCAACAAAGATGTAGTAGGCGTGTATAATAAGCTGCACATATGTAGAAATTTTATTTTGGCAAGCTTTGTCTAATAATGCACAATATTTACACATATATGGTAAATAATATTCAGCACTATTTTGAATTTTCTAGAACACTTTAACATGTTTTGAATGTGTAAAAAGTGTCTAGATATATGTTACACCTATGCCAAAAACGTTCCATGTGTGTATGTTCGTAGAAAACCGATTTTTCGACTTTCGTCGATTATGCGATTTTTCACCTATTAATTTCAAAATTCTTGCATATGTAATATATATTATGTCACACATAATATACATAGAATAAAGTGTGTATTTAGCTCATGTGGCTAGACAAAAAACATCCATGTGCCCAAAATGGATTGGACTTTGAGATCTCCACTGATCTAGCCTAAATTGTGGGTGATTTGTGTGTGCCAACATGCAATGACTTAGTTGCTGTTTATAACATGTCAGACACGAAATCTTAAGACACTTTTGAAGTACATGGGCTGGCCATCTTTATATGGCAAGTACATGACATGTCGGTGAAGTTTCAGTAGTCATCCGATACGACAATTTTCGGTTTATGACCTTGTAACATATCGTTATAATTTTAATGTCACCATGACTTATATAATTTTATATAAGGCCTGAATATACTCATAAATATGAGGTGTATATAGTGGTGTGAAGTCGGCATACGTTTATAATATATGTGATGTGTCGATGGTACGTCGGGATATATATGTATTGTGCCTTTTTTTTAAAAAAATATGGATATATATATTAATTATAAATAAGGCGTGCAAATGTATATGGGGAGAAGACTTTCTATTTCCAAATTTGTTGCCATATAGCTTCTACCAAATATGTCTCCATTTAAAGAACTAGTTAGTTCATTTACTTAAGCACTCCACTTAATGAACTAGTTTAGTTCATTAATTGTGGCGCTAAAAATATACAAAGATAACAAATGTTTGCCATATGATATAAGCTTTAATGCTTTATGGCTTGTTAGTATGGCAACAATATATATAAGTATTTAAAGCATGTTTATCAATAAACGTATCATGTAATAATTTATTCATGCATTTCGTAAACACGTAGCATTTAAATCATGCATTTGTAAATCACTCAAATCCTTTTTCTCAACATTTACTTGTAGTTTTTCTAACTGACCTTGCGGTATTTTGCCTTGTGTGTGTAGGATTGCTGCAGGATGCTGTAATCATCTCCTCAGCACCAAAGGGGAATTGGCTATTCACGTGGAACCTGTCAGAGCGATGTAGTATCTGCAAGGCACCATCAGAAGGGGAGGTTGAATAGTAGGTGCGAAAAATGTGGTTTTTAAAATTGTTTTAAACCAAAAATCCAACTTCTGAAAACAGTTTCTGTTTTTAGGACCAGTTTTGAAATGGTTTGAAAACTAGGTTGTAGGTCTTCAAAAATTCTGAAATTTGGAGAGAACTTAGTCTCAGATGTTCTGAGTATCTTCTAAAAATTCAACCTCTAACCCCTTGAAAACTATTTTGGTAGTCAGATTGCTCAAATCTGCCAGAAACGGTAGTCTGATTTGAAAATTTTATTCCTATTTATCCGTAACTCCAAATACTCTGAAAATTTAATGACTAACCCCTTATTAGTTTTATTTAATTGGGTTGAAACAGTTTTGAAAAATTCTTTTGGAAAGTTAGTCAAATACGTTCAAAGTCTCAACCTTTGCAAGCCTGAAAATCAGACTGCACTAGTCTCAGAACTTTGGATGTTTGGATGACTTATACTTGTCCAAAAGGGTTGAAACTTGCACCAAAAGAAAATTAAGACGTGTGGCTATGATTCTAGAAATTTTTGTGATTTTTGAAATTTGTTTACTATTTTTAATAACGTGATGAAAAACGATAAATAGTGCTGAAACTTAAAGTAAGTGCTGAAAGTAAATAACACCAGGAATTTTATACTGGTTCGGTTAAAACAACCTACTCCAATCTTCGAGGACACCTTCCTCAGTTAGCACTAATCACAAAACATAAAATAGCACCTTACCACAGGGTTGATGGAGTTACACACCAACTTCAACCCTTTACAAACCTTGTATGAGAATACAACGATCACGAACACCACCACCTTGCAAGTACAAGATTGATCACACCTTGATCAATCTTTTACAACAATAAAGAGAGTATGTGGTGGTCTATATGAAGCCTATTCAAATGTATGAATATGAGTACAATAGGCTTTTAGAGAGAAGAAAGAAAGAAAGAGTAGAAGAAGAGTGTGAAACGTTTTTGCACTTTGAACTTGTAAGCTTTTTCTTGTCTTTTGTTTGTTCTCTTCTATCCTTTTTATCTCCATATGGCCGCCCCCTAGAAGCCCTTTCTTACTCTTCAAAATTATCTTCTAAGTCCTTGGAAGAGTGTGTTGCATCATTGTGACATGTCCTTGCTTACTTGGCAACTCCTCATTGGATGATCATTAAGCTCTCGCTTACTTAGCATGAAAAGATCATATTCTCATTTTTACCATGATGCATCACACGTGTATATGCATGCATGTTACATTCATTAAGTCATTGTGTAGTGACACATGATACTTAGACTAAGTTGTGATGACCTCGTAGAACCTAAGTATGACTTCCTAAGTGATGACTCTTGTTATGTTATGAATTGATGCGAGGTACAGTCTTTTATTGTTATGTTCTTTAAGCAACGATCTTGCTTAAGTTATGATCTTGATGCATTACGTGTTGATCACAACGGCATGTGATGGAGGGCATTATGCACTACTCTTGCACATTCGTACGCATTGCATATGGTCAAGAGCATGATGTTGAGTCTATT
This sequence comes from Eustoma russellianum, assembly GCA_036186865.1. Taxonomy (NCBI): domain Eukaryota; kingdom Viridiplantae; phylum Streptophyta; class Magnoliopsida; order Gentianales; family Gentianaceae; genus Eustoma; species Eustoma russellianum. The sequence continues at coordinate 23,610,760 of AP025050.1, read as the reverse complement.
TGCACTAGGTTGTGTTATTAATTGCTTCGTGACTAAGTTATGATTTTATTGCCTTAACGGCTATTGATTGAATGGATGAGATGCTAGCCAAATGCTAGAGGTAATGTTACATAGGTTATGATCCTCCTATCTCTCGTTACCTAAGTTATGATTTCACTACTGTTGATACGTAAGCTACAATCTTATTCATGACATTTAGGTCAAGTTGTTATGAATTAGTAGCTCCTAGGTTGTGATCTTTATTGAGTGATGACCTTTTGTATGTCATGATCTTTATTGAATGATGATCCTTTCATAAGCTATGATCTCTGTTAAGTTTCAATCTCTGTTAAGCTATGACCTTGGATATACCTTGTGTTAACTTCTTACGGGTGTTTAATGGAAGGTGAGGTATGTTCTAAACCGAATTTTGGGGGTTCGGTTCTTGTATTTACTCTCCAATAAATGCATGATTGTTTATGGTATACTTGCTGGTGACTTTGTCACTCACCCCCTATTTTTCCTCCCAGAGGCTGCAGGGGATAAAGTAGAGTGGATTGAGGATGAGCCTAGGGTCCCCTACCCATGAGCGCAGCAAGGAGTGGACGCGTTTAGGAGACATGACTGGCCAGCTATAATTGATGACTGATGACATAATTGAGATGGAAAACACTTGTTTTGTGACTTTCGCTACTTTGATTTGGGATGTAAACTATGAATGATTGGGTGGATGATTACCAAATTGAAGTTTTAAATTCTACCATGGTTTCCCATACATATTTGCGTGTAAGCACTAAAATCCATACATTATACCATGGATCATAAGACGTATGGGATGATGCCTAGTACTCTCCTTAGTGAAGTATGGCGGGTGCACCGACTTCGGCGGGGACAGGGTGCGAGGCACCACAGGTGGTATCAGAGCTATGGCTCCAGATCCGGGCAGAATATAGAATTAAGTTATGATCGTAGTCAACTAAGTTTGATTTTAGACCTAAGTCATGATCCTAGATGAGAGTTGAACTTAGACTAGGACGATTTAGACTGGAAATTAGAGTTTTGACCAAATGATAAAGCCCTAGTCGATGGCCATCTATAGAATGCAATCATGCCTGCTTGCATGACCATAAGATCGTATATAGATTACGAATTAAATGGTGTCGCTTATTCTTAATATTTATACCTTGAGTAAGACTCCGACACTTCGTAGTGCAGATGGCACCATAATTCAGTAAAATGACCTCATCACCATCACCCCAGAAGACAGTAGACTTTACTAGCAATAGTTAGTAAGAACACGTATTCCAAGGTTTGGCAGGGAATTTAGTTCAGAGTAGGTAGGAAGATGGATAAGTAAGGTTGAAGGTAATTCCATGCTGACACTGGTACTGGATAGGATAAGGGCAAAGTTCTAAGAGGAGTTTTGTGAGTTCTTCCTCTCCCAGGACTTAGTCACGAGAAGGGTTGAGGAATTTGACTCACTAAGACAAAGGTCAGGCATCACCGTACTCATTCATTACTTTGGGACAGTATGATTATGTGAGATGAAATGTTTAAGGTGATCAGATTTGTACGCAGTCTAGACCCTCATATCAAATTAGGCTAAGTTAAGTCGTATTCAAGGACCTTTGGTGAATTATTAGAGGACCGCTACGGAACGAAATGCGATAGTAAGGGAACGAAAGGATGAAAGAAACGATTTAACAAGCAAACGAAGTAGAAGGTGGAAACCGTATCCATATAAGGTTAGTGTATGTGGATGACAAAGAAACAACTAAGGTACGCCTAATAAGTGTGAAGTACCTATGTCCTCTGCTCTATTTCCTATTAACCAAGTATGAGTGATTATGATAATTTTCTTTAAGTTATGATGAGTAGACCACAAGTAAGCAAGTGAGATTATTAGTGATAACATGACTAAGTATGACACTGTGTATGGGACTCGGGGTCCTCGTCATGATGCGTCAATATTAGCACTTGAACACATTTTATTGCACTATACGGGGAATAGGTCATGATTATGAAAACCATGTTTTAAGAGAACGGGCCACCTTAGGATGAATTGAAATGTCATAAAGGGAACATAAGTTTCAAAGGAGAACCCACAACTTCTAGTTCGATTTTATGAAATGATCGGAAAAAGGGGTTAAAGTTATTTTGTAATAAGGCGATCAGCAAGACAGGTGAATGTGGCACACATCGTACGTAGAGCTTGGTATGTGTACATTATGGGAATTATTCTGGGTGCCTTTAGAAGCTATTTCGTACGTAGGATAACCGTTACATGATCACTGAAAGGATGTTTACAGAAAAGAGCCGATGGTCTATATCCCAGAGTTAATGATCTCTGCCAAGTTTTTTTTTCATATTTTATGAAAAGGAAATTATAAGCCTACTATGATCATGATTACACGGAATGGATTTTGTTATCAAATACATAGTATCAAGGTTGCAAGTGCTTGATATGAGATAGGTTACGATAACACCTCTAGAGAATTAGAATGAGACCTCTAAGATGAATGGAACAAAGCAGTTCTGAGGGAACTAAATAGACACCTCATGCGATCTTATTTACCTAAAGAAGAAGCCACATGGGAAACAGAAGACAACATGAGGAGTAGACGCCCCATTCTGTTGACTAGCCTGAAGTTTCGAGGACGAAAATTATATTAAGGGGGGAGAATGTTGTGCCCCGCCGAAAAGTCATATAGTACCTGAAGACTCATATAAGTGAATTAATAAAGTGGTACCCTTCAAGTGTCTCTCACTAAGTTTCCTTAGTGATTCTTTTATTTTAGGATGATAAGCAAACGATATAATCAATTCAAGCATGAGTTAGGGACTATATGAGGTGGCCAATTCACTCCCGAAGTTCTCAAGAAAATTCAGCCACAAGGCATATAAAAAAATGGCCTTAAGGGTTTTTCTCAAAATTATATGAGAGGATAAGCATAAGGGCCTTCTTAAAATAAGCCCAAAAGGAAATTAAGGAGTTGTAAGTAGTGGACAATTTTTCCCCAACTACTACAAAATTTCGGCCCTTTAGCCATAAGGAATTAAGAATTACTCGAGCTGGACAGATTTATGTTGCATGTTGTACGACCTGAAAATGAACCTTAGGAGTGTTCAAATGGGCTAAGTTTTGGTATGATGATATCCTTATATGTTTATGAAATGTTTGAGTTGGAATTTTAGTAAAAGGAGTTGTGGATTATTTATAATGAAGTTCTTGGTAAAACTGCTCAAACAGAGTTGCTGGAACAAGACAGTTTTGAGTAGTAAGTTGTGCGGCTCGAAAATGAACCATAGGAATGTGCAAATGAGCTGAACTTTGTTATGATGATAGTTTGATGTGTTTATGACATATGTGAGTTGGAATTTTAGTAAAAGAAGTTGTGGATTATGTTTAATGAAGTTCTTGGTAAAACTGCTCAAACAGAGTCGCTGGAACAGGACAATTTTGAGTAGTAAGTTGTGTGGCTCACAAATGCACCTTAGGAATGTGCAAATGAGCTGATTTTTGGTATGATGATAGTTTGATGTGTTTATAACATCTGTGAGTTGGAATTTTGGTAAAAGCAGTTGTGGAGTATTTTTAATGAAGTTCTTGGTAAAACTGCTCAAACAGAGTTGTTGGAAGAGGACAGTTTTGAGTAGTAAGTTGTGTGACTGGAAAATGCACCTTAGGAATGTGAAAATTAGCTGATTTTTGGTATGATGATAGCTTGATGTGTTTACGACATCTGGGAGTTGGAATTTTGGTAAAAGAAGTTGTGGTTTGGTCACAATTCATTTCGTGATACAACTGGTCATTCCAGTTTCTGCGTGTACCCAGTTTGGAAAAGTAATTAGATGACCCCCTTAAACTTATTGGATTACCTTAGAAGTTTTATGGGAATTACTTAAGACATAGATGTACATGTTCATGTAAAGAAACCAGCATAAAACCACCATTTTGATGGTTAACAACTGAGTTGAAGTTAGTGGTATAAAACTGGAAAATAGGACAGTTTTATGTCTTAAGTTGTAAGGCTTTGATCTTGATCATTTAGGCTTGAGTGTGATGTTTAGCCTTATGAATATTGTCCCTTGGTAAATTAGCTATGTTTTCCAGGCGATGGATTAGAAGGAATAAGGTTTTATGACCTATGAACCCGAGGTAATGCGGTATGACCTGCTGATTTCAGCAGTACCTTTGATGATAGTATGATGTTTTGAGGACTTTAGACATTTCGGAATGTTACGAAATTTTTATGGCATGCGTCTAAGTCTTCATTATGCATATATATGGCATGATTTTATGAATGTGAGCATGAATTGATGAGCACGGGACTGTATGAACAGAATGTGATCGCTGGACAGTTTTCCATCTTTAAAAGACAAGTTCGTGCATGTATGTTATGATGTATGTGTTCACGAGTCGCATGGTGCATGTCATACATTGCATCCTCGTCACTTACATGATTTACGGCATTGATTTTATGAAAGAAAGATGAAAAGCGTTTTCAAAAAGATGATTTTTGTTTTTGAAAGAATGCTTCCCCACCGGTACCGTGTGTGAGTATGAACTTGGCCTGTAAGAACCCGCTCAGATCCGGGTTAAGTGATCTGAGAGTATGACCGTTTAGGCCCGGAGATAATAGGCCTGAGGATGACCGTTCGGGACCAGAAGAATAGACCCGACAAGAAGATGACGTTACCGTTCCGAATCCAGGAATAATAGATTCGAAGGGGAGACGTTACTGCCTCAGATCCGAGAAGATAGATCTAAACACTCTATTGTTTTATGATGATGATGATGATTTGAAAGAAGAGCATGAAAAGATCATATTCTCATTTTTACCATGATGCATCACACGTGCATATGCATGCATGTTACATTCATTAAGTCATTGTGTAGTGACACATGATACTTAGACTAAGTTGTGATGGCCTCGTAGACCCTAAGTATGACTTCCCTAAGTGATGACTCTTGTTATGTTATGAATTGGTGCGAGGTACAGTCTTTTATTGTTATGTTCTTTAAGCAACGATCTTGCTTAAGTTATGATCTTGATGCATTAAGTGTTGATCACAACGGCATGGGATGGAGGGCATTGTGTGCTACTCTTGCACATTCATACGCATTGCATATGGTCATGAGCATGATGTTGAGTCTATTTGCACTAGGCTGTGTTATTGATTGCTTCGTGACTAAGTTATGATTTTATTGCCTTAACGGCTATTGATTGAAGGGATGAGATGCTCGCCAAATGCTAGAGGTAATGTTACATAGGTTATGATCCTCCTATCTCTCGTTACCTAAGTTATGATTTCACTACTGTTGATATGTAAGCTATAATCTTATTCATGACATTTCGGTCAAGTTGTTATGAATTGGTAGCTCCTAGGTTGTGATCTTTATTGAGTGATGACCTTTTATATGTCATGATCTTTATTGAATGATGATCCTTTCATAAGCTATGATCTCTGTTAAGTTACAATCTCTGTTAAGCTGTGACCTTGTATATACCTTGTGTTAACTTCTTACGGGTGTTTAATGGAAGGTCAGATATGTTCTGAACTGAATTTTGGGGGTTCGGTTCTTGTATGTACTTTCCAGTTAATGCATGATTGTTTATGGTATACTTGCTGGTGACTTTGTCACTCACCCCCTATTTTTCCTCCCAGAGGCTGCAGGGGATAAAGTAGAGTGGATTGAGGATGAGCCTAGGGTCCCCTACCCATGAGCGCAGCAAGGAGTGGATGAGTTTAGGAGACATGACTGGCCAGCTATGATTGATGACTGATGACATAATTGAGATGGAAAACACTTGTTTTGTGACTTTCGCTACTTTGATTTGGGATGTAAACTATGAATGATTGGGTGGATGATTACCAAATTGAAGTTTTAAATTCTACCACAGTTTTGCATACATATTTACGTGTAAGCGCGAAAATCCATGCATTATACCATGGATCATAAGACGTATTGGATGACGCCTAGTACTCTCCTTAGTGAAGTACGGCGGGTGCACCGACTTCGGCAGGGCCGGGGTGCGGGCACCACAAATATGAAAAAGACAATCAAATCAAATCAGCAGAAATCATGTCTAATTTAGAACGAAGATTTTCATACGTGGCTTGATTTAATGGTTTAGTGAAGATGTCAGCTACTTGTGCCTCAGTACATACGTGATCTATGACAATATCACCATTGTTTATGTGGCACCCCGCACCCTGGCCCCACCGAAGTTGTTGCACCTGCCATACTTCACTAAGGAGAGTACTAGGCGTCGTCCCATACGTGTCATGATCCATGATATAATGCATGGATTTTTGCACTTACACGCAAATAAGTAAGCAAAACCGTGGTAGAATTTAAAACTTCAAATTAAAAACATCCACACGATCATTCATAGTTTACATCCCAAATCAAAAGTATCAAAAGTCACAGAACAAATGTTTTCCATCTCAAATATGTCATCAGTCATCAGTCATAGCTGGCCAGTCATGTCTCCTAAATTCGTCCACTCCTCGCTGCGCTCATAGGTAGGGGACCCTAGGCTTATCCTCAATCCACTCTACTTTATTCCCTGCAGCCTCTGGGAGGAAAAATAGGGGGTGAGTGACAAAGTCACCAGCAAGTATACTATAATAATTCAGGATTAAATGGAAAGTGCGTACAAGAACCGAACCCCAAAAATTTCGGTTTAGAAGCATACCTGTACTCCATCCAATACTCGATCGGGATCATCACTTAATGCATCAAGATCATAACTTTAATAAATTCGTTACTTAATACAGAATGTAACAATAAATGATGGTAACTCGCATCAATTCATAACATAACAAGAATCATCACTTAATGAAGTCATGCTTAGGATCTCAAGGTCGTAACAACTTAGTCTGAGTATCATGTGTCCTTACACAACGACTCCATAAACGTGATATGCATGCATATGAACGTGTGATGCATCATGATAAAAATGAGAATATGACTTTTCATGCTTTTCTTTCAAATCATCATCGTCAGAAAACAATAGAGTGTTCAGATCTATCTTCCCGGATCTGAGGCAATAACGTTTCCCCTTTGAATCTATTATTCCCGGATTCGGAACGGTATCGTCATCACTTATCGGGTCTATTCTTCTCCAGGCCCGAACGGTCATAATCAGGTCTATTCTTCTCCGGACCTGAATGTCATAATCAGGTCTATTCTTCTCCGGGCCTGAACGGTCATGTCATCAGATCCATTAACCCGGATCTGGGCGGGTTCTTACTGGCCAGGCACATACATACACACACGGTACCGGTGGGGAAGCGTTCTTTTAAAAACAGGATCATCTTTTGAAAACACTTTTCATCTTTCTTTCACATAAAATCATTGCCATAAATCATGTAAGAGACGATGATGCAATGCATGACATGTAATGGCATAACGCGTTACATATACGTGTATGTACGTCTCGTCGCTATGCTGAAAAATTTCTAGCTTAATGTGCCAACTTCTCCTTAGTGATTTCCTTTTAAAATAATCATTTTAAACTAAGTGGTTCGCATGTACTCCTTCATATATGTCGTAAGTGATTGCCATGAAAGTTTTACGGAATTACGATATCGATAAGGGGATCATTTGTTCTTTTTCATAAAGCAGGTACAAACTGAATTCTGGAATGACCAATTTCACTATAAAATTCATTGTGACCAATCCTTAAGCCCTTTTTCGGTAATTCCAACTCTCTAGCTTAATAAACTCATTGTAATAGCATTTTACCGAAATTTAGCAAAATTGCATTTTTCTAAGGTCCAATTCCAGATCATGCAACATGCCACACTAATTCTGTCAGCCCAGCGAATTCCAGCCTGACACATTTTACTAGAAAATTCATTAAAAATAAACCGAAACCCATTTTATCAAAATTCTAACTCTCACCTTTACTTCATTCATAGGGTTAGTGTCATACCGAAAATTAGCTAATTTGTATACTTCTAATGTCTATTTCTAGGCTGCCTAAGGAGTTACTTAAATTCTGTCCAGTACAGTATTCTAAGCAGGACCAACTTTACTAGAAAATTTATTAAAAATAAACCGTAGCTCATTTTAATGAAATTCCAACTCTCACATATAATATACACCTAAAACTAATGTCATACCAAAAATCAACTAAATTGAAAGTCTTTATGGTCTCTTTTTATGTTTCACAAAACAGCCCAAATTTCTTTCCTGTTCCACTAAATGTCCTAATTTGTCACATTTCCTTCCTAAATGACCTTAACTTTGCATTTTTGTCATTAACACTTAAGTAAGCATCAAATTTACTCTTTTATAGGAAATTTACAGGCTCAACCTGCTACAAACATCACATGAAAATCCCTTACTAAGCAGTTTGTACACACCCATACATCATCCTTTGGTTAATCATACAACATTCCTACTAAAACAAAACTATCAACGAGCACCCTTCTCACCAAAAGCCCCTTTTTCGGTGCATGCAAGAAAAATGATGTATCCAAGTACGGGTTAAGCATAACACACGACAAGAGCATATCCTTGTCCCCTCCTTACCACTTAAGCTGTCATTTTCATGCAAAATCACTTTTATCTCCTTCACCCTCCCACCGTGTGCCTTTTTCATGGAAAAGAATAGTTCTTTAGCATATTCAACTTAGATTAACATATACTGGTGCGTAAAATCCATAAAGATTACATCTTTTCAACAAAATCTCACACCTAAGCACCGAATGGCCCCTAGGCCGAAAGTTTAAGCATCAAACTTAGCACATAACAACTAAGATTAGATCTTAAGTTCAACTAGCCATTCATGCACACACTCTCACATTCAAGCCACAAAGAGTATAGTGTACTTGCCTTTGAAGTCCTTGGATTTTGCTTGAACGTGTTGGTAGGAGAAGCATTTCCTCCCATCTTCTCCTATTACATTCGGTGTGTAGCATTTGTTAGCCACTTCATTAGATTACATAATACCACTTAGAGGAGGGAAGGAGGGTCTTACCATTTACACCTTGGATGGATTGAGGGAAATCCACTCTTGCTAGAGTACTCTCCTTTGTTTGGTGTCCAGAAAAATCTTTGCCTAGAACCGTGAAACCCACGGTTTTGTCAAAGAAGTGAGGCCATATGAACTTCATTTCCCTTAATATGTAACTCACTAAAGATTATGGAGGGGGTCTTACCTAGATAGCCTTGAGGTTCTAGGGTTCTTGGACTCTCCTTGGCTCCTATTCCCGCCGGCTCTTTGAGAGGGAAGGAAGATCACTCTTTAGCTTGAAAGAGTTTCTTGAATGCACTTCATTTAAGTGGATAGGGAAGAGGTTTCTTGTAACAAGGAAAGTGGGGATTAACTCCCCCCTGGTTATGCAACTGGCGATTCCTTTGTGGGGAGAGGGAAAGGCACTTTTGTTTTTGAATAAAACCGTTTTTTACACTCAACTACATCATTTACTCAAGGTGTCTTAATGATCTTAATTGCTTATAGCTCATCTCATAAGGCCTTGTGGCTGAAACATGCACATATACTCCATGTATATGTTTTCTTCAATAATGCACATATATATATATATATATATATATATATATATATATATATATATTCATCTCATATCCCAATCATTTGAATGTTCTTTCATAAATCCACTAGGCTGCACTTTTATGCATATGACCGATATATATACACACGTACATATAGCCCATCTAAATTTCCCATAATTCTTATCTATAGGTGTGTAGCTATATATATATTTCCGTATATATACATATGCACATGCACCCATGCATATATATCTATATTTCGTTTTTGAAATAAGCCATAAACCTCAAAAAGAAATACACATTATATCCGGAAATACTAAGTGGATGCGTATACATCCATATACGTATATATATTTAACCATATAGGGGTGTGTACATACACATATAACATACTTCTCCAAAAATCATTCTATCGCCGTATGTATATGCCTGGATTCGTATATATGTATATACATACACCAATATGCATACCCACGTACTATTCATAATCTGTCCATATCTTAGATCTTATTGTTGCATCTTAATATCTAAACATGGATGATCCACTTTGGTATAACGTATGCTTAGGTCTCTGGAATTCATGAAGTATCCAGAAGATTCCTAGAGTCGCATACTTTTCTATACGGTCTTTTAAGTAGAATTTTCATCGCATTGTAACCCCCTTGAGCCATTTATTACATGGTAGCTTCAACTTTATATGGTACACATACACATATTTGTACCTATCTATATACATATATATATATCCAATGCTTACACAAGCGTGTAGTGCCACCTATTCTCCGCCAAGTCAAATCTGCTAGACCTTAAAGATTTATATAATTGATGGCCAAAGTTCTTTTGGTCTTACCTCAAAATGATACCCAACGGCCATATTGGGGATGGATGAAGAGAGTTCTCAATTTATTAAGGGCTTAATTAGGCCCATCTTCTGGGATTTGTAAAAGGAACCTTATCCTTAGAATCCCCTTAGCCGAAAATATTGGTGGGTATGTAATTCGATTGAGTCTTACCCATGCTCCCATTTCCTTTTCTTTATATATTGTACGTGTTTGTATATCAATATAGGCTTTTCCCTTACGCACATTTCCTATGGACCATAATCCATTAAACCCCTTATTATATGATAGTCCATCATGTGGTATGTATGTATTTCCATATGTATGCCCGTACCATATGTATATGGGTGTGTTATATAGTCCGACTTCTCATTTAAAGTTGCCTAAAAAAATACTTCTTCTAATTGTTCTCAATTCTCGGGTCAATTAGTATTCTTACTCCCAGCAGCTCGCTTGCTTCATGTTTTACGCTTTGGGATATGCTAATTCCCTTAAATCTTAAATAATCATAGATAAAACCGATGATATCTTCCTTTCGAGGTCTCATTCTCTTGCCTTGCTTCACCCCAACCTTAGACGCCGTACTAATTTTGGGCGGGGTATAACATTCTTCCCCCCCCCCCTTAAAATAAGTTTC
>AP025050.1:23582140-23599763 GCA_036186865.1 Eustoma russellianum | reverse complement strand
AATTTTGGGCGGGGTATAACATTCTTCCCCCCCCCCCCTTAAAATAAGTTTCGTCGTCGAAACTGGGGACAGTGGGCCTACGCTTCCATGTCTCCCTCGGTCCTCATAAACCTTCAGTCGTTTACCCTATCCCTTTATTACTGCCTATGTAAAATCTTTCCTCAAGGTTCCTTATCATATTCCTTTATGACTCATTTTATTTGGAGTAAGTAAGACAGAACGTAGGTACTTTTGTTCGGAGAATTCAATGTACATGTCAGTAGTTTGTGTGTTTCGGGATCTTTGGGTGCATCATCCTTCGATTATCGTCTCCGATCACTTTATGTGTGGTTCCACAAGGGTACGGCTGCCACCTTCTACCTTCTCTTTTCATACGCCTATTCAATCTCCTTCGTTCCTCCATCATCCGGATATCGTTCTCCACTTTATAGCAACCCCTTATCAATTCATCGAAGGTACTTGGGTATACTTTGTCCAATCCAGCTTTAATCCAAGGATTTAGACCACGTATGAATTTAGTCATCTTCCACAATTCATCCTCCATGATTAAAGGTGCATACCGTCCTAACGCGGTGAACTGACGGACATATCCTAATATCGGGATATCTGGTTCTTGTCTTAGTGTATCGAACTCTTCAATTCTTTAAACCACCAACTCTAGTAAGAGGTAAGCTACACAGAATTCTTCTACGAATCTCGCCCAGGTTATGGGTCGAGACAGTGACTGGACTCTCTTTCTCCACCATTGACTGGCTTTACCAATTAGAAATGGCTGAACAATTAGGGCTCTCGTTTCATTTGGTACCCGAACTCTAACAAGATGATTCTGAACCTCGTCCAACCATTTTTCGGCTTCCTCTTGTTCGGACTCCCCGCCAAACCTTGGAATTTGTGCTTTAGCCAATTGCCGATAATAGAATCCCATACTTCCTAGATGTGACAGTGACGATGTCCACGCACTGATCTGCGGGGTTATCTGCACCACACAGCGTTTGTTTATTTGCAGTCATACCAGAATAAGTGACACTATCTAACTTATATCGAAAGTTCTCGGTGATATGTAAACAGATATGATACGGTCTGAAGTAGAAGACCGTATCCAAGGGTTTTGTCATCAACCGAACCCCTAGCTTTTCTAGTCGAGGTCATCTTAGTCTAAGGTCAACTCTCATCTAAGATCAGGACTTAGGTCTAAGATCAAACTTAGTTGACTACAATCATAACTTAATTCTATATTCTGCCCGGATCTGGAGCCTTCGCTCTGATACCACCTGTGGCACCCCGCACCCCAACCCCGCCAAAGTCGGTGCACCTACCGTACTTCACTAAGGAGAGTACCAGGCGTCGTCCCATACGTGTCATGATCCATGATATAATGCATGGATTTTTGTGCTTGCACGCAAATAAGTAAGGGAAACCGTGGCAGAATTTAAAACTTCAAATTAAAAACATCCACACGATCATTCATAGCTTACATCCCAAATCAAAAGTATTGAAAGTCACAGAAAAAATGTTTTTCATCTCAAATATGTCATCAGTCATCAGTCATAGCTGGCCAGTCATGTCTCCTAAATTCGTCCACTCCTCGCTGCGCTCATAGGTAGGGGACCCTAGGCTCATCCTCAATCCACTCTACTTTATTCCCTGCAGCCTCTGGGAGGAAAAATAGGGGGTGAGTGACAAAGTCACCAGCAAGTATACTATAATAATTGAGGATTAAATGAAAAGTGCGTACAAGAACCGAACCTCAAAAATTTCGGTTTAGAAGCATACATGTACTCCATCCAATACTCGATAGGGATCATCACTTAATGCATCAATATCATAACTTAAATAAATTCGTTACTTAATACAGAATGTAACAATAAAAGACTGTAACTTGTAGAGATAAGGGGGTTTGAGTGATTTCAAAATAAGTGACTTAAATGTATATATATATATATATAAACGTGCACAATATATATATATGTGTACATGAATGCATGATATCTTGCTATTACTTGCCTTATTTAGCTTATATATTATGTTGCCGTACTAACGAGCCATGAAGCATTAAAGCTTACATCATATGGCAAACATTTGTTGTGTTTATACTATTTTCAGGTGCCACCATTAATGAACTAAACTAGTTCATTAAGTGAAGTACTCAGTTTAATAAACTAAGTAGTTCATTAAAGGAAGCTACATTTGGAAAAGGCACAAAGGCAACAAGGCTAAGGAAGGAAAGTCTTCTCCTCCTCCCCATCCTTTAATGCACACGCATATACACATATATATCACATATATTTTCAGAATTTTTAAATAAAGTCACATACACATGTATTCTAACGTACTACCGACACGTTATGTATTTTACGTACGTACGTTAACGTCACACCACCATACTTAACTCATATTTATGAGTATATTCAGGTCTTATATCATATGATATAAGATATTGTGATGACAACTTAAATACAACACGATAAAAGGTTCTAAACCAAAATTTGTCGTATCGGGCGAATACCGAAACTTCGCCAACGTGTCACGTACTTGCCATAAATAAATGGCCAGCCCCTATACTTCAAAAATCATAAATAATTTCGTGCACATGACCATATGTTCAGTCAAAAATACTTTCCATGTTGGCACACACAAATTACTCCACATTAAGGCCAAAATATGAAGATTCCAAGTTTAATTTTGTCACATGCTAATGGTACCACTTTAAACCAGCCAAGTGCTGAGATTTAAAGTATATATTATATATATTATGCATAACATAATATATATATAACATGTTCAAAAGTTGGAATTTAAATTAGAGAAAAATTGGGTAATCGATAAATATCGAAAATTCGGTTTTCTACGCACATAACATGGAACGTTTTTCTTGTACATCATGTGACACGTATCTAGACACTTTTACATATGATATACATCTTAAAGTGTTCTAGAAAATTAAATTAAGGGCTGATTGGAATATTACATGTGTGTATTATTAAATGTGCACTATTTTACAAAGTTAGCAAAAATAAATTTCAGCACATGTATACATATCATCTAACGCCCCTACAGCTGATTTGGAGCATATGTGGAGATTTTTGGCATCTTGATTGGTCAAGGATCAATCATACAATATTGGTAAATTGAAGAGAGAAGCTACAAATGGTAAGAATTCAAATATATCTCACTTATGTCACATGCTGAAAATTTCAGCATGTTGAAACAAGGCTGGCCAATTTTTTGCTATTCAACGTGACATATTTTGTCATCTCTCATTAAGTGATTGATTAGAAGAAGATATGGTAAGGTTTTGAATATTATTTAAAATAAATAAATGGTCATATTCTACATATCACATGCTGAAAATTTGTCAGCATGTGTACAAGTTGTATGGCCGAATTTGAAGGCTTATTTGTGTCCAAGTTCATTTCTTAATTGGTAGCAATACTTACCATAAATTGTTGATTCATTTTTATTATGAAAATTCAAAGAAAAATGGTAATGATTTGAACTTTATCCCCATGATGCACATGCTGAAAATTCAGCATGGCAAGAATGTTATGGCCGAAATTTTAAGCATGGATTTGGAAGACTTTCTTTGTCTTGCAATTTATGATGTATCTCTTGATTTATGGAATGATTTTATGATTGATTTTTGGCACATGTTAAAGTGTATATCTCAGATTTTTTCCATGTCATCATGTTGACAATGTTGAACCAATAAGGAGGTGCCAAGTAAGCGAAGACTAAATGATCATCCAATAAGAAGATGCCAAGTAAGCAAGGCCTTGTCATAATCATGTCTTACACTCTCTCAAGGACTTAAAAGACAATTTTCAAGAGGGGGAAACATACCTAAGGGGACGGCTGTAAGGTTAAAAGAAAAGAGAAGAGAGCAAACAAAAACAAGAACAGGTATTGCAATTCAAAGAGATCAAAAAGCCTAGCTCTTCTTCTTCTACATCTTCTTTCTTTCTCTCTTCTTGTAAAGCCTATTGTTTTCATATCTTTCAATCTTGAATAGGCTTGAGATAAACCACCATTCATATATCTTTGTAAAAGATTGATCAAGGTGTGATCAATCTTCACTCTAGCAAGGTGGTGGTGTTCGTGAGAATTGTACTTGCAATACAAGGTTTGTAAAGGGTTGGAGTTAGGTGTAACTCTATCAACCCTGTGGTAAGGTGTACTGCATGTGTGTGATTAGTGTGAACCAAGGAAGGTGTTCCTTGAAGACTGGAGTAGGTTGTTTATAACCGAACCAGTATAAAATTCTTGGTGCCATTTATTTTCTGCATTTACTTTTCAGTTACTGCACTGTTTATCCTTCTTGTTCCCATCCGTAAAAATAGTAAACGATTTTCAAAAATCCCAAAAATTTTCAGAAATATACTTACACGTTCTAGGGTTAATTTGACACAAGTTTCAACCCTTTTGGATAAGTATAAGTCAATCAAACATCAAAAGTTCTGAGACTAGTGCAGTCTGATTTTCAGACTTGCAAAGGTTGAGACTTTGATTGTAGTTGACCTACCTCCCAAAAGAATTTTCCAAAAATGTTTCAACCCATTTAAATAAAGTATAAAAGGAGTTAGTGGTTAAATTTTCAGAGCATTTAGACGTTCACACAAATAGGAATTCATTTTTCAAAACCATCTACCGTTTCTGGCAGATTTGCACAATCTGAGTACCAACGGTTTTTGAAGGGGTTAAAGGTTGAATTTTAATTTGAAATTTTTAGGGGACCCTCATAACGTCTGAGGATAAGTTCTCTCAAAATTTCATAATTTTTGGAGATCTCTAACCTAGTTTTAAAAACGTTTTAAAACTGGTCCTGAAAACAGAATCTGTTTTAAGAACTTGAATTGTTCAAGTTTAAAGAAATTTTAAAAACCACACTTTTCGCACCATCTATTCAACCCCCCCCCCCTTCTAGTGGTGCCTTGCAGATCCTACAAGTGGTATCAGAGCACAAGAACACTCACTTCAAGGAATCCAACGATTCAGTGAGATGGCAACCACAAATCTTAAAACCGAGCAAGAAGGTATGTCGAGCCAAAGGCCTCCACTTTTTGACGGTGAGTCGTTTATTCAGTGGAAACTTAGGATGAAGCTTTTTCTTATGGCTATAGATATAGATCTTTGGTCAATCATTGATGATGGTCCTTATGTCCCATCTAAGGTATCCACCGTAGACGGAGTCACTTTAGAAGTTGTTAAAACTAGACAAGAATATACGAGTGATGATAAAAAGAAACTTAGTATGAATGTTAAGGCCATGCAATTGCTCCTAAATGGATTAAGTAAGAGTGAGTCTAGTTATGTGTCAAACTGTTCGAGTGCACAAGAAATGTGGAGGATTCTAGAAATGAAACACGAAGGCACGAGTCAAGTAAAAGAGTCAAAAATTAACATGCTCATGCCCACACTTGAGTCTTTTAAATTATTGCCCAATGAGTCTATTGTAGATATGGATCTTCGTTTGACTAACATCTACAACTCTCTTGAGTCTCTTGGTAAGGCTTTTACTACGCAGGAAAAGGTACAGAAAGTCCTACGAAGCCTTTCTTCTGAATGGGACCCAAAAGTGACCGCAATAGAAGAGAGCAAGGAAACTAAATCAATAAAGATGGAAGAACTAATCGGATCACTTAAAGTTTATGAAAATAAACTCATCATACGGAAATCGGAATCATCTAAACAAGGTAAAGCTATTGCTTTTAAATCAAATGAATACGTCTCCCCTCCCTCCGATCACGTAGATGATAGTGATTCCGAATCAGAAAACGATGACCTAATTCTATTGGCTAAAGGACTAAGAAAATTTATGAGAAGGTCATTTAAAAACAAAAACAAGGGCACTACAACTAAGAGAAATAAAAACAAGTCAAATGATAAAGACATTAAATGTTATGAATGTGGCAAACTCGGACACTTATCATATGACTACCCCAATAAAGAAAAGCAAAATACTAAATACCCTGACAAGGAGCAGACCAAAAATAGACTCGTCTCAGAACCCAAACAAAGGAAGCGTGCTCTAAAGGCCGCCACCTGGAGTGATTCATCAGATTCTGAAACTGAGACTGAAGAGGAGACCGCACAAGTATGCTTTGCATCCAAAGCATCTAATGAGGTATCATCTGATTCTGACTCTGACTCTGTACCTTCTTATGATGATCTTTTTAGTCAGTATCTAGAATTGCATAAATTCACCAAGACTCTCTCTAAGGAAAAGAAACGATTAATTGAAGACAAGAAACTGTTAGAATCTTCTAACGAGAATCTTGTCGCTCAATTAAGCAATTCAAAGAAAGAGTCATCTTGTGTCATTACTGCATTAAAGGCAGAGATTTCATCATTAACCACTCAAAATAATGAAATGAAATCCGAGATTTCAAATTTGAAATCAAGGAATACCGATTTAGAGAAAATGATGAAACAATTTGATACAGGGTCCAACATGCTGCATCGCATCATATTATCACAAAAGCATGACAGTGACAAAACTGGACTGGGATACGTTGATACTAACGAAGTATCAACCAAACCAACCAAGTTTGTTGTGTCTAAGAAAGTAGACACCCATAAGCCGCAAGTGGCGTCTAAGATGACGCAAAAAGCGCCCCCTTCCTCATGCCCCACTTCTTCATATCATGTGAAATATAACGTTGTACCATATAGATATGAAAAGAGAAGAACAATGCATACACGAAATACATATCATCCACGCACTACGCACACACACAAGGACATATGAAAAACGTCCTTCATTCAATGAGTATAGAGGAGTCCTTGGGCAAAGGCCCAAAGTGCATGCACCACATGTCTATTATATTGCACCTTCATCTACATTCTTGCCATTTGATAGACCGAGAAGGATCACCCAAGTATGGGTTTCGAAAGGTACCTTTACCAAAAGGTGATTAACTAACTCGAAAGGACGCAAAATTAAAAGGGTACCTAAATCACCTTTTCACATTGCAGGGAGACCACACTTCGAAAGACACATCAATAAAGTGGTTCCTTGACAGTGGTTGCTCGAGGCATATGACGGGTGACCCGAGCTTGTTCTCCAAATTTAAAAAGGTCACGAAAGGCGGATCCGTGACCTTTGGAGACAATAATGAAGGCAAGATCATTGGAAAAGGTACGATTGGTAATCCGAACACACTCCAAATCTCCAACGTATTTTTGGTAAGCAACTTATCCTACAATCTTCTTAGCATTTCTCAATTTGTTGACAATGGTTTTAATGTGTGTTTTACTCACCCTTATTGCAACACAATAAATAAAAATGGAGAAACCGTTTTAAAAGGAAAACGAGAAGGCAATATTTTTACGCTATCTATGGATGATGTAGTAGACGCTAAAGTTAAGTGTTTTATGTCAAATGAACCCAATGTGAATTTATGGCATAGACGTTTAGGACACATTGGCATTTCCACACTAGAAAAACTGCAACGAAAGAACCTAGTACGGGGATTGCCTACGCTTGATTTAGACAACTTTCAGTTGTGTGAAACTTGCATAAAAGGCAAACAAACACATGAGTCACTTAAGCCGAAAAATGAAATAAGCACGACTAGAATATTAGAACTATTGCATATAGATTTGTTTGGTCCTAGTCGCACTACAAGCCTTGGTAGGCGTCACTATGCATGCGTAATTGTTGATGACTTTTCTCGTTATACTTGGACTTTATTTCTTGCACATAAGGATGATAGCGCCGTTGAGATTGCTAAATTAATTAAACAACTTGAAAATCAATACGGTGTAAATGTGAAAAGGATAAGAAGCGATAGAGGCGGTGAGTTTAAAAACAAAGAAATGATTTCGTTTTGTGAAGAAAAAGGAATTAAGCATGAATTTTCTCCACCTAGAACTCCACAACTAAATGGAGTAGTAGAAAGAAAGAATCGTACATTACAAGAAATCGCTAGAACTATGCTTTGCGAAAATAAATTGCCTAGATTTCTGTGGGTGGAAGCCGTAAATTGTGCATGCTATATTGTAAATCGCCTATCTATAAGAAAGAAAATAAACAAGACGCCGTATGAGATTTTGAATGATCACATGCCTAAGATTGACTATTTTCGTGTGTTTGGATGCAAATGTTTTGTTTTAAATACAAAAGATAATTTAGATAAATTTGAATCCAAATCAACTGAGTGCATTTTTGTTGGGTATTCTATAAATTCGAAGGCATATAGATGTTATGATCCTCTCACTAGACAAATTATAGAATCTATTCATGTTAAATTCAATGAATTTGGTGAGATTGATAAAGATAAGGAATATGACGATGATTTTGAATTGAAACCTGTTTTGAATGAAGATAATGATTCTTTCGATATGCATGATATGAATGAGACACTAGAAATGCATGATCATATAGAAATGCATGATAACTTAGAAAATAATCAACCAAGATAGCATAGAGATCACCCACATGATCTCATCATAGGCGACCTCAATCACGGTGTGCGACCACGTAGAAGAATCACTTCGGATGAAATAAATGAATTTCATGCTATGATTTCTGAAATTGAGCCCAAAAATATGCATGATGCTTTGAGTGATTCATCTTGGATTGATGCTATGCACGACGAACTTAATCAATTCGTTAGAAATGATGTATGGGAATTAGTGCCACGACCACAAGATAAGACTATTATAGGCACAAAGTGGGTATTTAGGAATAAAATGAATGAAGAAGGAAAGGTTGTTAGAAATAAAGCGAGACTTGTTGCACAAGGATATAATCAAGAAGAAGGAAATGTTTTCCACTTAGACTTGCTATACCAATATCCCCATACAAATCCATATGAAGCAATTGTAGGGGTTTGGTGGTGGAGATTTCACTTTTGGGTTTGAAGCTTGTTTTAACGAGCTTTGCCTTTTGACAAGTGTCACATAAGCCATGGTTTTCGAAATTTAATTTTGGAAGACCTTGGACCTTTTCATTTTTGCAAATCTCTTTGAAGTTTTTAAAGCTAATATGTCCAAGTCGTCTGTGCCATAGTTGAGTCAAATCATTTTTGGCAACTAGGCAAGAAACATTTTGTGATATCAAATCATGTGTGCTAAATTTGTAAACATCATTTTTACGAATAGCTTCAAAAACAATCTTATCGTTCTTTTTCACAACACATTTTCTTTTCACAAACTCTATTTGAAAATTAGCATCACATAGTTGGCTAACACTTATCAAATTATACTTAAGCCCTTCTACATATAGTACATTATTAATAGTAAAGGAAGAATTACCAATTTCTCCATGTCCAAGGATTTTGGCTCTCCCATTTCCAAAATGCACTGTTCCACCATCTTGGAGCTTGAGCTTGGTGAACAACGTCTTGTCTCCGGTCATGTGAGTTGAACATCCGCTGTCCATAAGCCATTTGGTTCCTTCTTCTTTGGCTACTCCATATATCTTGAGAGCCTACAAAACAAAAAGATGTATGCATTGGTACCCTTTGATGGTTGGGTCCTTTAGGGTTAGTTTTTCGACCCTTAGGCTTCCAAACATATGTGCTTTCAAATCGAGCTTTACATGCTTTCTTTACATGTCCTAGTTTGTTGCAATAAAAACAAGTGGGTACATGCTTTGGTTTAGAAGATGATGAATTTTGTTGTGTTTTTCTATTGTTTGCCTTTTTCTTTAAGGACTTAGGTTTAATAGAAGAAGATGATGAGTTAAATCCTAAACCGGATTTATCATTTCCAATTCTTTGATTTCCAAGTAGTATGTCTAAGTTGTTTTTACCATTTGTTAGTCTTTGTAAGTCTAACTTTAGTTTCTCACATTCTTTTCTAATTTCTTCATTTTCAAGAGCTACGGTTTTATGCATGGTAAGTATGATATCATGCTCTTGAAACATCAAAATATTTTTGTCATGCAAGCTCTTATTTTCTAAAATGCATTTCTTGAATTCTTTCTTTAAATGCTCATATTTCAAATTTAATTTCTCAAAGTCATCTTGCAAATCTCCTATTTCATCATGTAAATTTGAAGAGTTAGAATTTACCTCAAGGTCATCTTCAATCGCCATAAGACAAGTATGTTGAAACTTTGGATTGTCAACCATTTCCACAAGTCCAACACCTTGATCTTCACTCTCTTCTCCTTCCGATTCCGAAAGGAGATCATCCCACGTGGTTACCTCTGCATTGAGGGCTTTCTTCTTTTGAGGAAAGACCTTCTTCTCTTGCTTTTGTGGTTCTTTTACGTAGCAATCGGAAATGAAGTGACCGGTTCGACCACATCTATAGCAATTTTCACTTGCTTCCTTTTCTTTAGATGACTTTTTGAGAAACTTTCTTGCCTGAGCTTTGTTTCTAGTTGCCATTCTTCTAAATTTTCTTACTAGAAGGGCAACTTCCTCATCAGATTCATCGGACTCTACTACCAATCCTTTGTGTGATGTTTGTGTAGGCTTGATGGGATTCATCCTATTTTGTTCATCAATAAGAATTTCATGAGTAAGAAGATTACCGGATAGCTCATCAAGGGTAAGAGTCTTGAGATTCTTTGATTCGGTGATGGCGGTGACTTTGGGTGTCCATTCTCTTGGCAAAGAGTTGAGGAGTTTTGAGACAAGGTCTTCATTTGAGATTTTCTTGTCAACCATGGAGAGTTGATTTACTATTCGTGTGAATCGATCGATTGTCTCCTCAATCTTCTCACCGCTTTTCATTCCGAACATCTCATACTCCTTCATGAGCATAAGTCGTTTGGCCATTCTTACTTGCTCAGTTCCTTCATGTATCATTTCAAGCCTTTTCCATGCCTCATGAGCTGTTTCAAGACCTTGAAGTCTTATAAGCTTGGTGGTGGTGAGAGCACTTGAAAGAATATCAAATGCTTTGCCATTAATGGCAAATCTTATCTTTTCTTCATCGGTATAGTCACCTCATCTTTGAATATTGATCCTCCTTTTGAGTTGGTAATCATAGGAATTTCAATTCCTTTGACAACGGCTCTCCATATATCGAATCCACAGCCTTTCAAGTGATTGATCATTCGAAATTTCCACAAGGAATAATTTTGGGCATCAAACATAGGTGCTTTAGTGTTTGACCCGGAAAATAGTGCAGTAGGCTTAGGAGATGAAGAGGTTGAAGTTGAGGTTGAGGTTGCCATGATCTTTAACCTTGCTACTTGCAAAGATAGTCCAAGCAATCAAGGTTAGGCTCTGATACCAATTGTTAGGTCCGAAATACACTCTAGAGGGGGGGGGGGTGGTGGTGGTGAATAGAGTGTTTGGCTCTTTTTGCGGAATTTTCTTTTTTGTCTCAACTCAAAAAGGATATTCAAAATCAGAGCAAGAATTGGAGATGAGAGATAATGAATGAGTACACCGGATATAGAGTGGTTCGAATCGTAAATGATTCTACTCCACTACCACTTTGTTTCCAAAGTGGATTTTCAACAACTACTCTTCTTATTATGAACAATAAGAACAACCACAGCAACACTTACACTAACACTTTAGTGTAAACAACAACAACAACAACAACTTCTTGCACAAAACACACTTGTGCAACTACAGCAACTACAGCTCTTAGCAAGAACAACTTCTTGCTTCCTCACTACTTCAACAAAAGTTCCCTCAAGAACTTCTTACAGTGGGTTGAAGAAATATAGTAAGGTTCACACTTTCTCACAAGTCTAAGCACAAGCAAGAGATCAAATATTTATGGTTCCTCTTGAGCTTGACTCTCTTTCTCTCAATATACAATAATGAATATCAAAGAAAAGCTAGACAAGCTTTAAACAAATTTACAAGTATGAGAGAAATATACAACAATGGAAAATGAAGCTAGATGATGTTTGAAAGTGTGTAATTGCTTCATCCAAGCCTCTTCTATTTATAAATAAAGTTGACCACGTTTTTGAGGCTCTCCACCAAGTCTTCATCTTCAAAAATGTCAAGATAGTGCCCAAATAGTCTTTAGCCACCCTATGGAGTGATTTGATCTTGTATAGCCACCCTAGAGAATCTTAGACATGTTTAAAATAGTCAAGGAAGCATGTAGTATGTTGGGTTAAAGTCCACAAGAAATTTGAGCAAGATTGGAGAGAGAAAATATCATAGATCTCCCTTGGATTTTGTTCCAACGTTTGAAAACTTTTGAATCCTGGAGACGTCGATCGATCTACGTGCCAGAGCTGAGAGATCGACGTCTCTCAGTCAGACGTCGATCGATCGATGTCAGCCTGGCTGAGAGATCGACGTCTCTCAGAATGACGTCGATCGATCGATGTCATTAGGCTGAGAGATCGACGTCTCTCAGATGTATGTCGATCGATCGACATACCTGAAGCTGAGAGATCGACGTCTCTCAGTTATACGTCGATCGATCGACGTATGCTTAACTGAGAGATCGATGTCTCTCAGATGTACGTCAATCGATCTATGTCTCTTGGCTGAGAGTATGACATGGATCTGAGTGCTTAAATTTTTACCAAGCTTCACATGGATCTCTTGAAGGGCTGATGTAACCTTCATCCGATTCATGAGAGATTTTTCGTCTCGCACATGTTTACATCAATTTTTCTTTGAACTAAAGATATGAAATTTCATCTTAGTCCTTTGAAAACATCTTTTTGTATCATCAAAACATTTTATAAACTAACACCATATGTGTAACTTTAACGGATTGATTGTTGGGCAATTTAACTATCAAAGAATCAGTGACATAATAGCAATCAAAGAGACTCAGAGAACAGCATATGTGATTAGTGGCACCTGAATCCAAGATCCATAAGTCTAAGTTCATAGATGACATATTACCTGCCTTCTTACCAGAAACAACTAGTTGCTGGGCTGACATGACAGCATGCTGGCTCTCATTCTTATCATTTGAGCCTGTTCTTCCCTTGCATTCCTTCATCTGGAACTCTCTCATCATCATCATCAATTGCATATACTGCTTCTGGGTGAATGCATTGGGAATCTGATGGTGTTCAACCGGATGCTGTGCTACTTGATCACCATCATCTGTCTCATCTTGCTGGGGACAACAATTATATTGTGAATTCTCATCATGACTAACATAATTTACTTGTGCTTTAGGCTTATAGCCAGGGGGATAACCATGTGTCTTATAGCATTTTTGCTCTATATAACCATGCATACCACAATAGTTGCACATAGGTCTCTTCACATTTCCCTGTCCAGATCTTCTATAATTGTTTTGTGACTTAAATCCATGTTTGGATGCTGGTGGTCAAAACTGGCCAGAGGCTTGTCCAGCAAATGCACCATTCTCACTTCCCATGTTGGGAACCATAGATGGATTGTTCAAAAAAATTGACTGATTATTCGAATACAAAACCTTCCTTTCGAATTTCACTGCCATAGCAAACGCAGTATTAATATCAGGCAAGGGACTAATAAGCAAGATTTACGACTTAACAGGTTGAAATTCATCTGATAGTCCTTTTAAGAACTTAATGACAAAGTCATCTTCTACAAACTTCGAAATCTGAGTAGTTAGGTTACAAGTACATCTCCTACACGTACATGATGGAATGACCTTTAACACAGTTAATTCTTCCCAGACTACCTTCAATTTCGTATAGTATTTAGTTACAGCCAGATTTCCTTGTTTAATCATGAAAATTCTTCCCGTAAATCTGACATCCTAAATGCATCAGCATTACCATATCTAAGTTTGAGATGCTTCCATATCTCTGTAGCACTATCAATCCACATGATACTTTGAGCGATAGATGAACTTACGGAATTTGTGATCCAAGAGGCCACTATATTAATGGCCTTGATCCATGTTGCATACTTACGATCACCATCAGGAGGTTCGATTACTATACCGTCAATGAATCCAGTTTTGTTCTTCGCCTCTAATGCACGTCTCATAACTCTGCTCCAACCATGGTAATTCTGTGATGTGAGGAGATTTTGTGTAAGAACGAGTGAGGGACTATCAGAAGGACGAATGTACAGCGGATCCTCATACGGATTCATAGTACCAAATGTAACCGAAGATGAAGCCATTAAGAGAAATTATGAATTGAGCAACTCTTATCGTTGAAGGATTATGGCTCTGATACTATGTCAATTTTGATTAATTCACCAATAATTATCAAGAACTAATTGAACATGAACTTGAATTGAGAATAAAGGTAAAAACCAAACAGGGAAGAAACAGAAAGGATGGGAAGGAATCAATGAAAATGCCTTTTCTCATTACTTCTGATCTTCTGCAGAATTGTGGTATATAACAAGGAAGAAACATGTAAAATTACAAGAATGCCCCTGATCACTATTTCACCTAACGTACTAACAAAAGGTTATTTCTGTCATTTCACCCGTTTAAACTACTTGGCGCTGATTGCATCTCCATCCTTTGACTGTTGCAGCATTTACAAACCGCTGCAACTGCTTCCTCCGTTTTCACCCCAGTCATGTGGCCTCCAACCAATCATATCATTCTTTCTTGATCTTCTGCGCTCATTACATCCTCTAGTACTCACTTCCGTCTTGCTTCTTCTCTCCATTTCCTTGAATTGCACCGGTTTGATGAATTGAGGCAAGTGTTCGACCAAATGTCCAGTGTTGCTACTGTTGCGTTTCTTCTTCAACTTCAACACACGTACTGTCCACAGCAAAATCCAACGTGATCCAACGTTGGCCCTTTTCTTTATAGCTGAATAGATAAAACGTGAGTCAAACAAAAGGAAAGTAAAGGCCTTATGTAGTGGTTTCAGCGTGCACGCATGGTGGAAGTAACATCAACGTGATCTGAAGGAAAACAAGTAGGACATTGTTTCTCCCTGTTCTTTCTATGTGTAGACAAGAATAATAAAAAAACGCAGCCTTTTTTTGGTTTTTAGATTAAACGAAAATTATCAAAGAGAGGTGGGGATTTAAATTGTGGATAAAAATAGGAGAACAGAGATGGTGTTGTGGACGTTTTAGGATGAGAAAGAAAACAACAAGAAAATAAGGGAGAATGATATGCGAGTTGTAAAGAAGAAACCTTGGCTCTGATACCACTTTGATACGATCTTGAATTGCATGGAATTGACGATCGCTTCTTTCAACTCCAAAAGACACCTTTGATCAACCCTTGTGTGGGACAATGGCGCAAATACCACCTTCTTGGACAAGAGAAGTCAACAACGTCAACGTCGAACAATTCAAATCTTCCAGTCTAACACGTCATTCCGTATCCTTGGATTGTGATTCACCAAATAGGCTTGCTCAAAACTTGATTGGATCTAGCCTTGATTTTTATTTGTTAAAACCAAAGGAAAAACACACGTTTGGAAGCAACAAAGCTGCCGAAACTGAAATTCTGAATTCTCCAAAAAACTGTCCACTATGCTGCCGTTTTCTTACATAATATAATGCTATATTTTTCTACTCCTAAAAATTAACTAATCAATCAAAGTCCTCAGATAACTACCTATTAATCAAAAATCAAATTTACACAAAAGATAAGTCAAGGCTAATCAAGGAAGATTACATAATTCAAATCCCTAAATCTCGCCCTGAAATTGCACCCTGTTGGTTACTGGCTTCTATCCGCTTCTAGGCGCCAAATTAGGGTTTGAACTCTTCAGCAAAGTTGTAGCTCATAAAATTCCCTTGAATCTGGGCTTTTGAATTACCTCATTTGCTTCTTGACAGAGATACGGGCTCCCAAACACTAAGTATCCATCCAGCGAACTTCAGTACTTTCCATTTTGGACTCCCATTTTCCATATGATTTTAGTCCATCTTCTAGCCTGAATTGGGAAACGTGCGAAACATGAAAATCTTCTCAAATTGAGTTATCTAAGACCTCCAAGTGGTTTGAACTCATTTGAATATGTGTTCCGACCTGTGCATCTAAAATACCAAACGGTGTCCGGCTGCCTTCCTGGAAAATAGGGATTCTCCAAGCCACTTTCCTTATTTAGCCTTGTCACCTTAAAAAACACTCAAAAACACTAATTAGCATTATAAACACACATTACAAGACTCTATAAAATATCCTAGACCATAACAAAGACAAAACAAATAACTAGACTCGATAGTACGACACTAATGCACAAAATGACTATCCTACCCTCCCACCAACCCTTACATCATGTGATATGCAATCAACTCAAGGACAATCAAATAATGGCCTCAATAACATAGAAAAATCATGCATCTACATTCCTTGGCTCATCTTGCACATGTTTGAACAAGAAGCTCTTTAGTTTACATCTTCTATTTGTGCAAAAGCTTATTGTTTGTGGAGTTAGTATGTTCAAGGCCCTTGTTTGTGAAGTTTGTATGTTTAGGGCTCCTTGAATCGCATCATTCCCTCCCTCCTCAAAAGGATTCGACCTCGAATCTAAACACACAAATGGATAAGAGGGATACTCCACAAATTGTAGGATCTGCAAGGCACCACTAGAAGGGAGGGGGGGGGGTTGAATAGGTGGTGCGGAAAGTGTGGTGTTTAAAATTTGTTTAAAAACTAAACAACTCAACTTCTGAAAACAGATTCTGTTTCCAGGACCAGTTGTAAAACATTTTTAAAACCAGGTTATAGGTCTCCAAAAATTCTGAAATTTTGAGAGAAGTTAGCCTCAGATGTTATGAGGGTCCCCTAAAAATTTCAAATTAAAATTCAACCTTTAACCCCTTCAAAAACTGTTGATGATCAGATTGCGCGAATCTGCCAAAAATGGTAGACGGTTTTGAAAAATTTATTCCTATTTGTGTGTAAGTCCAAATGCTCTAAAAAGTGAAACACTAACTCCTTATGTACTATATTTAAGTACGTTGAAACAGTTTTGCAAAATTCTTTTGGGAAGTAGGTCAGTTTCAATCAAAGTCTCAACCTTTGCAAGTCTTAAAATCAGACTGCACTAGTCTCAGAACGTTTGATGTTTGATATACTTATCCAAAAGGGTTGAAACTTGTGCCAAATTAACTCTAGAACGTGTGGCTATGTTTCTGGAAATTGTTGTGATTTTTGAAAGTCGTTTACTATTTTTACAAACGCCAACAAAAAGAGTAAACTGTGCAGTATCAGAAAATAAATGCTGAAAGTAAATGGCACCAAGAATTTCATACTGGTTCGGTTATAAACAACCTACTCCAGTCTTCAAGGAGCACCTTCCTTGGTTCACACTAATCATACACACGCAATACACCTTACCACAGGGTTGATAGAGTTACACACTAACTCCAACCCTTTACAAACCTTGTACGATGAATACAATTCGCACGAACACCACCACCTCGCAAGAATGAAGATTGATCACACCTTGATAAATCTTTTACAAAGATATGGAATATGTGGTAGTCTATATCAAGCGTATTCAAGATTGAAAAATATGAATACAATAGGCTTTCAAGAAGAAAGAAAGAAAGAGAATATAGAAGAGGAAGAGCTAGGCGTTTGATCACTTTGATTTTGCAATGCTTGTGCTTGTCTTGTTTTTGCTCATCTTCTTTCTTTTTAATGTCATATGTCCGTCCCTCCATATGTCCTCCCCCTCTTGAAAATTATCTTCTAAGTCCTTGAGAGAATATAAGACATCATTGTGACATGGTCTTGCTTACTTGTCACCTTCTCATCGGATGATCATTTAAGCTTTGCTTACTTGACACTTCATGATAGGTTG
>AP025050.1:23541319-23582130 GCA_036186865.1 Eustoma russellianum | reverse complement strand
CCTCAGATGTTATGAGGGTCCCCTAAAAATTTCAAATTAAAATTCAACCTTTAACCCCTTCAAAAACTGTTGATGATCAGATTGCGCGAATCTGCCAAAAATGGTAGACGGTTTTGAAAAATTTATTCCTATTTGTGTGTAAGTCCAAATGCTCTAAAAAGTGAAACACTAACTCCTTATGTACTATATTTAAGTACGTTGAAACAGTTT
Organism: Eustoma russellianum; assembly: GCA_036186865.1. Classification (NCBI taxonomy): domain Eukaryota; kingdom Viridiplantae; phylum Streptophyta; class Magnoliopsida; order Gentianales; family Gentianaceae; genus Eustoma; species Eustoma russellianum. The sequence goes on along the minus strand of AP025050.1, from coordinate 23,581,920 downwards.
TGCAAAATTCTTTTGGGAAGTAGGTCAGTTTCAATCAAAGTCTCAACCTTTGCAAGTCTTAAAATCAGACTGCACTAGTCTCAGAACGTTTGATGTTTGATATACTTATCCAAAAGGGTTGAAACTTGTGCCAAATTAACTCTAGAACGTGTGGCTATGTTTCTGGAAATTGTTGTGATTTTTGAAAGTCGTTTACTATTTTTACAAACGCCAACAAAAAGAGTAAACTGTGCAGTATCAGAAAATAAATGCTGAAAGTAAATGGCACCAAGAATTTCATACTGGTTCGGTTATAAACAACCTACTCCAGTCTTCAAGGAGCACCTTCCTTGGTTCACACTAATCATACACACGCAATACACCTTACCACAGGGTTGATAGAGTTACACACTAACTCCAACCCTTTACAAACCTTGTACGATGAATACAATTCGCACGAACACCACCACCTCGCAAGAATGAAGATTGATCACACCTTGATAAATCTTTTACAAAGATATGGAATATGTGGTAGTCTATATCAAGCGTATTCAAGATTGAAAAATATGAATACAATAGGCTTTCAAGAAGAAAGAAAGAAAGAGAATATAGAAGAGGAAGAGCTAGGCGTTTGATCACTTTGATTTTGCAATGCTTGTGCTTGTCTTGTTTTTGCTCATCTTCTTTCTTTTTAATGTCATATGTCCGTCCCTCCATATGTCCTCCCCCTCTTGAAAATTATCTTCTAAGTCCTTGAGAGAATATAAGACATCATTGTGACATGGTCTTGCTTACTTGTCACCTTCTCATCGGATGATCATTTAAGCTTTGCTTACTTGACACTTCATGATAGGTTGAATGTTGTCATCATTGATGACTTGGAAAAATCTGAATATATCACTCAAACATGTACCAAAATCAATCATAAAATTAATTCCATAATACACAAGATTGTCACATAAATGTTGAAAGACAAAATTTCTCCCACACTAGGTATGAAAATCGGCCATAGTGAGAATTTGCCATGCTGAATTTTCAGCATGTGTTACACTTTTGTACAATTCAAAATAATTCTATTTTACTTTGATTTTTCTAATTAAAATGAATCACCAACTGATGGCAAATATCCTTATCACACTAGAAATGAATTTGGACAACTTTAATTCACCAACATTTCATGGTTGATTCTTGACCAATCAATATGTCAACAAGGTTCCAAATAAGCTCCATCTCAGCTGTGATATGCGTGTATAGTGTATATACATGTGCTGAAAATTATTTTTGCTAACTTTGTAAAATAGTGCACATTTTATAATACACACATGTTATATTCCAATCAGCCCTTAATTTAATTTTCTAGAACACTTTAAGATATATAACATATGTAAAAAGTGTCTAGATACATGTCATATGATGTACCAAAAACGTTCCTTGTGTTGTGTGCGTAGAAAACCGAATTTTCGATATTTATCGATTACCCGATTTTTCTCTAATTAAATTCCAACTTCTTGCACATGTTATATATATTATGTTACACATAATAAATATAATATATACTTTAAATCTCAGCACTTGGCTGGTCTAAAGTGGCGCCATTAACATGTGTCAAAATTAAAATTGGAATCTTCATATTTTGGCCTTAATGTGGGTGATTTGTGTGTGCCAACATGGAAAGTATTTTTGGCTGAAAACATTGCCATATGCACGAAATTTATGATGATTTTTGAGGTGTAGGGGCTGGCCATCTATTTATGGCAAGTACGTGACACGTTGGTGAAGTTTCGGTATTCGCCCGATACGACAATTTTCGGTTTAGAACCTTTTAACGTGTCGTATTTAATTTGTCATCACCATGTCTTATATCATATGATATAAGACCTGAATATACTCATAAATATGAGTTAAGTATATTGGTGTGATGTTAACGTACGTACGTAGAATATACAACGTGTCGGTAGTACGTTGGAACACATGTGCATGTGCCTTTTTCAAAAAATCTTAAAATATATGTATTATATATGTATATGGCGTGTACATATTAATGAGGGGAGGAGGAGAAAACTTTCCTTCCTTATCCTTGTTGCCTTTGTGCCTTTTCCAAATGTAGCTTCTTTTAGTGAACTACTTAGTTTAATAAACTAAGTACTTCACTTAATGAACTAGTTTAGTTCATTAATGGTGGCACCTGAAAATAGTATAGACACAACAAATGTTTGCCATATGATGTAAGCTTTAACGCTTCATGGCTTGTTAGTACGGCAACATTATATACAAGCTAAGTAAGGCAAGTAGTAAGCAACGTATCATGCATACATGTATATATCATGCACGTTTTTGTGTATGTCATGCATTTAAATCACATATTTTGAAATCACTCAAACCCCCTTTTCTCTACAATCTCCCCCTTTTGATGATTTTCAAAATAACTTATGCACATGATTTAAATACTATCGCTCCCCCTTCAAACATGCATAAATTTGAAATTTGAATTTCAAATTTCAAATCTGGCTCCCCCTTGATTTGTGCAATCAGTATCAATTAGTGTCTCTCTCCCCCTTAAAAGTGTCTCTCTCCCCCTTAAATCATGCTTTCTCTCCCCCTTTATTTTGGAAAGTAAATCAAAAGATTCCTGTAAATAAGGAAAGAAAATCAAATCACGTCAAATCAAATCATATCAACTGGAATCATGCCTAACTTAGAACGAAGAGATTCATACGTGGCTTGATTTAAGGCTTTTGTAAAGATGTCTGCTACTTGTGCTTCTGTGCGTACGTGATCTATAACGATATCACCATTGTTTACGTGATCACGAAGAAAGTGATAGCGTACTTCTATATGCTTAGCCTTAGAGTGTAACACGGGGTTCTTAGACAAATTAATGGCACTCATACTATCACAATATATAGGAATTCTATTTACGGTAATTCCAAAGTCCGAGAGTTGTTGTTTTATCCACAACAACTGTGTGCAACAAAGGCTAAGTGCCATGTACTCAGCCTCAGTAGTGGACAAAGTAACTTGCTTGCTTTTAGAAAACCATGAAATGAGTGAGTTTCCTATAAATTGGCAAGTCCCACTCGTGCTTTTTCTATCTATTTTGCAGCCACCATAATCTGCATCAGTATAAGCATGTAAGTCAAATGTGGAATCCTTATCGTACCAAATTCCTAAGGTGGGCGTGTGCTTAATATAACGGAATATTCTTTTTACCACATTATAGTGAGACACCTTAGATTGACTCTGAAATCGTGCACACATGCATACACTGAACATGATATCAGGGCTACTAGCAGTTAAATATAACAAAGAACCTATCATAGATCGATATAAGCCATTATCAACGTCTTTACCGTGTTCATCTTTGTCTAATTTAGTAGTGACGCTCATAGGGGTGGGGGATGGTTTCAAATTTTCAAAGTTAAACTTTTTAATCATGTCATTGACATATTTTGCTTGATTTATGTGAATGCCTTTATTCGTTTGCTTGATCTGCAAGCCAAGAAAATAGTTAAGTTCACCAACCATAGACATTTCAAATTCAGATTTCATGCAATTTTCAAAATCTTCAACAAGTCTATGTGAGGTAGAACCGAAAATAATGTCATCAACGTAGATTTGGATAATAAGTAAATCCGATTTGTCTTGTTTCAAAAATAGTGTACTATCTATAGTACCTCGTTTAAAATCATTTTCTAAAAGAAAAGTAGCAAAACGATCATACCATGCTCTCGGTGCTTGGTTTAGGCCGTATAGTGCCTTCTTTAGTTTGTACACGTGATCAGGATGTTTCAAATATTCAAAATCGGATGGTTGCTTCACGTATATTTCTTCTTGTATAAATCTGTTTTGGAATGCACTTTTTACGTCCATTTGATATAATCTGAAATCTTTCATGCAAGCAATAACAAGTAATAGTCTTATAGCTTCTAAACGTGCTACGGGTGCAAATATTTCATCGTAGTCAATTCCTTCTTCTTGATTATAGCCTTGTGCTACAAGTCTCGCTTTATTCCTAACGACCTTTCCTTCTTCATTCATTTTATTCCTAAACACCCACTTTGTGCCTATTATCGTCTTATCTTGTGGTCGTGGCACTAAATCCCATACATCGTTTCTAACAAATTGATTAAGTTCATCATGCATGGCATCAATCCAAGAAGAATCACTGAAAGCATCATGCACATTTTTGGGCTCAATTTCAGAAATCATAGCATGAAATTCATTTATTTCGTCTGAAGTAATTCTTCTACGTGGTCGCACACCGTGAGTGAGGTCGCCTATGATGAGATCATGTGGGTGATCTCTATGCCATCTTGGTTGATTATTTTCTATGTTATCATGCATTTCTATGTGATCATGCATTTCTAGTGTGTCATTCATATCATGCATATCAAATGTACCATCATCTTCATTCAACACGGGTTTCAATTCAAAGTCATCGTCATATTCTTTATCTTTATCAATCTCACCAAATTCATTGAATTTCACATGAATAGATTCCATGATTTGTCTAGTGAGAGGATCATAACATCTATATGCCTTTGAATTTATAGAATATCCGACAAAAATGCACTCAATTGATTTGGATTCAAATTTGTCTAAATTATCTTTTGTATTTAAAACAAAACATTTGCATCCAAACACACGAAAATAGTCAATCTTAGGCATGCGATCATTCAAAAACTCATAAGGCGTCTTGTTTATTTTCTTTCTTATAGATAGACGATTTACAATATAGCATGCACAATTTACGGCTTCGCCCACAGAAATCTAGGCAATCTATTTTCGCATAACATAGTCCTAGCGATTTCTTGTAATGTACGATTCTTTCTTTCTACTACTCCATTTAATTGTGGAGTTCTAGGTGGCGAAAACTCATGCTTAATTCCCTTTTCTTCGCAAAATGAAATCATTTCTTTGTTTTTAAACTCACCGCCTCTATCGCTTCTTATCTTTTTCACATTTACACCGTATTGATTTTCAAGCTGTTTGATTAATTTCGCAATCTCAATGGAACTATCATCCTTATGTGCATGCATAGTGGCGCCCACCAAGGCTTGTAGTGCGACTAGGACCAAACAAATCAATATGTAATAGTTCTAAGACTCTAGTCGTGCTTATTTCATTTTTAGGCTTAAGTGACTCACGTGTTTGTTTGCCTTTTATGCAAGATTCACACAACTGAAGTTTTTCTAGTGTGGAGATACCAATGTGTCCTAAACGTCTATGCCATAAATTCACATTGGGTTCATTTGACATAAAGCACTTAACTTTAGCGTCTACCACATCATCCATAGAAAGTGTAAAAATATTACCTTCTCATTTTCCTTTTAAAACGATTTCTCCATTTTTATTTATTATATTGCAATAAGGGTGAGTAAAACACACATTAAAACCATTGTCAACAAATTGAGAAATGCTAAGAAGATTGTAGGATAAGTTGCTTACCAAAAAGATGTTGGGGATTTGGAGAGTACTTGGATTTCTAATCTTACCTTTTCCGATGATCTTGCCTTCGTTGTTGTCTCCAAAGGTCACGGATCCGCCTTTTGTGACCTTCTTTAATTTGGTGAACAAGCTCGGGTCACCCGTCATGTGCCTCGAGCATCCACTGTCAAGGAACCACTTAATAGTTGTATCTTTCGATGTGTGGGCTCCCGGCAATGTGCAAAGATGATTTAGGTACCCTTTTAACTTTGGGTCCTTTCGAGTTAGTTAATCACCTTTTGGTAAAAGTACCTTTCGGTACCCATACTTGGGTGATCCTTCTCGGTCTATCAAATGGCAAGAATGTAGATAAAGGTGCGATATAGTAGACATGTGGTGCATGCACTTTGGGCCTTTGCCCAAGGACTCCTTTATACTCATTGAATGAAGGACGTTTTTGATATGTCCTTGTGTGTGTGTGCGCGTAGTGCGTGGATGATATGAATTTCGTGTATGCATTACTCTTTTCTTTTGATATCTATATGGTACAAAGTTGTATTTCACATGATATGAAGAGGGAGTGGGGCGTGATGAGGGAAGGTGCAGCTTTTGCGTCATCTTAGACGCCACTTGAGGCTTTAGGGAGTTTAATTTCTTAGACACAACAAACTTGGTTGGTTTGGTTGATACTTCATTAGTATCAACGTATCCCAAACCCGTTTTGTCACTGTCATGCTTTTGAGATAATATAATACGATGCAGCATGTTGGATCCTGTATCAAACTGTTTCATCATTTTCTCTAAATCTATATTCATTGATTTCAAATTTGAAATCTCGGATTTCATTTCGTTATTTTGAGTAGTCAATGATGAAATCTCTGTCTTTAATGCAGTAATGACACATGTTGACTCTTTCTTTGAATCGCTTAATTGAGCGACAAGATTCTCGTTAGAAGATTCTAACAGTTTCTTGTCTTCAATTAATCGCTTCTTTTCTTTAGCGAGAGTCTTAGTGAATTTATGCAATTCTAAATACTGACTAAAAAGATCACCATAAGAAGGTTCTGAGTCAGAATCAGAATCAGATGATACCTCATTAGATGCTTTGGATGCAAAGCATACTTATGCAGTCTCCTCTTCGGTCTCAGTTTTAGAATCCGATGAATCACTCAAGGTGGAGGCCTTTAGAGCACGTTTCCTTTGCTTGGGTTCTGAGACGGGTCTATTTTTGTTCCGCTCCTTGTCAGGGTATTTAGTTGTTTGTTTTTCTTTATTGGGGCAGTCATATGATAAGTGTCCAAGTTTGCCACATTCATAACATTTAACGTCTTTATCATTTGATTTGTTCTTATTTTTCTTAGTTGTAGTACCCTTATTTTTATTTCTAAATGACTTTCTCATAAATTTTCTTAAGCCTTTAGCCAATAGAATTAGGTCATCGTTATCCGATTCAGAATCATTATCATCTACGTGATTGGAAGGAGAAGAGACACATTCATTTGAATTAAAAGCAATAGCTTTACCTTGTTTAGATGATTCTGATTTTCGTATGGTGAGTTTATTCTCATAGACCTTAAGTGATCCGATTAATTTTTCCATCTTTATTGACTTAGTCTCCTTGCTTTCTTCTATTACGGTCACTTTAGGGTCCCATTCGGATGGAAGGCTTCGTAGGACTTTCTGTACCTTTTCCTGCGTGGTAAAAGCTTTACCAAGAGACTCAAGAGAGTTGTAGATGTTAGTCAAACAAAGATCCATATCAACAATAGACTCATTAGGCAATAATTTAAATGACTCAAGTGTAGACATAAGCATGTTTATTTTTGACTCTTTTACTTGACTCGTGCCTTCGTGTTTCATTTCTAGTATCCTCCACATTTCTTGTGCACTCGAACAGTTTGACACATAACTAGACTCACTTTTACTTAATCCGTTTAGGAGCAATTGCATAGCCCTAGCATTCATACTAAGTTTCTTTTTATCATCACTCGTATAATCTTGTCTAGTTTTAACAACTTCTAATGTGACTCCGTCTACGGTAGATAACTTAGATGGGACAAAAGGACCATCTTCTATTATCGACCAAAGATCTACATCTATAGCCATAAGAAAAAGCTTCATTCTAAGTTTCCACTGAATAAACAACTCACCGCCAAAAAGTGGAGGCCTTTGACTCGACATACCTCCTTGAAGTGAGTGTTCCTGCGCTCTGATACCACTTGTAGGATATGCAAGGAACCACTAGAAGGGGGGGGGGTTGAATAGGTGGCGCGGAAAGTGTGATTTTTAAAATTTGTTTAAAAACTAAAAACTCAACTTCTGAAAACAGATTCTGTTTCCAGGACCAGTTTTAAAACGTTTTTAAAACTAGGTTATAGGTCTCCAAAAATTCTGAAATTTTGATAGAAGTTAGCCTCAGATGTTATGAGGGTCCCCTAAAAATTGAAAATTAAAATTCAACCTTTAACCCCTTCAAAAACCATTGATGATCAGATTACGCGAATCTGCCAGAAACGATAGACGGTTTTGACAAATTTATTCCTATTTGTGTGTAAGTCCAAACACTCTTCAAATTTAACCACTAACTCCTTATGTACTATATTTAAGTGGTTTGAAACATTTTTGCAAAATTCTTTTGGAAATTAGGTCAATTTCAATCAAAGTCTCAACCTTTGCAAGTCTTAAAATCAGACTGCACTAGTCTTAGAACTTTTGCTGTTTGATCGACTTATACTTATCCAAAAGGGTTGAAACTTGTGCCAAATTAACCCTAGAACGTGTGGCTATGTTTCTGGAAATGTTTGTGATTTTTGAAAGTCGTTTACTATTTTTACAAACGCCAACAAAAAGAGTAAACTGTGCAGTATCAGAAAGTAAATGCTGAAAGTAAATGGCACCAAGAATTTTATACTGGTTCGGTTATAAACAACCTACTCCAGTCTTCAATGAACACCTTCCTTGGTTCACACTAATCACACACACGCAATACACCTTACCACAGGGTTGATAGAGTTACACACTAACTCCAACCCTTTACAAACATTGTACGATGAATACAATTCGCACGAACACCACCACCTCGCAAGAATGAAGATTGATCACACCTTGAACAATCTTTTACAAAGATATGGAATATGTGGTGGTCTATATCAAGCCTATTCAAGATTAATAAATATGAATACAATAGGCTTTCAAGAAGAAAGAAAGAAAGAGAATGTAGAAGAGGAAGAGCTAGGCGTTTGATCACTTTGATTTTGCAATGCTTGTGCTTCTCTTGTTTTTGCTCATCTTCTTTCCTTTTAATGTCATATGGCCGTCCCTCCTTATGTCCTCCCCCTCTTGAAAATTATCTTCTAAGTCCTTGGGAGAATGTAAGACATCATTGTGACATGGTCTTGCTTACTTGTCACCTTCTCATTGGATGATCATTTAAGCTTTGCTTACTTGGCACTTTATGATAGGTTGAATGTTGTCATCATTGATGACTTGGAAAAATCTGAATGTATCACTCAAACATGTGCCAAAATCAATCATAAAATTAATTCCATAATACACAAGATTGTCACATAAATGTTTCAAGACAAAATTTCTCCCACACTAGGTATGAAAATCGGCCATAATGAGAATTTGCCATGCTGAATTTTCAGCATGTGTTACATGGTTGTACAATTCAAAATAATTCCATTTTTCTTTGATTTTTCAAATTAAAATGAATCACCAATTGATGGCAAATATCCTTATCACATTAGAAATGAATTTGGACAACTTTATGCCCATGAATTCGGCCATGACACCTTTCACACATGCTGAAAAATTTTCAGCATGTGTGATATATAAAATATCACAATTTATGAATATAAAAAAATATTCAAATTACTTCCATTTCTTCTCCCAATCAATCACATAATTCAAGACGATAAAATATAGCCTTTTAATGTGAAAACTTCGGCCACCATACTTACACATGCTGAAATTTTCAGCATGTGTTATAAGTGAGACAAAGTTTGAAATCTTACCATTTGTAGCTTCTTTCTTTAATTCACCAACATTGCATGGTTGATTCTTGACCAATCAATATGTCAACAAGGCTCCAAATAAGCTCCATCTCAGCTGTGATATGCGTGTATAGTGTATATACATGTGCTAAAAATTATTTTTTGCTAACTTTGTAAAATAGTGCACATTTAATAATACACACACATGTTATATTCCAATCAGTCCTTAATTTAATTTTCTAGAACACTTTAAGATGTATAACATATGTAAAAAGTGTCTAAATACGTGTCATATGATGTACCAAAAACCTTCCATGTGTTGTGTGCGTAGAAAACCGAATTTTCGATATTTATCGATTACCCGATTTTTCTCTAATTAAATTCCAAATTCTTGCACATGTTATATATATTATGTTACACATATTATATATAATATATACTTTAAATCTCAGCACTTGGCTGGTCTAAAGTGGCGCTATTAACATGTGTCAAAATTAAAATTGGAATCTTCACATTTTGGCCTTAATGTGGGGTGATTTGTGTGTGCCAACATGGAAAGTATTTTTGGCTGAAAACATTGCCATATGCACGAAATTGATGATGATTTTTGAGGTGTAGGGACTGTCCATCTATTTACGGCAAGTACGTGACACGTTGGCGAAGTTTCGGTATTCGCCCGATACGACAATTTTCGGTTTAGAACCTTTTAATGTGTCGTATTTAATTTGTCATCACCATGTCTTATATCATATGATATAAGACCTGAATATACTCATAAATATGAGTTAAGTATATTGGTGTGACGTTAACGTACGTACGTAGAATATACAACGTGTCGGTAGTATGTTGGAATACATGTGCATGTGCCTTTTTCGAAAAATCTTAAAATATATGTATTATATATATATATGGCGTGCATATATTAATGAGGGGAGGAGGAAAAAACTTTCCTTCCTTATCCTTGTTGCCTTTGTGCCTTTTCCAAATGTAGCTTCTTTTAATGAACTAGTTTAGTTCATTAATGGTGGCACCTGAAAATAGTATAAACACAACAAATGTTTGCCATATGATGTAAGCTTTAACGCTTCATGGCTTGTTAGTACGGCAACATTATATACAAGCTAAGTAAGGCAAGTAGTAAGCAACGTATCATGCATACATGTATATATCATGCACGTTTTTGTGTATGTCATGCATTTAAATCACATATTTTGAAATCACTCAAACCCCCTTTTCTCTACACAAATGACTCAAACTATGTAACATACAAGTTCAAGCAAACCAAGTTCAATTGTCGTACATAATTTAAGTCTAACATGCTTAGGATGAGCAATCAATTGAATGAAGACGTATGCAAATAACAACACATCATAATACATATCTACATGAACACTTAGCAACAAGCACCTCTTTCTAATGTGTTTTGGATGCACTAGCAAGATAGGTAGAAAGTTCCTCACATAAGATTTATCATACACGAAATAGAAAGTACGTAAAACATGAGGAATAAAGAACGTACCTTGTACTCTCCTTAGAACTTCCAAATCAAATGTATTTGAACTATCATGCTCAACAAAGCACAAATCAGCACTAACATGCATATTATCATCTTCAAAATCAGTTTGCAACATAACTTCAAGTGGAATTTCAGATTCATACGCACGCAAATTAGAATTTTCATGGGATGGAGTGTCACTATCAAGGCACTCAAACAAAGGATTATCGTAGACAACCCATTCATGGTTCTCAATGTTATCATGTTTATGACCTAAGAAATCACTATTCTCATTTGAAATGTCACTCAAATCATCTTGTAAATCAGCATATAAATCAAGCAAATTATGTGAGTCATGTGTGCCAAAAATTCAGATTCAAGCTCATCACTTTCAACACGCAAGTCAGTCTCATGCATATGAACATTATAAACATCAACAAGTCTCCTAAGACCATGCAATTTATTAAGGAAGTCTAATCTGTACACCTTTTGTTCTTCTACTTCCATAAGGATCTCAATGTTACGTTCTTTTTGTGCTAGAAGTTTCTTACGAATGTAACAATTACGTTCTATGAACTTCACACAGCCATGTTCAACTTCAACATCATTATGGAAACCAACATGCAATTTCTTATCAGGTTCGTACACCTTAGAGTGCAAAATGACATCATCACTGGAATTAGATTCAGACAAACTGGATTTAAGCAAATTAGGATCATGCAAGTCAAGAAGCTTATCATGTAGGTCATGTTTATTCGGCACATCAACTTTATCATCATGAATAACATGTGTATCAATTGAAATTTTAGCATCGTCATCATAAGAATCATGTTCAATATCAACGCTAATATCATCACTCATATCATGCAAATCATATGCAATTCCATAAGTGAAATGAGCTTGACATAAGCCTTCTATCGTTGAACGATAGAGGTCTCTAATGTCATCCTCCATAGAATCCATGAGTAACATGAAATTAATTAAGAAAACAAAGAAAGAAAAAACTAACACAAAGACAAAAGAAACATCATTACATTTGTGAAATCAAAATCGATGTGTATCTTCCTTTCTCTCTCTCGTATAGTCACTCACAGTTTTTGTTTACTTGGCTAATCTTGAGCTAAATACAACCAAAGCAAGCTTTTCAAGTGGCTAACACAATCCAATGATCAAATGTATCTTTTTTCTCCAATGTATCAACCAATTTTCAGCAACCACTGAGCAAAGGTACCAAGTCAAGTAACAAGACAATTTAACACACTTAACCTTCTAAGAATCAAAGAAAAGAGAACCAAAAGTTACGTCAAAGGCTGAGCCAAAGAAAACTAAGGGTTGCCCTGGGCAATCTTTATTTTACCTTAGCCTTCTGCAAGTTAATTACAAGTTGTTGATTCAAGTGCAATAATCAAGTAACCAAGAATAAACAAGGAATTGTGTAAGGGGCTGAGGTATGGCTGTCTTGGCTTCGTATGATATAATGACGGACTTGATATGCAACAATATTTATCAACAACTTAACTTGATTTTGTCCAACAACTTAGGGCAAACCGCAGGTTATGTGAATGGGCATTTGTCCCGCCAACTTGATGGAAGGCCTTATCTGACATTATGAAAGTTTACAGCCAACAAAGACATGCTTTTGTTGGACCATTTAAATAAAGAAATGACTGAGCCGTTTGTGCTACACTTCTTTTTGTATGTTTTGCTTCAGTTTCGGATCTGAGAATGGATATTTTCCGACGATATTTCTTGGCAAAAACAAAATAGTACCGCGGCGGTCTTGGGTAGATTTCGGCCAAACATTTTTTTCTAAGATTAGGCCTTTTGTGGCTAGGTTTGGCTTGAAGATGATGCCTTGGATACAAGAAAATTACAACGCAAACCAAGAAACAATGCAATCAAGTCACACAAGTCTAAAAATCAACTAAAAGCTTCGTTAGCAACAAGATTTACGAGTGACACTAGGTAGCACTTTTAAGCAATGGACTAGATTTATATGCTATGGCGGAATTTAAACCCAAATACAACGAACATATTGTCAAGTGTGTATAAAGAATTGATCTTGAAATGTTAAGAGCACAAAATACTTGCAAGGTCCAAACTTTTGTGCGCACGTACTGTCCACAGCAAAATCCAACGTGATCCAACGTAGGCCCTTTTCTTTATAGCTGAATAGAACGTGAGTCAAACAAAAGAAAAGTAAAGGCCTTATGTAGTGGTTTCAGCATGCACGCATGGTGGAGGTAACATCAACGTGATCTAAAGCAAAACAAGTAGGACTTTGTTTCTCCTTGTGCTTTCTGTGTTGACAAGAATAATAAAACAAACACAACTGTCTTTTTGGTTTTTAGATTAAACGAAAGTTATCAGAGAGAGATGGGGATTTAAATTGTGGACAAAAATAGGAGAACAGAGATGGTGTGATGGACGTTTTAGGATGAGAAAGAAAACAGCACGAAAACAAGAGAGAAGGATATGCGAGTTGTAAAGAAGAAACCTTGGCTCTGATACCACTTTGATACGATCTTGGATCGTATGGAATTGACGATCGCTTCTTTCAACTCCAAAAGACACCTTTGATCAACCCTTACATGGGACAATAGAGCAAATACCACCTTCTTGGACAAGAGAAGTCAACAACGTCTATGTCGAGCAATTCAAATCTTCCAGTCCAACACGTCGTTCCGTATCCTTGGATTATGATTCACCAACTAGGCTTACTCAAACCTTGATTGGATCTAGGCTTGATTTTTGTTTGTTAAAACCAAAGGAAAAACACACGTTTTGAAGCAACAAAGCTGCCGAAACTGAAATTCTGAATTCTCCAAAAAACTGTCCACTATGTTGCCGGTTTCTTACATAATATAATGCTATATTTTTCTACTCCTAAAAATTAACTAATCAATCAAAGTCTTTAGATAACTACCTATCAATCTAAATCAAATTTACATAAAATATAAGTCAAAGCTAATCAAGGAAGATTACATAATTCAAATCCCTAAATCTCGCCCTGGAATTACACCCTGTCGGTTTCTTGCTTCTATCCGCTTCTAGACGCCGAATTAGGGTTTGTAATCTTCAAAACAGTTGTAGTTCATAAAATTCTCTTGAATCTGGGCTTTTGAATCACCTCATTTAGACTTTTATTGACAGAGATACGGGCTCCCAAAGACTAGGTATCCTTCCAGTGAACTTCAGTACTTTCCATTCTAAACTCCCATCTTCCATCTGATTTTAGTCCATCTTCTAGTCCGAATTAGGAAACATGCAAAACATGAAAATCGTCTCAAATTGAGTTATCTAAGACCTCGAAATGGTTTGAACTCATTTGAACATGTGTTCCGACCTGTGCATCAAAAATACCGAACGGTGTCCGGCTGCCTTTCTGGAAAATAGGGATTCTCCAAGCCACTTCTTTATTTAGCCTCGTCACCTTAGAAAACACTCAAAAATAGTAATTAGCACTATCAACACATATTACAAGACTGTATAAAATATCCTAGACCATAACAAAGACAAAACAAATAACTAGACTCGATAGTACGACGCTAACGCATGAAATGACCATCCTACCCTCCCACCAACCCTTACATTATATGTATGCAATCAACTCAAGGACAATCAAATCATGACCTCAATAACATAGAAAAATCATGCATCTACATTCCTTGGTTCATCTTGCGCATGTTTGAACAAGAAGCTCTTTAGTTTACATCTTCTATTTGTGCAAAAGCTTCTTGTTTGTGGAGTTAGTATGTTCAAGGCCCTTGTTTGTGAAGTTTGTATATTTAGGGCTCCTTGAATCGCATAAACAACGTAGGTTTTTTTATTTATAAAAATGATGTAAACTATGATTATAACGGTATCTGGAACGAACCCTCTCCTCCTTCCCTTACTCGGTCAACCTCGAACACAAGCTGTTGTCGTTGTCACTGCTTTTGGATCTTTCCTACACAAAACTAAATAAATAAACAAATAAAATTCAAAGACACAGTACGAGAGACTTTTCCCCCGTCCACCCGTCAACTATGGGTGGTCAGAAAACAGGTAACCGTAATTTATATCTTCCAGTCCTGGCGATTACTAAGCAGCCCAAAGGTCAGCAGCACCTTATTCTCGTTTTTCTACGGGTGTGTATTGTAAGAGAAGTTACGAGTACAGCCCTAACATAACAAAATCTTCTTTCGGGATCAAATCTTATGTGTTATGTATAATCACGTACGTTTAGTTACTTTTAACGGTGGCAAACAGGTCGTGTTTCATATTTCATTTTTTGTGTTTTTTGAGTTTCGGGTATTAAAGTAAGCCATACCTTACCCGTTTGCTCGTGTGTACGGAAGTAGATACCCAAACATGTACATGTCAGATTTCGTGTCGTGTATCAGCTATTCCCAAAAACTTGACAAGTACAAATATTTCTGGTCGTATACGGGTTATTTCGTGTATTTTTCAAGTTTCATGTATTTGACTACTATTACATTATATCATTGAAACAACAATAGGTCCAGAACCAAAGGTTCAAAATTAAAAATGTCATAAACCATGAAATAAAATCACATCTTTCTAGTCAAGTGAATGCTTGTAAGGTCCAAAGTCATGCAACAAAAGAAGAACGAAGAGAGGAGTATCTCCGGTGAGGAGGATGAGGACGGCGACGGCGATGACATGTTGCTAATGAAAGACTTCTGGATATAAAGTATTTCAAATTTCATAGAATAAAAGTTAAATCATAACTTCTAATCATCTACATCTCTACAATGTCATTTTCTTTTTAGAGTGAATTTCGGGCTGTCCTTCAGCTTCACCAACTTTATCGGAATGAAACCAAGACCGCTTGTTGCACGGCTTCCGCTTAAGTGAGAAGTGAGAACTGAAAACTGAGAACCAAGAAGAATGAAGAGTAAGTGAAGGGAGGAGAAATGAAGAATGATGGGTAGGAGCGGCGGGGTTGTAGAGGGTAAGAAGGAATGGAATAAAAATTTAGAATTTGGGAATCAAGGATTATGTTGTTAGGTTTTAGGTGTTTCTTTTTTATTTTATAGTTTTTACTTTAGTAATTTATAGTTTATATTTAAAATATATTTGAAAAAATCAGGTATGGCGGGTATAAATGGGTAACTCACGGGTGTACATAGGCACGACCCGCTCTTAGCGGGTAAGTTTCAGGTCTTATCTGATTTGTACACGAAACCCACAAGGCTATACCCATGCCTGCAAGGAACGTGTTAGATTCGAGTTGCGTTTTCGTGTCGTGTATGAAATTGTCAACCCTAGTTATTTTTGAGACTTTTTTCTAGACAATATCACAGTAAAACAATATGATTACATTTAAAAAAAATGTTAAGGATTAAAGTAACTAGACGATATCATCCTTTTCTATATGAGGGTTCCCCCCTCGTCTTTCCCATATAGGATTTTTTTTAAAAAAAAAATTTGGGCATTTACATGACGTGTCTATGAGCAGAATGCTATTAATAAACACGTTTAAAAATGTATTGTCTATGAACCAATATACGTGTCTTTTAATAAAACCTTGCATTCTTACATTTAAACATTTTATTTGGGTATCAAATTTAGCATATGCTTCTTTCCATCCCATGACAAAGGGCATCTCTTGCAAAATGCATTTGCAACATTATTAGTTATTACCGATTGAAACGAATTTGAACCTGTCTCATTCACAGGCTAAGAGAGACGAGATCCGCTGCCTAAGCGGTGATGATTAAGTAGAATATTCAAGCATAAGGTTAGGTATTTTTGTGTAGCGCCCCGTACTCGGGCTATGCCCATGTACGGTACACCCGCCGTACTTCACTGAGGAAAGTACAAGGCGTCAGTACGAGATCAGTATAGTTCCATGGATACCCCATGGATGCCTGTATAAAACATCATAACAATGGTGGAAACATGACAAAAACAACAACTGAAACATTTAACATCCCATCATCATATATCATAGCGAGTTCTTAAAATACAGACCAAAGGATAGTACCAACAATTTGTTATACAAAACATCTTCAAAGACAAGGGTCTAAAGAGTCACGTTCATTCCTACGCTCATGGATATTCCTGTTGCGGTTCATCCTCGATGAACTCTACATCGCACTGACGAGGCTCTGAAAAAAGTATAGAAAAGGAAAGAGTGAGCGATACATTATCACCCAGCAAGTAGATTCGTTGGTCTACTAAAAACATACCAGAACGATGAATAAGTATTTGCAGTGACATCTACTTAAACTGAAATCACGTACCAGATGATCTGTGTGCCAACGGCCATACTAATAACATAAGGCATAAAACAACACTTCCTCTTACTACGGTTCTAATCAGTGATGCCGTATGATGCAACACGGTATGGTACATGACAAAACAATACAATAAAATACAATACGATACAATAGAATAAAATAGCAATGGTTTTTCCTTTTCTTCGTATGAATGACAAGCCAAATACGAATGATTCCATCAATACATTATCCCGACAACATGCGAGAGGAATTACGCGTAAACCAATATAGTACAATATCCCGGCAACCTACAAGAGGAATTATACACGGGCCAATATGATACAATATCGTAATTATCCGTAGTGATAGTTGTTCGATATAAGTTTTTAAATCGTTTATAACTTCAAAACAAAACTATCTCTTTCCAAAACGATATAATGTGATGCATGTCATGCAATGATGTGATGTCCGAATCTAGAATGTCTACTAACTTGTTACAATTTTGTTTTGCCGAATTGTATGGTGTACTAGTGATGAACATTAATTACTAGAACATTCTTTAATCTCTCTTCTTTTGAATATTATCAAAAATTAGTATGTGTAAAGGGATATTATTTAAACACTCTATCTAAGCTTTCATATAATTTATACATAGCTAGTGTATACTTTGATTATTTAATGGCACTATACAAGATATTAACCATACGTAATTATTTAGCTAACTAACCTCACTTAAAATCAGTTATGTATATAGGAAAATTATGTATAAAGCGTTATGTTGGTTTGATGTTTTAAGTAATAAATTAACATATAGAACATGCTACATATGCTCGCGGTTCACATGTAATTTGTGCAACATTTAGCTATATAGTTTATATATTGTACAAACAATACATTTTTTTCCAACCCCATCCTCTAGGCCGTGCACTCATAAGTACACCTTTATTCCTCTCATTTCTATTCCTTTTATTATTATTCAAGTGTGAAATAAAAAAATGCACTATAGCTTCTTTTAACAATAAAAAGCTCCCCCACCCAATTTATGCCCAACCGTACCCTCCCCTCTGTACATTCAACCATATCATCCATTTATTATTTCCTCTTCTTTATTTGACAACTTCCTGCAAACAACCATCCAAGTGCTTCCTAGCTTAAAGAGCAGTATTATCTTTCCTACCTTCTTAGCCCCACCGAGAGGTCTACATGGGTAATTACCAAAGCTCATTTTTTTTCCTTTTCCTCCAAAGCCTGGGAATTTACCCCACATATTACCACCTTATCCATACCCATTTTGTTTGTCTTGCAAAATTGAGGTAAGTCCCCTGTTGTGGGAAAACTGTACCCCTCCCCCCTTCTGAAATTTTCTTCTTCAACTAACTACTTTGTGAAATCTTTAGTCCCCTGTTGTGGGAAAACTGTACCCCTCCCCCCTTCTGAAATTTTCTTCTTCAACTAACTACTTTGTGAAATCTTTACAAGCTTCACAACTTCACTTCTAATAGCATACATAAGAGGGTAACTATTTGATCATTTCTTAAAGTTCTCTTCTTTGTTAAGACCTGGCACTCAAGGCCTCTTTAAACTATATGCATGGCCTAATCCAACCAAGAACATACTTATACATGTTTCAAATACATAACCTAGTAGAACCAAGTAGAAATACTTGCCTCTTTGGTTCAAGGTTGAAGCTTAAAGCACTTGGTTCAACTTCTAAGCCTCAGTTTTTCCTTAGTTGCGTTGGAGAAATTCACTTTCTCTTTGTATTAGTTGTACGGTTTGGTAGGGGAGAAGAAAGGAAAACAGATGAATACTTTGAAGAACCTTGAAGATGAAATGCTAAAGTTACAAGGAAGATTTTCATTATACCTTCTAAGTTTCAACCTTCTTGTTTCCTTGTCTTAGGGACACACTTCACCTTCTTCTTCCACCTTTGCATGACATGAGTTGGATGGAAGTCATAGGTGAGGAGGAGTTCTAAAGAAAACTTAAAGGACTAAAGAGTTAACTAGCTTGAAGGTCTTACCTTGTGTTGGTATTAGATACCTTGAAGGGTCTTGGACCTTCTTCTTCCTTGGCCTCTTCGGTGCTCTCGGATTGTAGAGGATAATAGATGAGTGTGTGTTGATTGTTTAAGCCCAAAACTCCCTTGTTTTAAGGTGTTGGCAGAAAGTTTTAGGCAAAAAGGGGTGATAAGATATTTTCTGGAGCATGCCATCCATTATGATGGGATTTGGAAGCTTTTTCTATGTTTTAGATACTTTTGAAGCTTTTGGAAGAAATGGTAGGCTTTTTGGGTTCTACTAGGCCTCTTTTCCTTTTCTTGTAAGATAGCTTTTGCAATATATTATAATTTACGGTTGTCTTGAAAACACCTTCTTGTTCTATGTGGCATAGGGGCCGAATTTAGGAGGGTAATATAAGGATTTTCCACTTCCATTATGGCTATGGCATTTTGTAGCACATATATAATGCATTATTTGTTATTAAAGTGATCGATAAGTGTTTATTTATGCATTACTTTGGATTTTCATTCTATTGACCGGACACGATACTTGTGACGCGTAATAAGATTTATAAAAATATGCAGACGGTTACAACATTTTGTGTGTGTGTGTGCGTCTTTTTTATAGGTGAAGGACTGGCGATACCGTCCGGTTGTTTTATTGATGTATAGCCCTCACTTATGGTGGAGGAATACCGTGGTTACATTATGTGTAGATTCTAAGGTGGGAGACTCTCTCAAACTAAACAATGTAATGTAAGAAAGACATATTGAAATCGAAATGTATCAGAAAACAACAAACTAAGCAACAAATAAAGAAACACTATTCTAAGCTTCATCTCGCGCAAATGATAATGGGCTTTACTACTATGCCATAAACCGTCTTTTGCATACGGATGAGAGGGGCGTGTTTGTGATGTCTTGGATACCATGTGCTCCGTCGGTGGTTGGAATGTCCCCATTGTCGCAAATAAGAAGAAAGAGTCCATTATACCTAGTAGAAGAAAACCAAAGCATGTAGAAGTGGAAGATAAGAAGCAGTATACACGTAAGGCCGTTGCTTCAGTCACATCTGACCAAAGCAACCAGTAATCGACCACACAACAACACAGGAAGATAGGCTCCACAACGTACATCAAAGTTGCCCGTAGACTAAAGACTGCAACCAAATAGTGTATTGCGCCAACCCAGTTGAGAGACATTAAGTCACAACAATAATAGATATATGTTAAAAGACGCCATACCCAAGTTGACTGCATCATTTTGATACATGCAACATTCAGAAAAACCATGCTTTGGTGATACCGCAAAAGGCTAAGACCGTAGGACATGGATAATACAGTCAGTATAATAAAAGTCACGTGCCGGAGGAGGAAGTTGCCCAATCGATGTAAAGAGCGTTGTGGCCGGAAACATAAGCGCATACTGCGCAAGATGGTGAGCAACCATGTTGATTTCCCTAGGAATGAAGTGAATGACACTTCCAGTGAGGTCGAGAAACAGATGTAGCTGAGAGTATTCAGGCAACAATGAGAGCTGGGGATTCATCGTTTGAGTTGCTTGTAAACAATCCGTTTCAATTAGTATGCTGCGATATAATCTCCTAAAAAACATAATTCTATATAATAACGCCTGAATTTTTGCCTGCAAAGGTGAAAGGCAATGAACAGAAAATGGGATTGCAGCGATTAGATGTCCTTGTGAGTTGCGAAGTATGGCTCCTGCCGAGGATGAACGCATCCCAGTAGAAGCGTCCACATTCAACTTTAATTTTCCACATGGTGGTAACTCATGTTTCAATTTATGCATGATTTTAGGCCTTAGGCGCGGGGAAAACCCTGTGGCAACTAGCAATGGAATGGTTTCTGCCAAGGATATGCGAGATATTGATGAAGACCAGTCATAACAAGATTGGCGTGCTATATTGTATATACTAGCAGGCAAGATATCAGATTCACCATAAACGTGGTTGGTATAAACCTTTCAAACCGCCAACAAAGCATAATGGGTACAATTACACGTAGGTGACCCTTGAGAGTCCGAGATGTGGACGTCATCCACCATTGTAGTAAAAAAGTTCAAAGTTGTGTATTCTGATGCAAAGGACTATCCAATATACAAGACAAGCGCAACTAGGCATCCTTGACATAAGTACATCGTAGGAAGACATGATCGATATTAGCCGATTGCGATTTGCAAAACAGGCATATAGTGGGATTAATGGTAGTGAAACGAATCAAGTTGTCCTCCATAGGCAATGCTCAGTGCGAAAGACGCCAGATCAATAAAATTACTAGCTTTGGTAGACCATGCCACCTAATAAACTTATGAGAATATAGTTGTGAGCGAGCAGGACGTATGTCATCATATGCATGATGAATGGAGAACATACCCGAGGAGTTTGAATGCCATAAAGCTCAAGTATACCGGTGGAAAGCTGCATGCATAGCGAATGAATGGAACAATGTCTCTTCCAACTAGGGGAGTCATATATACGAGGTACATAATCTGAACGCGCCCCATATTGTTGCTGCATATAGACAGACCTAAGAGATGTTTTCGTTTGATAATTCCACCAAAGCTTACAGTCATATGCCTGCTGAATATACATCAAACTACGATTCCAAAACCTCCTTCCCTTTCTGGATAGCATAAGTTAGATAAAGAAGTCCAATGATAACGACTTCCCCAGATGAACTGAGATATTTTGCAATTAATAGAATGCACTACACTTTTGGGTAAACGGGCAGCTGCCAACATATGAAGAGGCATGGCCATGAGGACTGACTTAAGCAAGACCAGTCTGCTACCAGGAGTAAGTAGGTGACGGGCCCAACCAGTTAGCTTGGCATCAAAGTGTTGTAGCAACGAAGTGCAATAACTAGCACGATTAATCCCACGTATAGATAAGACCCCAAATATTTGATGGGAAAGGTTGATGGCTGTATTAACAGAACCTATCCAATATTTCGAAGATGTTGAGCGGAGACGTATGTGCTGGTGACAAACTGACTTTTGCTGAAGTTCACTAACTGTCCCGATGCTTGTTGATATGATTGAAGAAAGGATTGAAAGACCGTCTAATTATTAGATGAAGCGTTTAAGAATAAGAGCAGATCATCAGCATAAGCTAAGTGGGAAATTATCGGCGCTCTTCTAGATGCAAAACCACGTAATGATCCAGTGCTAAACAGCCGATTTAGACCGTGGCTAAATCCTTCTGAGCTAAGGATAAACAACAATGGAGAAAGTGGGTCACCTTGCTTCACTCCACGTGTAGGTGAGAAAAAACCAAAAGCTGAACCATTAATGGCCACGGAGAGTTTCGAATATCGCATGTTGTTCATTATAATTTGAATGAAGCATGCATGAAAGACAAATTTTTGAAGCATAGCCTCAAGATAGTTCCAGTTAACTCGATCAAAAGCTTTTGCCATATCCAACTTAATCATCATATTGGCCTATGGGATTCGTGTCAATCAAATACACCATCTCGTTTGCCATCAAGATGTGCTCACTGATATCATGTCCTTTGAGAAAGCCAATCTGCTCTGCAGATATCAGCTGCGGAAGCAGGGTAGATAAAAAAGAAGCAAGTATTCTGGTAGTAAATTTACTTATGAAGTTAGAAAGACAAATGGGCCTGAAATCTACATAAGTAGAAGGATGATTTTTTTGGTATCAAAGTAATCAAAGATGAAATCATAACCTGAGGGGGAGGTACTTCCGAAAAGAATTCTTGGACAGCACATGTGATATCAACCCGCAATATATCCTAGCATGTCCGAAAGAAATGACCATTATACCCATTTGGTCCTGCTATGCTATTTGGACTAAGAATCCAAACTGCTTGTTTGATCTCATCCATATCAAGAATGGCCATAAGCATATCATTGTCAATTGGTGTGACCAAGGAGGGGATATCATCCAGAAAAGAGTCTACTTTAGCCACTGGCTCATTAGTAAAGAGTGTTTGAAAGAATTTTACCGCAGCACATCCTAACACATCATTGCCCTCAAGCAAAGATCCTGTGGAATCACGAATGCCACGAATGTGCTATTGACAATACTTGTCTTTGACCAAGGCATGAAAATAGGCCGAGTTTGCTTCTCCCTCAGCCATCCATTTGACTCGCGCTTTCTGAGACCAAAAGGAGGGTTGTGCCTTGTTAGCCTATAGAAGCTGTGCCTGAGCTAAAGAAAAATCCATTTGAGATCATGCTTAATCAACCGAAGTTTATTATATAAACCATGCATTCCTCCTTTCATCGGATAATGTTTCTATTGAGCTTCGACAAATGAATAGAAGTCTGCGTGCAGTGCCCAAGCATTAAGATACCGAAATGGTATTGGTGGCTTAGCCTGCAAAAGAGTAATTTTAACAATAACGAAGCATGATCTGAGGTAGCTCGGGACAGATGGTGAACCACAATATCCGTAAACATGGCTGCAAAGGAAACACTGCATAGATAACGATCTAGACGCCACATGACTCGGCCCTACACACTCCCACATGCCCAAGTGAATTGAGAATCCAGAAGGGAATTTCTTGCAAGCGACAATTATGAACACAGGATTTGAAATGCTCCAAAGAAGGAAGAGACGGAGTAGCGCGACCTCGATGCTCCTCCAACAATAAAAATGTATTAAAATCGCCTCCAATAACCCAAAGGGTCCGTTAACGATCGAGATGTTTCAGCCATAGAATTCTAGAGAATCTGTCTTTCGGAGAGCGTATACAACAGACCATGCAAATCGTTGCTGAGTTTGGTGCCACACAAAGAAAAATAACGAAGTTTGTAATCCATGATCTATATTCATCAACTCCAAGACTGATGAATTTCAGAATACCCATATATTTCCCTCACATATGTCAACCGTATAGGACAACCCTAGCTTTAAACGATAAAAGAAACACCTGAAATTTCGGAAAGGAGACAATAACAATAAATGTGTGTGTGTGTGTGTGTTTATATATATATAGATTTAATATATATAAAAAAGCTCTCTGGCAACGTAGCAATTCGGCGATCACAGAACCACCTATAGTAGCCCCTGCGATCGGCGGCCTCAGGCCGCCGCAGACCACCCCTTTTCCTTCTCCTGCTAGTGACGGACATCAACCATCAATGGCTACTACTGCGACTCGTCCGCCACAGTCGACAGTCTTGCCTGCGATGACGGGTAAATCATATGCATCATTGTTTTCATCATCTCCATCTCAAATTGCATCCAAGCCTATTCAGCGTTTGAAAGGAGCCCCAATGATTGAATTTACTAACGACAAAATCACTACATTGGCGGCTCCATATTGCCACACGTTGGTGGGATCATTTTGGTGCGGTCGACCTTCCATGGCCATTGTTGGATCGAGTGTGGACCGGATTGGTTTCATAGGTACTGTTAAGATTGGCCTTCTCGATTCTATGCACGTATTATTACAATTTGATCATGAAGCGGATTATATTCGATGCTTTGCTCAGCAAAGCTGGACAATAGCAAGGAAATATATGAGAGTGACGAAGTGGACGCCTGCTTACGATCCAAAAGTTGATGTGCCGATAATTCTCATTTGGGTTTCTTTGCCAGGGTTGCCTGTGTACTTTCATCAGAAGGATGCTCTATTTCAGATAGGTCGAATGCTAGGCACCCCGATGAAATTGGATGCAGCAACTGTAGCGGTCATAAGGTCCTCCATGGCGCACTTGTGTGTGGAGGTGGATATTTCGCCGGAGTTGCCTACATGAGTCTATATTTAGGTATCTAGTCGTACAATATCATAGCGTGTACTTTATTAGGATTTGCCATCCTATTGTACATCCTATTATCTGTTGGGTCATAAGGCGCCAGCATGCGGCAAGCCGGATTCACACTCACAGGACCAACCACCGAGTACTGATGCTGGGGGGTTAAAAACGATCAAGGAAACTTTACAGCAATGGACCCCTAAAAAATATCCAGCCCTGGAGACGACGGACGCTGGCTCTTCTGATGTACCAACTATGGCAGTGGGTATGTGCTCTCCTGATATGTTTCTTGCTGAACCCATTTCGTTTTCTCAGAATGTGTCTCGTCTAAAAGGTATTGATTATAGCTTGTTAGCTGAGTTGCCTAATAATTTGGCCCAATTTACTATTTTGGATGGTGAGATCGAGGTGGATCGTTGTCATACGAATTTAGTTGAAGAACCAATAGATGAGGAAATTATGCATTATATTGAAAATTTGATACAAGAAGTGGTTATTGATTCCACATTGCATGAAAGACTTCCCTTAACTTCGCTGGCCTCAAGTACGGACGTTGGTTTTCATGTTCCTCCTAGGCTGTTACGTCGGCAGAATCGATTATTAACCCCTTTATCACCACTGCTTACCCGTTCTCGGACCGCCCTCTCAAATTCATTTGAAGTATTGTCGGACCAATGAAGATGCTTCTTTGGAATGTTAGAGGACTTCGTTCCTCGGTTGACCGTATATTATCTTTGCTTCGCCGTTATCATTTACATCTTTTAGTGGTTATTGAACGTAAAGCTCGGGCCTCTATGTTAAATTTATACCGTTTGAAATTTGGTTTTTCTCATACTGTATCTGCTTGTGATGAGCATATTTGGATATTTTGGAAAACCTCAGTGCTGCAATTAAAAGGTGAGCGGATTGGTGTGCAAAATCATTCGTTGCATTTTACTTGGTTAGCATCGGGAGATTCTTTTTGGACAACGTTTGTATATGGCCTTCATACGGTGCCTGCGCGCAGGTCCCTGTGGACAAACCTTGTTGTAATGCAAGGCTCTATAGACATTCTGTGGTTAATTGGTGGGGATTTCAATACTTTTTTGTCTTTAAATGAGCATAAAGGTCGGTCATCACCAACTTTACGTTCGCTACAGGATTTTAAGGATCGTGTTACAACCTGTTCTTTACAGCCGATTAATTTTCAAGGTTCCCTCTATACGTGGTGTGACGGTCGAGGCCTGGGCAGAGTTTGGCCCTGACTAGATCGTTTCTTGTGTTCCTCGGATTTTTTTTTGATCTCTTCACTTCAGTGCACTATCAGCATCTAAATCGCAGTTCTTCTGATCATGCACCGCTGTATTTGGAGTGTGCGGCCGATACCTTCTCCACATCGGCGTCCTTTCGCTACTTGGATGTGTGGACTACACATTCTGATTTTGACAGTTTTGTTACTCATCATTGGCAATCCTTCAGTACAATTGGAGGTATACGAGGTTTTTATTATAAACTGGGAAAACTTAAGAATCACTTGCGCAGGTGGAATAAGGATGTCTTCGGCAATATTTTTGATGCCATCTCAGCTGCAGAGGCAGATGCCTTGCGATGTGAAGCTGCCTTTGATTCGGCCCCATCTGACTTGACACGAACCGAATATCACAGAAGTATGGCTATTTTACGATTAGCTCAGTCGAGAGCGTTATTGTTTTGGAAACAAAAGTCTAATATAAAATGACTGCAAGAAGGTGATGTAAACACTAAGTACTTTCACCAAACAGTGAAGGACAGGCGACGAAAGCAGTCAATCCGCAGAATACTAAAGGCAGATGGAGTGGAGTGTTGTACGACGCAGGATATGAAGGTGGAGGCAATACGGTTTTTTTAGACATTTTTCACGGCGGAGCAGATTGAGCCATGTCATTCTATTATTCAATATATATACCTCAACTGCTCTCTGCTGAGGATAACAGTTTTTTTGTTATGTCCCGCTTCTTTAAGGAAAAAAAATAATAGATAAATATAATAATAATGAAATGTTATCTTAAATAAACTAGGGTGAATAAGTAGGTGGTTAGAAATCAAATTTCAAAGGATTAACTTTACCTAAATCAAACTACATCCATAAAGAAGTTTTCTAAACCTAACTACCTTTTATTTATCTATTTATGCCTACCTATAGTCTACATAACCAAAAAATATATATATAGCTACAAACCCTATTCCTTCCTCCTATTCTCCCCACGGCAGCCCCTAATCATTCAACACAACTCGGCAGCATCCCCTCAAATTCCCCAAAAGAATTGTGGCAGCCTTGATGTTTTTCCCCTCAAAGCTTCAGCATGCATGCTGCCTCCCTTCCACAATTTTGTACGGCAGCAACCATTCTTAGCATATTGGCAGCCATGCTGCCTATTCTCCACAAAAGCCAGGGCAGCCTACCATTTAGGAGGTAAAAGAAATATTTCTCAATAATAAACCCCAAGCTTTTTAGATCTATATACTTATACATACATCTACACCAAGCATAAAGGTCAGCGGGGTTGGGGAGAAGAGATTCTGCGTAGGAAGTTAATTCGTCAAAAAGGTAGGTGCATACTATTTATTCCCTCAAAATGGTATAAAGATTGCATGCTCAAAATGGTATTTGATGTATTTTATTGTTTGTTCTTTTATTTTCGATTCGATTATGATCTTATTGATGTTCATGATGCGCAGTGAATTTGTTTTAGATTTTGGCCGAACGAAGTATGTTAGAATAGAAACTATGATTGTTTTGTGTTCCCAATATTTAACTTATATGTTTGTTAACCTTAGGAATATGCACGGTTATATATAGTGCACTAATGGTTTAAGGAAATATAGAGAAAGAAATTTGAAAAGAACATGAAAAGTGCAAGTGTGTGCTACTGTGCGGTGGATAAAAAAATATATATATGGCACTATTGTTTTTAAATGAATTTTATCAAAGGTGTGCTGCATACTTCAAATTTTATATATATATATGTATATATATAAATAAATACTGTTTTGTTTGGGCGGACGAAATCTTGCCCCATTTTCCTGTTATATTAAATTGTTTATGTTTGTTTAATGGGTATGAATGTTTCTTGGATTTTATGAATTGGGTTCTGCATATTTTATTTCGTAAATTAAAAAAAATGTTGGAGGACTTTCGGCTGACTTTCATGCGTGTATAAAAAGAAGGTAAAGTACATAATAATAACAACAAGTTTTTTTTTTCCAGTTTATTCCTTTATGAAGCGGTTTAGCAAAATTTTGGTAGATTACTTTCGAACAATAAACAAACCCAAATAATGAGTAATGGAAGTAGCACAGATGGACGTAAGGGGGTTTAGTTGTGTTCTTTTCTTGCATTCATGGCACGTGCATCTGCATGAGGTATACTGCGTCTATAGGGCGTGGGTATCGGGATGACTTACCGTGTCTATAGGGCACCGGGGTCATGAGACATACTGCGTCTATAGGGCGTGGGTGTCCAAACGGCTAGTGGTGGCTAGAGACCACGACGCTGGATTTAGGACCCGGGAGCATGCATTGCATATAGGTCTAGGGGCATAATGCATGACATGATTCTCGTTGCGTGTGACATGTTGATTGAGCATGCATCACGTACGTGCGCATTTTTATGTGGAGTGATTTACCTTTCTGTATAAGCCATGCTATCATGTTTTATGTGTTATGTGTTGATATCTTTTTGGGTATGTACGCTTTGTATTGTTTTGAGAGGCACCTACTGGGTGATTACCATCACTCACCCCCTACAATTCCAGGTGAGACCGATACTGGGTATGACTACATCTTCCTTGAGGATGGGACCGATGTCGTGGAGTGGGCTGAGTGACCAGTAGATATGATTGCGGCGAGGGCAGAGACGGGCGGTTTATGATATTCTTGGGGTGACATTGATATTTATATTTTTCATTAGTACGTTGAGACAATTTCTTTTAGACATTTGACTTTGACTTGTAGGGCCTGGTCAGCCTAATAATGATGTCTTTGTTTCATTGAGGTTTATTAAATTCAAATTAGTATTGTGTTTAATCGTTTCCGCAAAAAGAAAAAAAAATTATCTATGTCAACACTGACGTGTAACAGGTTGAGGTGACGCTTTGTATTCTCCTTAGTGAGATACGGCGGGTGCACTGCTACCGAGGCTAGGGCTTGGGAGCGGGGCGCTACAGGTGGTATCAGAGCCCAGGCTTCAGATCCGCCTCGGAAACGCAGGCTTAATTAGATCACTTAGACATAAGTTACGATCTTTTATAAAATTTCGATTTTACCCCTAATAAACAAAGTAGACTTAAGATATGATTTTAGACCTAGGTTATGATCGGGTTATGGGAGGTGTGTGCCGATGGTGAGCTTTCTTTGTCTAAATATCGATTTATCGGCGTTCAACCTTTCAACTTATTATTGACTAATCTGATTTCTTCTCATGAACTTGGATAACAGGAATTGCCTCCACGACGTGAGCCAGCTGGGAACGGTGATGAGAACCATTAGAATTAGAAGATCATCCCCAAGCACTTGAAGCTTCCATAGTCACCATGACCAACACCTTAGCACAGTAGCACCAGCTGCTGAACTAGCATGCACCGTCTCCATCACCATCGCACTCGGACCTGAGATTCTTCGACAAGGAGATGCGGAGGAGTGTTGACGCAGCACAACTGACACAGCCGATCACTTGGATCAAATTACGAAATGAGTTTAAGAAATACTACGTGTTCGACAGGGCGATCTATCAGAGCATGGCTCCAGATCCACGGCGGAAGCATAGAATTAGGCTATGATCTTAGGAATTAAGTTACGATTTTGCCTCTAAGTCATGATCTTAGACCTAAGTACCAATTTTTAGGCATAAGCAATGATTAAACATTGGGTATGATATTGGAAATAAGACGTGACCTTAGAAATTAAGTGATGATCCTACCCGTAAGTCACGATTTTAGATATAAGCGACGATCTTGATTAAGAGTTGATATTCGAATTAAGCATTGATTTTAGTCACAACGCTGATTATATACTAAGTATGATTTGGAAATAAGAAGTGTTCTTAGACATAAGCGATGATATGAACGTTATGTGATGACTTGAAAATAAGCACTGGTCTTAGTCGTAAGCTGTGATTATACTATAAGCACTGAACTTAGAAATGAGTAATGATTTTAGACGTAAGAAATGATCATACTAAGTATCGATTCTAGAAGTAAGCCATGATATCAGACCTAAATGATGATTGGATAAGGGATATGCCCACATATACCTAGGGCACTTCATCCGACTCTGAATTATTTGCCTCACCTAAGCGCTGATTATAACTAATTGTAAATTCCTTAGATGTGACCCCTGCAAAATGGTACCATTAGGATAAATAAAGCAAGTTCACACCTCTACCTTGACAGTAGTATCGAAACGCGACTAGGTCTAAGTGGGGATTGTAGTTCCTAAGAAATGATGATAGTAAAACGAAGTACTAAGAAAAGGATTTATTATCATTATGATCAGTAGAGTCTAGCAAAGAATATCGTACGATTGGGTTTATAATATGACTAAGATGTTGAATTGTAGAGTATCGAATAAGCCAAAGATATTAGTCGTATTAAGAATATTGATTGTTAGTGATAAGTGAGCATTACTAAAATAAGTACAGTGAAATGACGAATTATTACAAATTTGGGTTAAGTGTTGATTCCTAAGCACACATAAGTATTGATGTATCGAGTAGGCTTGAATTGAAATAAAGTAAGCATGAACAAGTAGAGGTGCTTTTTTTTAGGTGAGATCTAACTAAATTAGAATTAGCGGTTGAAATAACCAAGTAAAGGAGTACGGTGGATTAGTGTGGCGCGCGGAAGCATGGTGAATTAGAATGCTCTAAGTCGATCAAAATTTAGCGTACCATGCTAGGATTGGATAATTTAAGATAAAGATCTATAAGAAACGGTACGTAGGTGGATTTCTTATTAACTTTGAGGGGTGACTTAGAAAATTATACGAAGTATTGGACTATTATTATTATTTTTTGTTGCTCCAAGTAGTTAAACGTTTTCTTATAAGCACGTACACCAAGATATACTATATAATTCAAAGGTATTTCAAATATTTTTGCTTCTAAATATTTCAACTACTTTCATAAATTTTTATATAGTATGTTACCTTACAAAGCTATTTTCCTTTTGAATTTGTATATCAACATATTGGAATTTCGACTACTCTTGACAAAACTGATATATTTTAAGATAAAGATGTTTCCGAACAACGATATGTTTATAAAGTTTTTATATTAACTCTCGATTTTTGTTTAGCTAAATTTATTTTGCTAAAATTTATTAACTATCGACATTGCAAGCATTTTACCCATTAAAAGCTTCTGAAGTTATGTATCTGCTTGCGATGAATTTATTTTGTGAAGCAGAAATAGTTTCAATATATATATATATACTTCTTTTGAAAAAGAGATGTATCTTATTCAACTTGTTTTATGAAACTTCACAATTTTTGAATATTCAATTGTTATATTTTGCGAAATAAAGCATAGCTTTCAAAATATATGTTCTATTTGGAAAGGAAAAGACACAGCGTTCAAATCGTTTTGTAAAAAAAAGAAATTTTACGATTGTTGTGTCTCAATTATTTTGAAATAATTTTAATCGTAATACTATTGCGAACTAGTTATATCATTGTCTTATAAATGGTCATTTGAGATACCGTGTTGCGAAAACAAATATACGATACTTTGAGTTTTTGTGTTTACGAAAAAATTTAGAAGGTATATTATTTTAAACAGTTAAAGCTATACTTCAAATTATAGCTACGTAAGTTACTTTCTCTAAATTAAAAAAAAATATCCACACACATACTTCGTATATTAGGTCGTTGATTTTATCTCGAAAAAGTAATGGCATGATCATAGAAATAGTTTGTTGATATAAGAATTGATTTCGAGAGTTTGATTCTATGATAAAGGGATGTAATGGTCAGCGCATTTGAGGACTTGATTCTATATTTATGAAATATAACGGTTGATACATTGGAGGACCCGATGGATATTTCAGATGGTCAGATAACTAGAAAATGAATCATATATGATAAGTTAAAAATTTGAAATTATAGATTACATGCTATAAGTGGGATGATACACGTCAAGGGGTATAAGTGGAAGTTGATAAGTTCTAATTATAGAAAATTAAGTTAAGGATCAAATCCTATAAGGACTGGATCATCTTGTGGGCGCTAGTGATGACTAAATTAAATCGTATTAGAATAAGATGTATTCCAAAAATACATTCAGATTAAGGGATGAGTGTTGTGAACAAGACATTAAGTTAAAGATTGTAGTACACATAAGTGTTGATTATAGAGGATTGCTGATGACAGCCGATAAGAGTGCCATTTAGACTGATGATTGAGTCGAGGAACCTTCAGCATGATGATAATACCTTTAAGTTTGATTCGAGAATTCTAAAAGGATTAGGTTATGATTTGACAAGCAAAGAACAATAGACTTATAAACTACCGTGTTGGAATACAATGAATAATTTTGAGGTCTTAATTCCGTATCGAGAAAGTGTAAGGGTTGGCATATTGAATTCGCAACGGATATATAGTTCGGACATTTTCTAGGTAAGTAGATTATGTAGAACTATACTAAGTGATGGATTACATAGTACACAAGTTTCGAGGACGAAACTTTTTGTAAGAGGGGAGGAATGTTATGTCCCGCTTCTTTAAGGAAAAAAAATAATAGATAAATATAATAATAATGAAATGTTATCTTAAATAAACTAGGGTGAATAAGTAGGTGGTTAGAAATCAAATTTCAAAGGATTAACTTTACCTAAATCAAACTACATCCATAAAGAAGTTTTCTAAACCTAACTACCTTTTATTTATCTATTTATGCCTACCTATAGTCTACATAACAAAAATATATATATATAGCTACAAACCCTATTCCTTCCTCCTATTCTCCCCACGGCAGCCCCTAATCATTCAACACAACTCGGCAGCATCCCCTCAAATTCCCCAAAAGAATTGTGGCAGCCTTGATGTTTTTCCCCTCAAAGCTTCAGCATGCATGCTGCCTCCCTTCCACAATTTTGTACGGCAGCAACCATTCTTAGCATATTGGCAGCCATGCTGCCTATTCTCCACAAAAGCCACGGCAGCCTACCATTTAGGAGGTAAAAGAAATATTTCTCAATAATAAACCCCAAGCTTTTTAGATCTATATACTTATACATACATCTACACCAAGCATAGAGGTCAGCGGGGTTGGGGAGAAGAGATTCTGCGTAGGAAGTTAATTCGTCAAAAAGGTAGGTGCATACTATTTATTCCCTCAAAATGGTATAAAGATTGCATGCTCAAAATGGTATTTGATGTATTTTATTGTTTGTTCTTTTATTTCCGATTCGATTATGATCTTATTGATGTTCATGATGCGCAGTGAATTTGTTTTAGATTTTGGCCGAACGAAGTATGTTAGAATAGAAACTATGATTGTTTTGTGTTCCCAATATTTAACTTATATGTTTGTTAACCTTAGGAATATGCACGGTTATATATAGTGCACTAATGGTTTAAGGAAATATAGAGAAAGAAATTTGAAAAGAACATGAAAAGTGCAAGTGTGTGCTACTGTGCGGTGGATAAAAAAATATATATATGGCACTATTGTTTTTAAATGAATTTTATCAAAAGTGTGCTGCATACTTCAAATTTTATATATATATATATGTATATATATAAATAAATACTGTTTTGTTTGGGTGGACGAAATCTTGCCCCATTTTCCTGTTATATTAAATTGTTTATGTTTGTTTAATGGGTACGAATGTTTCTTGGATTTTATGAATTGGGTTCTGCATATTTTATTTCGTAAATTAAAAAAAAATGTTGGAGGACTTTCGGCTGACTTTCATGCGTGTATAAAAAGAAGGTAAAGTACATAATAATAACAAGAAGTTTTTTTTTTTCCAGTTTATTCCTTTATGAAGCGGTTTAGCAAAATTTTGGTAGATTACTTTCGAACAATAAACAAACCCAAATAATGAGTAATGGAAGTAGCACAGATGGACGTAAGGGGGTTTAGTTGTGTTCTTTTCTTGCATTCATGGCACGTGCATCTGCATGAGGTATACTGCGTCTATAGGGCGTGGGTATCGGGATGACTTACCGTGTCTATAGGGCACCGGGGTCATGAGACATACTGCGTCTATAGGGCGTGGGTGTCCAAACGGCTAGTGGTGTCTAGAGACCACGACGCTGGATTTAGGACCCGGGAGCATGCATTGCATATAGGTCTAGGGGCATAATGCATGACATGATTCTCGTTGCGTGTGACACGTTGATTGAGCATGCATCACGTACGTGCGCATTTTTATGTGGAGTGATTTACCTTTCTGTATAAGCCATGCTATCATGTTTTATGTGTTATGTGTTGATATCTTTTTGGGTATGTACGCTTTGTATTGTTTTGAGAGGCACCTACTGGGTGATTACCATCACTCACCCCCTACAATTCCAGGTGAGACCGATACTGGGTATGACTACATCTTCCTTGAGGATGGGACCGATGTCGTGGAGTGGGCTGAGTGACCAGTAGATATGATTGCGGCGAGGGCAGAGACGGGCGGTTTATGATATTCTTGGGGTGACATTGATATTTATATTTTTCATTAGTACGTTGAGACAATTTCTTTTAGACATTTGACTTTGACTTGTAGGGCCTGGTCAGCCTAATAATGATGTCTTTGTTTCATTGAGGTTTATTAAATTCAAATTAGTATTGTGTTTAATCGTTTCCGCGAAAAGAAAAAAAAATTATCTATGTCAACACTGACGTGTAACAGGTTGAGGTGACGCTTTGTATTCTCCTTAGTGAGATACGGCGGGTGCACTGCTACCGAGGCTAGGGCTCGGGAGCGGGGCGCTACATTTTTGATGGCATTGCCTGAGTTGCATGGGTTAAGCAGGCAGTTTGGGATCTCAGTCCAATAAGTGCTGCGGGCCCAGATGGTTTTCCAGGTTCTTTTTATTGTCGATTTTGGTCTGTGATACAGATGGATGTCCATAAGGCAGTCCAGGAGTTTTTCCTGGGTATACCTCCTCCGCGCCAAGTGGCGGCGTCACTCATTACACTCATTCCAAAAGTTACAAACTCGCAGACATTTTCTAACTATAGACCAATTTGTTTGACTAATTTTCTGGCCAAGGTAATTACTCACTTAATTGCCACTCGTTTGTCTGCTTATCTCCCTCGTTTAATCTCTCCTGAGCATGCAGTATTTATGAAAGGCCATGAACAACTGCGCAAATATTGCTAGCACAGGAAATGGTTCATGTTTTGGACAGACAAGTACGTGGTGGTCATGCCATTATCAAGTTAGATATGGCAAAAGCCCTCAACCCGGTAAGCTGGTCTTATCTTCGCCAAATGTTGTTGGCCATGGGATTTCATGCACGTTTGGTTCGCCTTATTTTAAATAACTTGGCTGCAACAAGATGTTCAGTTCTAATTAATGGTAAGCCAGCGGGTTACTTCCTGGTGTCTAGAGAGGTCAAACAGGGTGCTCCGCTATCATCTCTGTTATTTATTCTCGCTTCAGAGGGCTTCTCACAAGGACTTAAATCCGTGATGCAGGCAAGTACAATCAAGGGGTTTAATGCTGGCCAAGTGCCACAAGTGTCACACCTGGGATTTGCAGATGATATTATGGTTTTCTTAAATGGCTCTGTTGCCAATTTGCATTAGTTTCGGCTATTCTTAGATGAATACCAACATGCTTCTAGGCAATTAGTCAATTTTCAAAAAAGTCAGGTGGTAGTCAGTGCAGGAGTATCGGGGTCGCGGGCCTAGCAGATGTTAGGCATGCGCTTGACACAGTTGCCAATAAAATATTTGGGTTCATATTTATACAAAGGTATTAATCGTGCTTCTTATTATACTTCCTTGTTAACCCATGTTGATGCAAGGTTGAGTTCTTGGGCTGCTAAACATCTCTCATTTGCAGGTCGTTTGGTTTTAATTCATCATGTACTTGGCTCCATGCCTTGGCATATAATTACAAGCTCACGGCTTCCGAAGAGTGTAGTGAAAGCACTTAATAGGCGAGTGGTATTAGCCAATCTATATGATTCTACGATCTGGAAGCGGATTAGTCGAGTTCATTCATAAATGTAGCAGCATGTTCATTATACATCCGATGACATCTCTTGGACTGCGGACTCATCAGGACAGTTTT
Source organism: Eustoma russellianum (assembly GCA_036186865.1). Classification (NCBI taxonomy): domain Eukaryota; kingdom Viridiplantae; phylum Streptophyta; class Magnoliopsida; order Gentianales; family Gentianaceae; genus Eustoma; species Eustoma russellianum. Next base: position 23,545,796 of record AP025050.1, on the reverse strand, counting down.
CATTACGTTCAGCCTATAGCCATTTATTCATTGATATGTCTTCGTTTGATTGTGCCAAGTTTGTTTGGTGGCCAACTCTACCATCTGGAGCGAGTGTTTTCTGTGGAGGCTATGGATGCGTGCCTTGCCTTTAGTTGATAATTCATGTTCATGGCAGACGGTATTCCCGTCTCAATGTGTATTTTGTTGCTTGCATTTTGACAGGCAGGACCATTTATTTTTACAATGTTCGACCATTCGACTTATATGACAGGAAATATAGATTTTATTTTCTAGTCCACTTCCACGGCAATCCACAATTCTTGGATACTTAATTCGCTGTTGGCGCACATCATCTGCAGCTTTTATAATTGGTCAACTGCGAGCGGTGGTACCAACTCTCACAGTTTGGGTTATGTGGAAAGAGTATGCACCTATCAGATTTGGTGAGAGTATTTTTCATACAGCCATTTATTTGAGCGCATACGGGATCATATATTTATCTGGTGTGCATCGACAAAAGGGCATAAATTTTATATGTCCTAGTCTCACTTGGTCGTCAGGTGTTTTTTGTCAGCATTACGACGGTGGCGTCATAGGATTGTCCGTTGGTAGTTGCCGCCTACGGGGGGCTTTAAGTTAAATATTGATGCAGCGATTGGTCGGACAGGAGCGGCTGTAGGAGCTATTTTACGTAATGACTTAGGGGGATTTTTTTGTGTATCATTCCCACTGTCGCTCACAATGCCATTAAGAGCCAATCTTATGGCTTTGATTTGTGGCCTACTATTCTTTGCACGTGACTATGATAGGCTCATAGCTGAGACTGATTGTAGATCGTTACTCACATATCTATCACATCTGGAATGCTACACGGGCTCTCTATTAGTGGATCTTCATCGAGCTATTGATTTCCTTTGCCTTAATGCCTCATCTTTGCAATATTGTCCGAGAGAAGCAAATGCTGCAGCCATTCATTCTCTAGGCATGGGCTGCGTTTGTCAGGGATAACTACATATGCTTCATTCTCATGTTTGCCATGCGAGGTATGTGGATCGATATTATTGGATACATCCATCCCCCACTTGCGTCTTTGAAGGAAGTCTCCCACTTATTGGGATAGGTAACGTCGGTATGTTTTCATCCCTTGGCTTTACATTTGCTTTTGTTGATACATATCGTATGGATAATGTAGTTTTTCTTCATGAGCATGAGATGGATCCATGGCATGAGCGGCTGCACTTGGTGACTTTCATAAGGCTGGACACAAATGGAGTTGACTGTATTCGTACCGAATGCAGGCAACGTCGATATGTACGAGAGCATTTCTATTCTTTTGTTCATTTACATGCTTATTCTTATACCAACTATTCTTATTCTGAGGTTCACACCGCTGGTGAGCGCTGGAACGCAACAACTGAGCACATCATCAAACGAGGGCAGCACACAAGCGGCATACATTCTTGCATTTTAGGAATATATATACAATTTATGTTAATAGGACTTTACCTTTTACATGTATCGCATATTGTTGCAGGTTCTATTGTACATATCATGCATTTCCTTCATTTCTGTGTGGGAGAGTCTCCTACACTATATGTAACCACGGTATTCCTCCGCCACAAGTGAGGATATATTATTAATAAAATCGCCGGACGGTGCCACCCGTTTGAATATGTTGCTTGCTAAATTAATATCGCCGGAACAGATAGGATTTAGGCAGGGACATGACATCTCTAGGCAAGTCTTATTGGCAAGGGAGATGGTTCACATGCTGGATAAGGGAGGTTCTCAATTATGTCTAAAGTTGGATATGATGAAGGCTTTTGACAGAGTCAGTTGGGAGTATCTGGAGTTACTGCTACGCCGTTTTGGCTTTTCAGATTTTTTTTTGTTCGGATTATACTGAATCATTTAGGCGCTACGACTTTAGTAGTATTGAGCAATAGTCAGCCCTCTCAATCCTTTCAGCCATACAGGGGCGTTAAGCAAGGTGACCCCTTATCCTGTTTGCTTTTTATTCTGTCTTCAGAAGGGTCCAATAGAGGTTTGAAAGCATTAGTAGCCTCTGGAGACCTGCAGCCACTGCGTTTAGGGAGGCTTCCTTTTCATATTACACACTTGGCGTATGCGGATGACCTGTTAATGTTTTTAAGGGTCTCAAAACGGAATCTACAAAGGTTCCATGCGTTCCTAGCATCATATGAAACAGCCTCTGGTCAAAAGGTAAATTTCCACAAGAGTAGCTTCATCCCGTCCATTTCCACATCACTACATCAACGAAGAGGTTTTGAGGATATCCTGCACATGCGATGTTCTAGCTTACCATTTTGATACCTTGGTTCTTATTTGCACAAGGGCATAAGTCATTCCAGATACTGTACTTCTTTACTACAGCATATTGACGGTCGTCTGAATGGCAGGCATACTCGCTTACTTTCTTCGGTAGGGCAACTAGTTTTACTTTGGGCAGTTATTTCGGCCTTACCATTGCATGTTATTGCTGCAGGCGGTTTGCCCAAATCGGTGATTAAAATTATAGAGCGGAAAATGGCTACATTTTATTGGGAACAACGACATCATTGGGTTGCATGGTCCAATATTACTACACCTTGTGATGAAGGAGGTTTGGGCATTCGTGATCTTCGCATATTGCAGGAGGCTTACTACTGTCGCATTTGGTGGTCTTATCAGCAAAATACTACACTCTGGAGTAAATATATGCATGTTAAATATGGAAACCGAGGTGATTATTGACCTAGACTACCTGATTCACCTGTTTGGAAGATAATTTGTAGAATCCATAATATATGTATCACTCAAACAGTAGGACATGGGAAGAATATAAGATGGAAGCCTACTGCTACAGGTGAGTTCTCATTGCGTACTGCATATGATCTTTGTTGCACACAGAGGCCTGCACTGCTTTCTACGAAATTTGTTTGGAATAAACATCATTCGCCAGCCATCAAACATTTTTTGTGGCGTATTTATCATTCCGCTTTACCTTTTGAGGACTACATTGGTACGTATGATACTGCTCGACCTACACAATGCCCTTTTTGCAAGCTCGCATTGGCAACGGTGGATCATGTGTTTTTATACTATGATGGTATTCGAGGTATATGGGCGTTTTATGCGTCTGAGTTGCATTGTGTTTTCCCGACATCGATGAAGCTTTGGCAATATCTCTTATCTTGGTGGTATCGCTCTACATTATCCTCTCTATTTGGGGTGCTCAAAATTGTGGTTCTGGCTATTATCGTGCATAACATATGGCGTGCTTATACGTCATTAGTATATGGTGATCTAGTTTCTTTTATTGCGGTGTCCCTTAGGGCTTCAATTCATTATGACATCACTATATGGGTTAAAACAATCGAGGGCTCGAAGCTGGTGGCTGGGGTTTATTCAACACAACATCTTCTTTGGTTGCTTAGGATTTGACCCCCGCTTCCGCAAGTGGTTCAATGGTTATCTCCCCCTTCGGGTAAATTGAAATTAAATGTAGATGTGGCGGTTGGAATTTATGTTACAGGAGGTGCTATCTTGCGTGATCATGCTGGTTTCTGTGTGGGAGCAGTTTCATTTCGCTTGCCTCAAAGTACACCGTTGATGGCATAGGTTCAAGCTGCGTATTCGGTTTGCTATATTTCCTGCCACTGTTCCGTCCACTTATTCTTGAATCGGATTGTTCTCAGATTTATACACGTCTGGCGCAACCGCAGACAATTTTTGGAAATTATCATTTGCGGTCATTGCAGACGCTGAAGAATCAACATAGGCTTAAATTCAATCATGTTTACAGGGAGGCGAACATGGCTACCCATTACCTTGCTCAGCATGGAATGATGGAACCTCAGACTCAAACATATGTTTACAACACTCTTACGCCTTTAGTCCGAGGTTCCATTAGCTTGGACCTCTCATCCGTACATCTGCGCATCACTTGAGATTCATCATGTCTTCTGAATGGATTGGCGATCACTTTCTATTTTGCCTGTATCCTAAGGGGTAAAGGCAGACTCCGTATGCTTTGGTTTCTGCTGGCGTTTCTATTTTCACTATGTATAGTATCCTCATCTAACTTTGGACTTCTCTTCACATGTGCATGGACTGGACTGAACATTCCTTCGACGAACATTCCTTCTAGATTCAACGAGGCTGCCTGTTATCGGACATTGTCTGCGGTTAATCATTCCTTCTGCGAGATCATTTTAGCGACTGGGCAGTGGAGGTTCATACGTCAGTTTTCAAGGGTGGTAAATATGCACTCCTTTTCCTTCTTGCAAGATTTATCCACAGGGTGGTTTTGCTTGCCAAGGTTTTAATGAGACATATCATACCACTTTTGAAAAACACACCCCCTCCTCTACATAGCATTTGGTACAATATGTATCTCCCATTGAGTTCCTTTATTCAATTATGCAATGACTTTGTATGTAACAATGGTATTCCTCCGCCATAAGTGAGGGTCATGTTCTAAATAAAACGTAGG